>ML780055.1:13035-31477 GCA_009831015.1 Picea engelmannii
TTATTTCCTATTTAACCCTAATCACTAATGGAGAAATGAGTGAGATGATTGACAGGTGCAAATTTGGATGGTTATGGACAGAATTTTTACTTGGTGTGGTGTGATTTTCTTTGTTTGTTATGGTTTTGACATAAAACCTCAAGTGCCTTTTATTCGTTCTTGCGCTTGTGAAAAACATGAGAATGTGATCGAGTGTTGTTTCATCTCTTTTCTGGGATCGCTGTGGTTACACAAAAAAGGAACCCCCTTGGAGTTATCTTTAATCTCTTTTCAGACTCTATAAATGAGAAAAGATTGCCGAGCAATCTTGCTTTTTCATGCTCATTAAAGTATTTGAAGTATGCGTCTTTCGAGCGATAGTTTAACCCTTTTTTAGTCTCGTTGGACTGTTGTACGAAAAAGGAACTGAGAGAGTTCTCTTTTAAGTGTTTTTCCAAACTCTATAATCTTGAAAAACCTTTGAGTTTACTATCTCTGGACTCGTTAAACAAACATTGACAGATCCGTGATGGGACCGAACCACTCCTTCCTAGGGTTCGTTAACAATACTCTGAGGGACTCATCCGAAGGATGAGATTATATCAACAAGAATATGTGATCCTCTTCAAGATTGCATAAAAATAAAGAGGTACTTGCCAGAAATTGTGGGGGAAAATTTGGGAAAGGGATATATTTCATCTTTGTGTTGATTGGCAGTAAGTGTCACTCTTGAACATGACACCCCCTATTCATCCTTTGAATCCGGTTTGGGAAATCCAGTTGTCTCTCATTCGATTTGATAAAAAGGTCTTTCCATGTGTCGTCTTTGAGTCAATGCTGCCAAATCATTGGTTGTGTCATTCATATGTTCAAGAGCTGTCTGTCTGAAGCCTCTATTTGAGTTGGCCATCTGCAGTTATCCATTCATTCTGTGTCGGCCTTCCCTGTGTCCAAAGTTCAATTGTCACATACTTTGTTTCACCTTCAAATTCTATTACTCATTTCGTGTCACTAATGGGGGATACATCAAGGCCCTCCTATGACGAGTCTTATTCCGTCGACTTCAGCACATTATCTGGAATCAAGGCTTAGAAATTATTCAGTACCTTGGAGCTTGCATGCCTCAATGGCAAGTTTCTCACTTTCGACAGTGGGTTTACATCATTGACCCCTGATCGAAAGATTCCGTCGAATGTTCGACATCAACTCATTTATTCACACTCAATGGATTGTACTGTAGTACCTTGGGAGTCATTGACATCAATGGTGATTTCCCTCTCACTTGTTAACGGTTACATCAATGACCAGTAATCAAGTGGTTTCTACCATGTTCGACTTCAACACATTTAATCGCATGGTTAGATTCGTACTTTGGGCGATGAGATTGAAGACCATGGATATTGTCTCTATGATCCAGGTTGTGATGGAGTATGTATAATTTGCGGCACATAGATCCATTGTGTATGTTTTGTGGCTATGTCGTCTTGATTAAAAATTTGCCGCACAGATCCACAGTGTATTCAGGTGGTTGTGCTATATTATGACTGCATGGATCCACAGTGTATGATTGGTGGCCATGAACTTTGTTTATGATGTCATCAGTCTGTGATATGAGTATGGGAATGCCTACCTCGGGAATTGGTAGACATGATATTCTGCTGATGCTTGGATGTTTGCAGGTTTCCGATTAGATGTGCTTTTGGTTCTCGACACACACATGCAACTTACAAAGTCTATCGACTGTCACTAGTTCCACTCTCAGACTTTGGGGGGCATCCTGTTATCCACAATTTTGGTCATCGAGATGATGTCATGATAATTTCATGATAATGAAAAATCAATCTCTTTACTAAGAACACTTTCCGAAGAAAAGTTACATTTGTCTGCTTCCAGAAATCATGCTTTTTAGGAATGTTCACAGGCTACCTATGTATTTTCCCACGAGAATGCCTGATTCTCGTAGGCTGCTTTAAACTGGGGTGTGAACCTCTCGCACTGTAACTAATAGCCAGGGTGCGAACATGTTCCAAATAAAGGAAAAAGATAAAATCTTGAATCTTCTAGAAGGGAATCTTCTAGAAACATGAATTGGCTTCGAGTGGTTATTCAAGTGCTGGCATTCCAGATATCTTAGGATCATTTCCTATCCAAGTAACTAATCTATGTTCTCCTATATATTGAGGATATTTCTCATGGAAAGGGTTAACCAAACAAGCAACAAGCTAGCTAGAGATTGATTAGAGAATTAGTGCAAGACTGTATGGAGGACTGATGCTACAACAACAAGAGACAGAAGCAAGGTCATCACAAGTGGTTGATTTTATTCATGCATGAGCAAGTGTGTGTGTCAGAGCTAGGAGCCATCGAAAGGAGACCTATGACATCAAGGCTCAGGTTGTAAGTTTCACTTTCAATTAATTCAATACAAAAATATGTCCCTTTCCCATAAAGATGATGTCACTTTATTACATAACTCCTTGATCATATGTATAGACTAGTTATTGAATATATTAATCTGCCTTTACTTCGATTGGTTCATTCTGTTGTGATCTGGACGGGACGAGAGAATTGGAGAAAAGCTTGGAACAACAGAGATCTAAGGAAAGCGTTCATAAGGTATGTCCATAACCCTTATCTCTTAGTTCATTCAATAGGTTAGATCTAGGGAAAGTGTATTATTCTGTCCTGTTTTGTTCTAGATCCAGGTGGATCTAGGGAGATTGGTTTGTGTCCACACTCACAGATTTATCCTATAACAGTGATGATGTAGCTAAATATGAAGAGAGTTGCAGTACGACCATCATCAAGAAACGTATGTGTAGCCTCAACTCATTTTTTGAAATAATCAATGACAACGATGATATAACCGTTCTCCCAGACTAAGGTAGGCTTACATTTCATAAAATCAATGCCCCATTTGGAAAATGGGTAGATGGAAACAATAGGATGTAGTGAGCAGGGTGGGTGCATTCCTTTTTATAAAAAACTTGGCAGGGTGGGCATCTTTTGAAAGCCTCAATACAATCTTTGAATATAGAGGGCCAAAAGTAACTGGCACGTAAGATTTTATGAGTTGTAGCCATCCTAGAAAGGTGACCAAAAAAAGCTCCAAGATGATAGTAATTTAGAACACATTCAACCTCGTCGTGAGTTAAACAACATCATAGGATGGTGTTAATACCACGATGATACAAAGTGTCATCAATGATAAGGTAGTGTTTAGAATAGTGGTGAATACGACAATGCTCTTCACAGGAGATATTGGGCTGAAAATGTTGGGTTTGAAGATAGAGAAGAATATCTCCATATCAAGGGTCAGGCGTGCTAATGAGGAACAAAGACTCAATGAGAAGAGAATCACTGGGCTTCGTGTATTCATCATCATGGGGAAGATCATAGATAAGTTCCGCAAAAACCAAGGAATTTTTAGCTTTTTATTTTGTGGACTAGAGCTCGAATTCCTAAAGAATAACAATCCGTTTGGAATATTTTCCCCCAACGACTTGATGTCTCAGAATATGATACATGGGGTTCGATTTTTCAATGACCGGTGTCATGCGTAACAGGATGTAATGGAGAAATCTCTAGATGTTAATGACGACTGCTAGAGCCAACTTTTCAACATGTGAATACTGGAGATCGAGACCAAATAGACTCTTTCTTATATAGTAGATCACATGTTCATCGTCGTTAGGGTCCTCTTTAACTAGCACCATAGAAATAGTGGAAGTAGAGGCTGCCAAATAAAGGATATAGTCACGTGCATAATTCTGAGGATGCAAGAGAGGTGTATGATTCAATGTTTTTTTAAGGGCATCAAAGGATCGTTGAGCAGTTTCATCACAGATGAAAGGAGTGTCTTTTTTCAACAATCGCATAAATCCTTTACTAAGATCGGCATAATTACATATAAAATGGTGAAGAAAGTTAAATTCCATTGCAAAATTTGTAGTTGGGTCATATTGTTGGGAGGAGGTAAAGAAATAATAGCTTTGATTTTTAAGGGATCCACCCTAATCCCATATTTGGAGACAACGAAATCGAGTAGTCGACCTTATTATGTTGATACTGAGAGGGGGGTGAATCAATATCAAGTACAAAAAAAAAATCAACTTATACTTCAACCAGATTATATATTCAATTATATCCAATGAGAAATAAACAATAGTATAAGAGTTACACCAATACACTACAATACACCATGCACAATACATGAGAAAAAACCAATAGTTATTGTTCAATGGAAGTAATGACTTTCAAAGGTATCTACAACTTCCAAATATAAAGGGAGGGATAAACCTCCAAAACAAAGATAAAATCCTCCAATATCAAGAGAGGGTTTAGCTTTCCATCCTTTCCCCTTCCTTCCTCCCAAGAATATATGAGAGATAATAAAACTTTACATTAAATTATCACCATCAGCCAACCATCACATAGAACCTGGTAATGCTTCGTGAGACTTCTTCAACTTCTACAATTGTTCATTTCTTGGAATAATATGATCCTGTACATACTATTAATCAATGTATTCTCTGAAACTCCTCCAAGTTTCACTCCTTGAATCCTCCCAAAAAAAGGAGTTATAGATAAAATGGTAGACCTTATTCAATTCTGGTTTATTCAAGAGACTGAACTTGTACAGAATGCCCCGTGCTCAATATTTAACATCAGATTCTGAAATTCGCACACAAGAAACTACATATTGTACTCTTTCCAATGCAATTGGTGTCACTTCATTTGGATTCTATATGAAGAGGTTATGACTATTTTACCTAGAACACTTGTTTATGACTAGCTTCAGGACTAGTCAAAACCCTATCTTCCACAAAATTTATCTCCAAACTTGTAGTGAATAAAGAGATGATTTTTTAACCATAGATATCTAGATATGTCTTCTCAATAACCTCCAAATTTCACCATATGAATCATTGAAAAACAAATTTATAGCGAAGTGGTAAGATGACCTGTAAATAACATACCTTAGAACACATCACTAAGAGACTTCATCCTCCCTTGAAATTCGACCTTCTTTACTTCAAATTTCCTCTGAAATTCGACTTATATCTCCTTGTTCACTAAAAAACTTGTGTGTGTAGAAAAATGAATGTATATGAGATGTATTTATACCCTTTATGTCACTTTCTTTTAACATTAGGGTCGACCTGACACTTTCTTATTTTGTAATTTTTTTCTTTAATTATCTTCAAGGCCAACTTGTACTTCCTTCTTCAATTCACTTTGTCATCTTCAAAAATTCATTTATCCCCAACCATGAGTATCCATGTGACATGCCACCTACCACTGGAAACAACATGATGTATACTATCCATCCATGGGTGTTGTATCTATATGTGCATTGTCCTTCATGTCCAAATACCTTCATCAATCTTGGGGTCCAAAACCAATGACTAGGGTTGGCATTAATGACAACAACAAATCTTCCAACAATATCCCCCTTTGTCATTGATGTCAACACTCATTCTCTCCCTATCATATTGATCCCAATTTCTTCTCTATGTCGTTGAAGCTTGACCTGCTTAAATTTTGGATCACCTTCATAGATACTCTTGAGTTTGTCCCATACCTCTTTAGCAATGTTGCATCCCATCACTTTTCTAGCAATGGTTGGTGCCAATGCTCCTAGAATAACATGTCTGGATTTTGAATAACAACTCATAAGCTTCTTCTCATTTGGATCAATTGGAGCATTATTTGGGATTACATAGCCATTTACAACTGAGTACCAAATGTCTACTCCCAAATTTGTTAGGTAAGTTTTCACTCTATCACTCCACTATGCATAATTTCTTACATCAAATATTTGAATCCCATTTGAAATGTGCTCATGGTCATCCATCTCTGCTCAGGATTTTCTTTCTGGTGGTTAAAATGTTCTGAAGGAAACATCCTCTAATGCCAATTGTTGATACTGAGAGGGGGGTGAATCAATATCAAGTACAAAAAACATTTTAATCTTATACTTCAACCAGATTATATATTCAATTATATTCAATGAGCAATGAACAATAGTAGAAGAGTTACACCAATACACCACAATACACCATGCACAATATATGAGAAATAACCAATAGTTATTGTTCAAGGGAAGTAATGACTTCCAAAGGTAGCTACATCTTCCAAATATAAAGGGAGGGATAAACCTCCAAAAGGAAGATACAATCCTCCAATATCAAGAGAGGGTTTACCTTTCCATCCTTTCCCATTCCTTCCACCCAATAATATATGAGAGATAACAAAACTTTGCTTTAAATTATCACCATCAACCAACCATCACATAGAAAATTATAATGCTCCTTGAGACTTCTTCAACTTCTACAATTCTTCACTTCTTGGAAGCCTCTGATCCTATAGATAATATTACTATTGTCACTTCACTATGGTTTTAGGAAAACTTTGATCATCTTTGACCCACTTTTGGACTTCGACCCATTGGTCGAGGAAGGAGCACCTGGGCGGAGCTAATATTGTGGATCTCACCGATTTTGAGGGTTAAGTGGACCCAGTAAAGGGTCCTCTAGGGTTTTTGTAACATTTTTATAAGATGTCATCCCATGGGGTTTTCCCATGACTAGGCCTTATTGTAAGGGTTTGTAATATATAAATAAAGAAGATTGTATTATAAAAGTAGCTAGCTAGTTAGCGAAGTGAAGGTAGTTCTATGTGAACAAAGCTTCTTTGTGAAAAGGAGTGTCTCTGTGTTAAGGATTTGTGCTTGATAGATAGGTAGCTATGTGCCTTGACCTAGTTTTGGAAGTAGGATCTGGTGCTTAGTGTTCAGATATCATGTCTGGTGCGAAGCTTGACTCTGTGGCTTAGTGCACAGGAGTGAATGAATTTAAGATTCAAGAAAATAATAAAGAGGTGGACGTAGTCCCACTCTGGGGTCAACCACATAGATCGGGTGCCTCATGGTTTGCTTGGTGGAATGTTATCTCTGTAGTGTTTTTATTTGTGATTAGATTAGATGTGTAATGGATATGTATGTGTAGCTTTAATTCTTTACTTATGTTAAAATTCTAGATCTGATCCATGGTGCTAAGTGATAAGTGTTTAAGGTGCATAATCATTTTGTTTTTACTATGCTAGACCTCTCTTTTATTATGTCCTGTGATGCTAATAGGTTTAATGAACTAATTCATGTTGCTTCCTAAGCGTTAACAAAATACTCTGTGAAGTGTTATTATCATAGATCTATGTCCCAGCTTGGTTACAGACACATGTGTCCTGTAACCCCCCCTTCTTCTACCTCAGGTGAGACTTTGCCTGCTTCACAGGTGTTGTCGAAAGGGACGGTAGTTGAGGTTTTTTTGGTGCATTGTTAAGCGTTGAACCCTGGGTATTCCCCTGTGCCAACAAATGGTTTTGTTTTCGGGACTTCAAACTGTGATTGTTGGGAACTGAATTAAAGAAAAAGGGAATCATTGTGCGTAGATATGTTGTTGAAGTGCGCAATACTATAATTGACTTGCGAAGCTTTGTGAATAGAAAGTAATCTTATCTAAAGAAAAGAGGTAATATCCTAAAAGAGGTAAAGCTTTGTGTTTTGGTGTTATGTGGAAAAACTCTCTATGGCTAGGGTGAACCACAACAGACAGGTATGACTATAGAAATCGACTCAATTCCAACAGATTCTATATAAACTAATGTTCAAGAGAAGTAATAAAGAGGCCTACCTTGTCCAAATGTTTGATGATGTCCACCATTGAGCACTTCGACCTAAATCTTTATACCTACAACAAGTTCTCAACAAACAAGAAAAACAAGCATATAGTGATAATATAACAAGTTAGCACATTAGATAGAATAATACATTAATATACAAAACAAACATGCCCATGGATCATAATACATATATTTGCAAGATATCAATTGGATTGGAAAGGAGTATTTATATTAATAAATGATCAACAGAACTGAAAATATTATAGACTTATGTGTCAGCACAGTTCAGAACGAAGAAACTGAGTTCCTTCCAACTGGGCCTCCACCACTTCAATCCTCCACCAAAGGAAAGCTCATATAAGGGAGACAAAGAAGTTGTCCGTCAATAAGGGAAGAGCTTGGGGGTTGAACACTGTTTTCAGACTTAAAGGACAAATGGATGCAGACTCAATATGAAGTAAATAATTTCTCCAGAGTAACTTTTCTCTCAAAGTTGAATTCTCTCTCTCTTTCCATAGCTCAGAATTGGCTTCTTTATATCCTTCAAAATGCAACTGAAGGACCGAGTCGAAAATTTTTCAATATATAGAAGGCCAAGGATCATATATATCTTGTCGTGACATGGAAACCCGACATTTAATTTTGATTTTCTAGCACAAATCCCAATGTACACATGTTGTAGTGGAGAAACCAGCGTATACGCTTGATGTATAGCTTACAAGGTACGTACAAGTGGAAAAATATTTATTTTTGTCTCTGGATTTATCAATAAGGGAAAGTAAGTTTACACGGGGGAATGGAATAAGGCCCTCTTTGCAAGATTGCATAGGGTGAGGAAAATCTTTCTCTAACAAATGCCCCCTAATGTGTGAGGTCAGAGGAGAATTTGTGATGGCCGAAATACATTATAAATAACCCATAAGTGGAGTGGTAGAGAACCAACTGGACAAACTCAATTGCTCATTATATTATGCACTAACTTTGCATACATGGCTGCCAAAAATACACTGCAAATCCATGTGAACATATACCAAACAAGTGTTTGTGGCCATGAATAGGAAAATACAAATGTGGTTACATGCCAAAGGTTTTCATAGTCACGAACAAGACCCAGTAGAACTAGTCTCAAAAAATAAAGCTAAGGATATATATATACCATGGAGTACAATCTAATCTCCCATGATCACTGAAGTCATATAGGTACTGGTCCAAATGAAAAGGAATCAACAGCTCAGGAAATTTGCGGCCACATAGTGATGTCTTCAAGTATTCTACACAATCCACCAAAGGTGCAAGTCCACATCATGTGAATAAAAGAGGTGAGGTTGAACACAATGAGACATCGTTTGATTACCAATCATTGGGGTATACCATTAACAAATGTGAGACAACCTACCTATAATGAAAGTAGGTATCAAGGCACCGAGTACATTCTTGCAAGTGTGAATAAAGGAGCTGGTGTCGAACACTTGAAGAATCCCTCGATCAATAGACATTGATGCATTCTCAATTGTTGATGCCGAGAGAGCCTGCCACTAATGACTACAAGACTCAAGGTACTCATAAGACTCTAGGCCTCATTTCCATAATAAATGGGTTGATGTCGATGGAAAGAGACCCAATGAAAGGAGAGAATTAAGGCATCTCTCATCAGTCAGCATGAGGTACAAAGTAGGAGCTTCATGATTTGGTGGAAATTGGACGAAAAACAACTTCACGAACTCACAACCCTGTGTGTCTTTTACGTTTTCCAAGTGTAAGAGGTACACAAAAAATACCCTCTGAATAGAATCCAGTGATGAAAAACTGTTGACAAATGTGAGGACACCACCAATAACACTAATGGCATCCAAAACACTACATGAATCCCAATGCATGAATATATGTCTTTCCATCGAACACAAGGGAAGCCACCCAGTCAACAACCAATGAAAAAATGTCGATTGTTGGGTTCAACGTTACCTACCAATGATGAAAGTAGGGCCAGGGTGCATGATAGGACTAAAGTATCTTGTGATTATGAGACAAATTGAAGGTATGTCCAACATGAAAATTCAAGAGTTCTAAGGAGTGGCTGACATAGGTGGATAGACTTCCTATGAAAAAGAGCATGAAACATATGGTGGACTCTGGCAGCATAGACCCATTGATAAAATCATTATATGCAGGAGGCATCAATGAAGTTCTCTATAGAGACTGTAAGAGTAACTAGTCAGTAGAGAAGACTCTGTAATGAGCTCAACTTGCTAAGGCCATGCTAAACCCAAAATTATGACGAATGGACTCAAATAACTTTTTTCTTTGTTCAAAGGTGACACAACTGCTGCCGATATAAGATAATTCTTCCTTCCCACCTGTATTTTTTTGTTTTTTCATAACAAACGAATGTTATGATACAGAAGAGGAAACGAGTGCCACAAGTAAGAAAAACTAGTTCTAGCAGTGGAACATACCTATGCTCAATGTAGGGAAGTGCATATGGGATATGGAAACTCAGGGGAATGTTCCCTCCTAGGTATATGGTGTCAAATTGTGAAGGATATAAACAAATCTCTACTTATTTGAGGATGCAAAATTTCTGAGGCAAATGATTTATAACATAAAGTGAGAACTGGCTATAGGCTCAATACTGTAAGCAAGGGCATGAGATGCAATCACAACTTAATGCCAAAGAATGTCCTTTTTTATGTCTTTTAGTCTACTTGGTGTGAAAAAGGGATAAACTTTTGCCAAGTAGACATCTTTTCAAAACCATTTTATGAGTGTGAAAAAGACAAGTTCAATCGACGATATTTTCACTTTTTGATAATGAGTCAGAAAAGAGCTTAACTAAGACTCATGATCTTTCAAATCCAATTTAACGAGTGTGAAAGGGACAAATCACTCATAAATGTTTTCTCTTTTTTAGAAGAGTCTGAAAAGAGCTTAACTATGACTCATGATGTTGTTCTAATCAATATGTAATGGGGGAGGCCAAGGCTCCCATACTAGCCTTCTATGGAATGTCAGTATTTTACAAATAGCTGACATAAGCTTGGGAAAATCGAAAGCTCTCCAAGTCGATAAGGATAAAGAAATAACTAAGTAGATAGTCTCTGTGATAGATTGGATAATGTCTCTTACTAGAAAAGTGTTAGGTTCCTAACCTTGCACATAGGTAGAACAATATATTTGGATGTAATAAAGGTCAATATTAATAAGGCCTTGCAATAAAATAGAATAAGTTGAATGTAAGAAGACCTAATAGAAGCTTCCACTTCTAGAAGGATCTTCCTCTAGATGCTTCTTTTGATAGAGATATTTAGTATAAATAGGATTCGAGGGTATGAGAACCCTATCTTGGATATTATTGTAATAGAGCTCTGCTCGACTGGAGTTTTCCCCCTCGAAGAGGCCCATGAACATTTCTCTCAGGATCAAAGTGTTATTTCTGTTGTTATTCTTATATCATTTTCAGTGTTATTGTGGTGATTATTCTGGTTATATTGTTGTTATTCTACCATTTCTAGCATTTTATTTCTATTCTGCATACCTTTTATATTTGGTATATTACAAGTGGTATCAGAGCACTTTCCTTGACATAAATTGTGGGTAAATGTTTTTCAAGGTAGAGACATATTCCAGCATCGTTAAGACACAGAGATCTGTCATTACGCGCATAAGCCCGTGGTTGATGGATTCATACACGCAAGAAATACAAGTGCTTCTTAAGAGCACATATGTTGGCCACTCTTCTAACCCATGTTGGTACCCCTTCGAGTGGTAGCGCATCAGATAGCATGTGTGTATGGATCGACCTATATTTCCTAAATCCCTCTTTAGATAAACTGATCGACCACCTGACTGTTATAGTTCCACTGAGAACAACACTCAGGAAGATACTCAGTGCCAAGAAGAAGTGAAACAACTCAGTGCCAATGTTTTTTCCATCAATACAACCATGCAGTCCTCAATGGAGGAAATCAAACAAGACCTCACCACCCAACTTGAATATGTCTTTTCAACACTCTACACCAAATTGCATATCCCTACAAATAGCCCTTCCTCTTCCTCACGTCCACATACTGAAGGTGACCATTCCTCTCATTCCCATAACTTTTAGAACCATCACTTTCAACATCACCTACACCTTCCGCGGGTGGATGTGACCAAATTTGATGGCTCGGACCCCACTGGTTGGGTAACCCAAATAGAACATTATTTCTCTTTATACAACATTACAGATGACTTGGCCAAACTCTGGTATGGTATTCTCCATCTAGATCAATAACGTTGGCAATGGTGGAAATGGAGAAAAACTTCTCGTCAAGGGTATATTGCTTGGACACACTTTGTGGTAGAGCTTTATGAATGCTTTGACACTGACACCAACCATTTGGTCCGTTTGAAAAAGTTGAAACAATCAGGAACAGTGAAAATCTTTATAATTGCCTTTGAGTGCCTAGCTTTTTGGACAGAGGGAATGTCTGATGCCTTTTTACGAGAATGTTTTATCAGTGGCCTCAAGGATGAGATTCAGGCCCATGTCCTCATGGCTCAGCCTTAGAGTTGGGTGGAGGCTACTAAAAGAGATAAATAAGCACAAAAGGTTGTATCTTCTCAAAACCAGAAACCCTCCTTTACCCCTCACCCTAAACTAGTAAATCCCACTACTGCCTCTGCTCCACTAAAGATCCAAAAATTGACTAGGGATGAAATGAATGAATGCCAACTCAAAGGCCTTTGTTATAATTGTCATGAAAAATATTTCCCGGACCACAAGTGTAAGGAACAAAATCTATTTATGGCCAACTCTGAGGATATTTCAGAAGAGGATATTGAAACTCCCCTTGTGTCTGAGTCACCTGAAACCCCCGACATAACCCCTCCCTCAGGCCCTCCCAAACTAGAACTGGTCATTTCCCTCAATGCTCTCACTGTCTTCTCTGCTCCCCAAACCCTCAAGCTAATCGGTTACATCAAGCATCAAAAGATCTTCATTCTAGTTGATAGTGGAAGCACCCATAATTTTATTCATCACCGCATTGCCCAAGAAAATCATTGCTACATCCATGTCATCAATAATTTCCAAATCATGATTGCCAATGGTGGCTCCATGAAATGTGGAGGGCATTGTGAAAATGTGTGTCTCCAAATTGGTGACTACCACCTAAAATATCATATGTTTTCTATAGACATGGGCGATGTGACATTGTTTTGGGTGCAGATTGGCTAAGGAATTTGGGTCCCATTCTCATGGATTTTAAGGAATTAACCATACAATTTGACCAGGAGGGCCACCAATATAAGTTCCAATGCATCATCATTGGTTCCCCTGAGATCATTAGTTCCCATTGCATGGAAAAGCTGCTAAAAAAGGGCCATTCTGGTGTTATTTCTCAACTCCATGCCATCCAAGCAACAGAAACACCCTCGGTGCCACAAGACCTCCAAGCCATCCTTTCTAAACATAAAGTGGTATTTTCCACTCCCCGGGGACTCCCTCCTTCATGTGGTGTTCATGATCATTCCATTCACCTTGTACCTGAAAGCCTTCCCCCCAATATCCATCTGTATCGTCACCCCTTTTCCCAAAAAAATGAAATTGAGAAAATGGTCCAAGAACTCCTTAATGCAGGCATTATCTGCCCTAGTACGAGCCCCTACTATTCTCCTATGGTCATGGTCCTAAAGAAAGAATGTTCTTAGCGAATGTGTCCTGACTTCCGTGCCCTCAACAAACTTACCATTAAAGACAAATTTCCCATTCCTGTCATTGATGACCTCCTAGATGAAATGAGTGGTTCCCAATTCTTTACTAAACTTGATATTCGTTTAGGCTACCACCAGATACATATGAAAGAGGCATACATTCCCAATACTGCCTTTAGAACTCATGAGGGCCACTATGAGTTTTTGGTCATGCCCTTTGGCTTGTGTAATTCCCCCTCCACCTTCCAAAGCCTCATGAATCATGTCTTTCATCCTTTTTGTTGGAGTTACTTCACACACACCTAGGATTTCTTTTACCTAAGGTTTTTATTTGTTTATTAGTCATAATTAGTCATTATCCAGTCTCCTATATTTTAGGAGAGAATATTCCACATCGAGAATATTCTCTTTCAATTCACACTTCAGTTTGACTAGTTGAGTTAAGTTTAGATGTTGCATTGGGATCATCACCATGATAATTCAACCTTTCCTTGGTATCATCACCAAAGTGGCACATTAGCCTTGATTTATTGAGTTAAATCCTCACTATTTTCTGTTCAGTCAGTTAACTGAAGACTAGTTGACTAGTTAACTCAACTAGGTGGCAATTCACTCCCATAACTACCTGAGAGACTAGAATAGGTGGCAGTTCACTCCCGTAACTTCTGGTGTGTGTCCATATCACTCTAGACCACCACTATGGTGACTTGGTTCACCTCAAGTCGAACTCATTGAGTTATATAGAGTATATCATGTGTAAATTATTCATTATTCACAACAATTAATGAGAATTCTTCCATTCTTTCTCTCATTTTTCTTCCTTTTCCAACTATCTCTGCAAATGTGTGTATTATTATTTAGCTAGATATATTTTGTGTAGGTTCAAAAAATTTTCATGGTATCAAAGCCGACGGAGTGCTAAGCAAAAGCTACACCAAAATGTTTTGCAGGTACAAAAGATTGAAGACAGCAGAAAGATGGAATTCCAAAAAGAATTCATTCTTACACCTTACAACTATTTTGCATGAAAGGAGAAAATAGACATACATATTCGATATAGAGGGTTGTATAGATTAACCATGAATATAGATACAAACCTGACATCATCCATAGAAAAATCCAAGTACTTAAATCGCATGGATGAGGCACTCAGAACAATTTGCAGTCTTATTTCTCCTGATCTCATTTTTCATATATCTTCCTGTAAGAATCCCAATGAATCCGGGACCATATTGGAAGGGATATTTGGAAAATAGGATGATATGAGGGGACACATGTTAGAGGTGTAGCGACTCACATTGGATCCAAAAATATTCAAGAATATCCAATATTTCTTTACAAAATTCAAGTATTTACTGTCGCAACTCAAAGCTTGCGGGAATGATAAATTGGAGGAGAAACAAATGGTTCTCACCATTCTCTCCAAGCTTGGTCCTGAATTCTCTATATTCATATCCACATTCCATATTTTCAGATTCACCTCTGGAGCCACCTGGAAGATGCATTCTCTTGAGGACTTTATCGAATCCCTGACACAAGAGCAAACCAAGCTCATCAACATGGGCACAATCAAAGGCCCAAGGGCACATGCACTCATTGTTCATGATGGAAGCCACAAATATTAGAAATATAATTAGAAATATAAGAAGAAATCTCATGCACATACAAAGAAGGAAGGGTACACAAAACCCTTCACCGATGCCTCCGGATCCAAAGGAGAAAAGGGAAGAAAAGAAGAGAATTGCACATACTGTCACAAAGGATTCCATTCAGAATCTACATGCATGGAAAAAAAAAAGATCTGATGTCTCAGATACTTCAGCAAAACAACCTTGGAGATTGCATCCCCGAGGGTGCAAAGAAGAAGAAGCCAGAATATTTGAATTCCAAGAAAGGCAATTTTAGCCATGCATTGATTGCCATCAACTCCTCTCCCAATGCTTGGATCGTAGATTCAAGAGCATCACTTCACATGGTTGGCTCAAAAGAAATCTATTCTTCTTTGGATGCATGCAAAGGTCCTACTATTTTGATGGGGGACAACTCTTCTGTCAAATCATCGGAAAAGGAAGGATTGAACTCACCAATGGAAGCTTCAAGAATGTGTTTCATGTTCCCAAACTTTCTGTCAACCTTCTCTCTGTGTATTAGATGACAAATTCTAGCACTGGAAAGAAATTTTTATTCACACCAAATGTCATGGACATATACGATAGGCAAACCAACTCCAGGTTTGCTACTGGTGAGGTAAATCATCAGTCTAGATTGTATACATTTTCTGAATTCATTAAACCTTATTCTACTTTACTACTTACTCATGCTAATGAAAGTGGTAGGATATGGCACGAAAGGTTTGGACATTTGAATTTTAGATACATGAAATAGCTTAGCAAGCATATATTAGTTGATGGTCTACTAGACATCCATTTCTCCAAGGGAGTATGTGAGGGATGTGTTCTCAGAAAACACCCTCAAGAGAAATTTGTCAAAGGAAAGTCTCAGCGAGCTTCTGCACCTTTAGATCTGATCCACAGTGATCTCATGGGTCATTTTCCACATCCATCAATCAAAAAATTGACTTTTGTTCTCATTTTTGTTGATGATTTCTCTCATTTTACTTGGATCTACTTTCTCAAGAAAAAATCTAAGGTCTTTCAACACCTCAAAGATTTCAAAGCTTTGGTTGAGACACAGTCCAGAAAGAAGATCAAAGTCTTCTAAACTAATAACGGGGGAGAGTATGTGAATCATTAGATTCATAATATTTTCCATGCGGCAAGGATTTAGTTGCAACATACAATTCCCTACACTCCGCAGCAAAATAGAGTTGCCAAGCGGAAAAACAGATCTCTAAAGGAAATGGCATCTTGCATGTTGCATGCAAAGTCACTACCATAGAGACTATGGGCTGAAGCACTTAAATGTGAAACATACATCCAAAAAAGATCTCCTCATAGATCTATCAAGGATAAGACACCCTACGAGGCTTGGAGTGGCCTCAAACCGAAAGAGGCCCACTTTCACATTTTTGGTTCATGTGCATGGGCCCAGATTCCCTCTAAAAAGAGGAAGGCACTTGATCCATGAAGCACTAAGTGCATTTTTTTTGGATAACCCGATGGTGTGAAGGGATATTGGCTTATTGATCTTTCCTCAGACTGACTCAGCATTGAGCTTAGTGTCCAATTCGAGGAAAGTGTCTTGCATGTACCTCAACAGTCACATGCCGACACCTTCACTCTTCCACCTGTCCGAGATGATGAGCATGCACACGCTGACTCTTATTCAGATGAGAGTTCTAATTTAGAGGACTCAGATGATTCAGATTCAAATTTAGTATAGTCATATGCAGAGACAGAGCATCCATATGCAGTTGCAAAGCCAGAGAAGAGGCCCAAGTGGGCATAGACTACTCTTCAGGATGTAGAGGATCTCGTTGTTGATCCAGCTGATACTAGGAGGACTTGATCTTATTTAGAGGAGCCTCCTATTGCACTCAATTCCACTAAATCATTGCCTTCCAGGCATCTTTTCTTGGTTTAGTCTTCAGATCCACAGTCTCATGGCGAGGCTGCTAGAAATCCCTCTTAGGAATCCACCATGCAGAAGGAGTACAACTCCCTCCTTGAGAAACAGACTTGGGATATGGTTCCCCTTCCTTCTAGGAGGAAACTTGTCAGATGCAGATGGGTCTACAGGACCAAGAGCGCAGTGAATGGACAAATCAACATATACAAATCCAGGCTTTCAGTAGGTTCATGGTATTGACTATGATGAGACCTTCGCTCCAATAGCGAATATGGATTCCATACAATTGGCACTTGCCATTGCAGTAGCCAAGGGATGGGAAGTCCATCAGATGGATGTAAAGAATGCATTTCTTCATGGTGATCTCTCTGAGGAGATCTACATGGATCAGGCCCAGGGATTTATGCAGGACTCATCTTTGGTCTATCGACTAAAGAAGTCACTTTATGGCCTCAAGCAGGCTTCGAGGGCATGGTATTTCAAGATGAACTCCTACCTGTTGTCACATAACTTTGAATGTTGTAAATCATACCGAATGTATACATGCTCAGGATGGTTGATTCAGTTCTACTTTTAGTTCTATATGTCGATGATTTGTTGATCATCGGATGCTCGACTTCAGTGATTGCTGCAGTCAAGAGGATTCTTCATGACAGGTTTTTTATGACAGACATGGGTCTGCTACACTTATTCCTTGGACTTGAGATCAGTCAGGATGCATCAGGCATCAAACTGTCTCAATCCAAGTATGCACGATATCTCCTTGAGAGATTTCACATGACAAACTGCAAGTCTGCTCTGACTCCTTTCCTATCCAGAGTCAAACTTGAGGATTGCGGGGAGACTCCATTGGTTAACATCACATTGTACAGACAACTAGTGGGGAGCTTGTTGTATCTCACACACTCCAAACCAGACCTACCATATGTTGTTGGTGCAGTTTACAAGTTCATGCAGGAGTCACATGAGCTACATTGGAAAGCTGCAAAGTGTATCCTTCGATACGTATAGGGCACCATCACCTTTAGGATTCATTATGAAGAAGACTCTACATTAGATCTCATTGGTTTTACTAATTTCGACTAGGCTGGCGATAACATTGATTGCAAGTCCACATCTGGTTACTCACTTAGTCTTGGTTCCAGGCTTATCTGTTGGTCGAGAAAGAAGTAAGCTTCCATTTCTCTATCTTCAGCTGAGGCAGAGTATAGAGGGGTAGTTAACATAACCATTCAGGCTATGTGGCTACAACATTTTCTCACTGAGTTGGGCATTCAGTTTCATTGGCCGATCGTCATCTGGTGTGACAACTAGAGAACTCTAAATCTCTACAGAGATCTAGTTCATAGGCAGTGGATGAAGCACATCGAGATCCACATGCACTACATCTGAGACTTGGTACACAAGGGGATCATCAACTTACAGTTCTATCCTTCAACAAAACAGATGACAAAAATTTTCACCAAGACCTTCACTGAGAAGAAATTCAAGTCTCTATGAGGTCGTCTTGGAGTGAAGGACACATTTGCCTAGCAACTATAGTTCATCTTTTTACATACAT
>ML780055.1:31518-43213 GCA_009831015.1 Picea engelmannii
GGGTTCCCATGAGTTTTTCCCTCTTTCCTCACTTTATTTTCAGTGTATCTTTTGTACTTGGGTACCTAACATGGCCTCATTGCCAGGACCCAATCTTTATTTTCACCATAGTGATATTCAGGGCGGGTGTTGGAGTTACTTCACACACACCTAGGACTTATTTTTCCTAAGGTTTTTATTTGTTTATTAGTCATAATTAGTCATTATCCAGTCTCCTATATTTTAGGAGATAATATTCAGCCTAGAGAATATTCTCTTTCAGTTCACACTTCAGTTTGACTAGTTGAGTTGAGTTTAGATGTTGCATTGGGATCATCACCATGCTAATTATACCTTGCATTGTGTTGGCGGTCGGAAGCCACTCCTGGATTGCTTGCAGGAGCAGAGCCCGACGCCCATCAGTTTAATGTCAGAACGATATCATATCAACGCAGAAACTAGGCCAGGCATGCATAGATGAGTGAGGTCTTGATAAACTCCAAATAGTGAGTCGTAGTAAAGGGTGAGTAGGGGGGAGACTTGCATTAGAAGAGTGCCAAGGTCTATCAAAAACATTCGGTTTATAACAGACTGGAGAAGAAAGCATCCAAATGCAAAATCCTTTTACATTCAAACACAGAAGACTAGAGGGCACAACAATGTCATAACAAATCCTTTATCATAACAAGATTGTTCAATCCACGCGAATCCTTTGACTGTGGACTCCCTGGTATGAGATGGAACATAGATGGAAAAAGAAAACTGTTTGTCATAAACCAAGAAATCTCAAACATAGAGGCATAAGCAAGAAACCAGAATATTTGCTGAAACTTTACAGTCGGGAGCTTAGCTCTACCATCGATAGATACAAAAATGGCGAAAACGCCTTCATATACTCAAAACAACAACAAAAACGGAATCAAGATACTGAATTAAAATCTTTGTGTCTGCATGGATTTTGACAGCCAACATCTGAAAGGTCGTGCAACTTATGTCAGACGCAATCTAATTCTTTGACATTTCCAACGGTGAATCAACGTGCCTTTAATTCATTTCTGGACTCTCCCATTATGGCGAAGACGATGTCTAAACACCACCAACCGCTTCAATAACTACTTCATGGGGATTGAGGATGACTTGGCCAACTCAGCACCTTGGGATATGGAAGACTCCTCGTGCTGCCACCTAGAATGACTGAATGGCCTGATGGGTAGGCATGGAGGTCGGCATCGAGAATGGGGTGCATGATAGGAGTGATGGCATCAGATTATGAGGTCGTGGAAGAAATGGTGAGATGTGAGAAGGGTGACAAAGAATGGTTCATAGCTGAAGTCAACAGGTGGAAGGAGGGAAAACGAGAGATGATGAACTCACCTTTCGGTGAGAGGCTGATGTGGGAAGGAGCGGGACACATGGCAAGCAACGAGTGGATGATGAGAAGGAAGGAGGACCACGCGGACCAAAGAGGGGAGGCGGATGGATGACACATGGCAGCAGGAGACAGGTGGTTAGAAAGATGACATGACGATAGAAGGGCCCACGCAGGCTAAACATAGAGCGACTGGGAAGGATAGGGTTTTCCAAGCGCCGTTGATCCGGGCGCAGTAGTCTTAGCCGTCAGAAGCTGCTCGCTCGATTCTGGACCCCCCCCCCCTCTGCTTAAAGGTAGAAAGGCAGGGGGGGTCTGGAATGGTCTTTATCGCCGTTGATCTGGGCACATTGATCTGGACCATTGGAGAGGTGCGCCCGCGATTCCGGAGCCCCCCCCTCGCTTAAAGGTAGAATGGTAGGAGGGGTCCAAAATTCAATACACGCCGTTGATCCGGGCGCACGAATCGTGACCGCTAAAACTTGCACATTGCTTACCGCGGGCGCATTATCACCCAAAACTTAGGACAAGTGGGTTTTTAACCCAATCTTTTGCATTCTAGCCCCTCTTACAAGAAATATCGCTAACATTTGGCTCCATGGGGGATAGAGTCGTCCCTGTGATGCTCTAAGAACTCTTTTGCAGATTCAGTGCCTTTGTTGTTGGTCTATGGATTCATTTATTAGTCCAAAAAACAAAAATAGAAATAATATTTACAAAAAAAAACAAAAAGAGCCAATTGCGGCTCACAGAAAACACTTTTCTAAGAAATGCCCATTTACTGGGCTGCTAAAAACTTCATTGCCTTCCAGATCCTGCAACCTGTAAGTGTTGTTTGAAAATACTTCAACGATCTTGAAAGGTCTGAACCAAAGGGCATCAAATTTGTTGTGTTTTCCCTTTTCCTGTCTGGGAGCATCCCATTTGAGCACCAGATCAACCTACTCAAATTCCTTCTTTTTTCTCTTTCTGTCAAAAGCCTGCTTGATCTTCTGCTGATGATGGTAGGCTTTGTCCATGACTTGTTCTCTGACCTGCTGCATTTCCAACATCTGATGGATCCTTCTGAGCACATGGTTAGGTTCTCCTTCAAAGTTCTAGAGGAGACTTTCCACAGGTAAGGCGAGTTGGGTGGGGAAAATGGCCTCTATTCCATAAACTAGTTGAAACGGTGAGATGCCCAGCGATTTCTTTGTTGTCACCTAGTCATCCCAAAGAGAAAATTTGAGCTTTGGGTCCTAGGCCCTTTTATTGTCCTCCAGTAGCTTCTTGATAAGCTTGATTAGAATTTTATTGGAGGACTCTGCCAGTCCATTTCCTTGTGGATAGTAGGGAGTGGAGTGAATTAGTAAAATCTGGAACTATTCACAGAATTTGACCAGAGGCTCAGACCGAAAGGGAGAGGCATTATCAATGACGATTCTGCTGGGGAAACCAAACCTGCATATAATATCTTCCAGGAAGCTGATAATCACTTTGTGAGAAGCGCTTTTGGTAGGGACAACTTCTATCCATTTGGTGAAGTAGTCGGTTGCTGTCAGAATCCATTTGTGTTGGCCACTTGAGGGAGGATGGATTTCCCCAATGAAGTCCAATCCCCATTGCTGAAAGGGTGTTGAGACTACTACCGGCTTTAATGGTAGAGATTTGAGTTGCTTCTTTCCTGAAAACATTTGGAACTTGATGCAAGCTCTGATTTCTCTGCAGACATCAGGGAATAAAGTGGGCCAGTAATACCCAGCTCGGAGGATCTTGTGAGCTGTGGTCTTCCAGAAATAATGACCTCCGCAGAGACCACTATGGAAATCGATCATGACCTTATGGGCTTGCTGTAGGTCCAGACACCTTAGTAATACTCCCAGAGGGTCCTTCCAATACAAGGCTTGGTCAATAAGGCAATATTTGACCGCTATGAGTTTTAAATCCCTGGCCTTACTTTTTCCCAATCCATCAGGGGGCTTTAATTCTTTCATAAATTACAAGATGTCCTTGTACCAGGGGCATGTTGCTAATGGTATGATGGTCTAAGAATCCTTGTCGGATAACTCAGCTTGTTTGTTGATGAAGTTAATTCCCAAGGCCTTACAGTTGGATTCAGCCAGTAGCTTGGCCAAACCCTACCCCTTTATCATCTTGGTGGGCTTAATCTCCAGATCAAATTCTAGGATCTTGGCGATCCATTTACCTCTCCTCCCGTCTATGTCAGGTTGCATAAGAATGTCCTTCACAGAGGTTGAAGGGACATACACAATGACCTTTGAATGCAACACATAGACTTTGAAAACTTTGAGGGCTTTCACCAAGGCATATGCCTGCTTCTCCATGATCTCGTACCGGAGCTCTGCATCTCTCAATGCTTTGCTAAAGAAAGAAATAGGCTATTCTTGCCCTTTATCATTTTTCTGCAACAAAACTGCAGCTACTGTATCACAGGAAGCAAAAGAAAAAATCAGAAAGTCTTTGGAATAATCGGGACTGATTAGCACAGGTGCTTCAGTCAACGCCTTCTTTATTTGGACAAAAGACTTTCTGGGTTCAAAAGTCCATTTTACTTCATGGCCCTTCCTGAGCATGGCTATGATGTGTTTTACCAATTCGGCGAAATTCGAGACAAATCTCCTCAGAAAATTTATCCTCCCTAAAAAGGCCTGAACTTCCTTCTTAGATCTGGGAAGTGACAGGGCCTGAATTGCTTCTACCCTGTCAGGGTCAATTTTCACTCCCTCCGCTGATACTATATGGCCTAACATCTTCCCTTCTTGCATAGAAAACAATGATTTCTTGGGGTTTAAAGATAAGCCATACCTCGGACACTTCAGGAAAACCTTCTTCAATTGGTAGCGGTGCTCTTTATCAGTCTTGGAAAAGACTTTTATGTCATCTAAGTAAATCACCACAAACTTATCTTTTTCTCCGATGAAGGCTATGTCCATGGCTCGCTGAAATGTTTCTCTGGCATTCATCATTCCAAAAGGCATTTTGGCATACATGAATGTGCCCCAAGGAGTGGTGAAGGTTGTTTTTTCCCTGTCCTCGGGCATGAATGATATCTGATTGTAGCTAGAGAAACCTTCAATCATGGATATTATGGATGCACCAGTGACCTTCTGCAATATGTGCTCCATGTTGGGCAGGGGATAATTATCCTTCCTTGAGCTCCTATTCAGGTTTTTGAAATCAACACAGAGTCTGATTTCACCACTTTTATTTCTCACTGGGACCAAATTGGCCACCCAGTTAGAATATCTCAAGGGGACAATGATCTGGGCATCCATCAGCTTTTTCACTTCCCTCTCCATGATAGGTAGTAGCGTGGGATTTATCTGTCTCAGCTTCTGCTTGAATGGCTTAGCCTCTTCTTTTAGTGGGATATTGTGCTCAATGACTGATGTGTCATATGTCTTGAGGTCTTCGTAGGTCCATGCAAACACATCAGCAAACTCCCTCAGCAACTTAGTGTATTCGGCCCTCTTCTCCTCGGTCAAACTCCTTGACAACTTAACAAACTTGGGCTCCCCTGGTGTGCCTATGTTGCACTCAGCTGTGTCGGCCTCATCACCCAAAACTCTACCCTTTACCACCACATCGTTCCCATCAAATAACCTTTCTAGTGGGATTAATCCTTTTGGTATGTGGTTACTCGACATCTGGATAATCTGGTGGTCAACGACTTTATTCAGCAACTCTCTAGGGTGAGGGTCCGATTCTTCTTCAATGTCAGGATCCTCATCTATGTGTGATGCAGAAAAGTCATCAATGGATTGGAGAAATTTTTCGATCTCCTGATCATCCTCAAATACCTTCCAATGCTTGACATTGTCCGGCAAAGAGGGTCTGTATTTTATTTCAACATCGGATCTGACAGTGGGTAGCGCAGGAACTTCGGGCAAACTAGCTGAGAAGGCTAAAAAATCAGCTGAAGCATTTTCTTCCCTGGGAATGAAAGAGATGTTAAAATCCAGGAAGAAATTGTCAATTAGGTCCCATACCGTGTTCCTATAATTCTTGAGACGAGGATTCTTGGCCTAATAAACATTTTTGACTTGCTGGACAATCAGTTCTGCATCCCCAAACACAGCTATCTCCCTTATTTCCATTTCTTTTGCAGCCCTTAACCCCAGAACCAGAGCTTCATACTCTACCACGTTGTTGGTGATTTCAAATTCCATCTTGTATGACAGAGATGTGGTCTCTTGAGAATGGGATATGAATACCACTCCAGCACCTGCACCTATACTGGAGGAAGCTCCATCAAAGAACATCTTCCAAACAGAGGTGGTTGGAGGGGGTGTCTCCGGATTAATAATGAGCTACTTTCTGATCTGCAAATGAGGCTTAGGGGTGTGAGAGAGTTGCAGTAG
This sequence comes from Picea engelmannii, assembly GCA_009831015.1. Classification (NCBI taxonomy): domain Eukaryota; kingdom Viridiplantae; phylum Streptophyta; class Pinopsida; order Pinales; family Pinaceae; genus Picea; species Picea engelmannii. Next base: position 37,228 of record ML780055.1, read on the forward strand.
ACTGGAGTCTAAATCAGTGTCCAAGGCATAGATGGGATGATTGGTAGGGTTGGCTTCATCACTGATTATGTAGGCCAGCTGGGCTTCTCTGTACAATCTCCTATGTTCCCCTCCAAAGACTAGAATGGTGGCATATGTGAGGTCCATCTGTAATGTCCCTCCAAGTCTCTTAATCCAAGACCTTGACAATAGTATGCCAAACTTGGGGGGAACATCAACCACTACAATATCCATAACCATACTTTTCATGGGCAACTGAAACAAGGAGACTACCAGGTCCTTGATGGCTCCCAAACACTAAACCCTCCTAGAGTTAAAAGAATAGAGGTCATGATAGGCTCGAGTGACTTCTAGTCCCAATTCTTCCATAACAGTTTTGGGCATGAGGTTGTGAGAGGCCCCTGAATCCATAAGGCAATTATGCAGCACTTTGTCATGTATGTTCAGGGAGGTGTAGAAGGGAGGGGATGAGTCATCTCTATCTTCTACCATAGGGCCTAGGACAACTGCAGGCCTTTCATCTTGGAGTTTTATGGAGTCTGTGAGGGGGTACGAGGCTTCAGATTTCAGCAAATCAGAGAAGCGTTTTTTGAATTCGCCATGTTTGATTAGCTCAGTGAGGGGCACATGAATTTTGATCTTTTGAATCTCATGTTCGAAATTGAAAAAAGTCATAGGCTTTGGAATTTCTCTAATTTCAGGAACATGATTTTGGACAACGGGGGAGAGGGGTTGGGCCTTCTTACCTCTGTGGTTGTCTTCTACCTCATTAGCAGGCTTCTCTTCTCTAGTGGATTTCTCTGGAACATCAGGTACTGCTGCCTTTTTGTCGGATCTCAGGTTATATCCGCCTCGACTACCACTAGCTTTGTCTTCTTTGCTCAATTCATTTAGTTGACTGTTCATGAGAGACTCCTCGTATGCTGATTGGGTCAGATGAGGGAAGGGGGGAGTGACTTCTAAACTGTGGATTTTAGGCTCAGGCTCATTTGTTTCTCCTTCTTCTTCATCGACCACAAAATTGTTCTGGAAGGGAGCCTGAATCTTTTGGTCATCCCTGTCTCTTTCCTTTTCTCTGTGCATAGTTGGAGGAGAGAAATTATTTGGCCTTCTGAAACCTACCCTGTTCTCAGTGATCTGAGGGTCCTTCTTCATTTGTTTCCTTTCCACTTTTAATCTCTCCATTTCTTCCTTCAGAAAGTTCATCACCTGGGTAAGCTCATTCGCTTGAGGGTGGGGCGGTGATGGGCCAGAAGTTGAGGCTTCTGATTTTCCCTTCCTTCTATCTGCATCGGCCTTGTTCCTTAGTCTGTCAGCTGCTAATATGTTGGATTCCACTTCTATAGCTGCATCTTGCATATAAGCTAAGGAGGTGGCTCTTCGTTCTCTTAATAAAAGGAAGAAATCTGGGTCAAAGGCACCAGCATAGGAAATCTGAGCAGAGGCTTCAGATGGCTTCACCTCTGCGGGAATCTTGTTATACATCTTATTGAATCTTTTGGAGAAGTCAGAGACAGACTCTCCTTCCATTTTCCTCAGAGACCCAAAATTAGTCATGTAATATATGTAATCTTTCCTATCTCCCCACTGCCTCAGGAAAATAGTATCCAGGGCTTCAATTCCAGTAATAGATCCAGGGGCCAATCCTATAAACCACTTCCTAACTTCACCATCCAAGCTCTGAACAAAGACTCTCATCCAGGCATCTTCATTTTCGATGTTCAGATTGTCTGCATAACTGTAGAAGGCAGCCAATTTCTCTTCTGCAGTTATGTCCCCTTCTCCAGTGAACTTGGGCATGTACTTCAAGTAGTCTCCAGCAGGGAGAGGATTCATGGGATGAGGTAGGATTAAGGAAGCATATCTAGCAGTGACTATGGCATCCATTCTGGTCGGAGGGGGATTAGCACCAGCCATAGGAATATTAGGTGGAGGAGAACTAGGAGGAGAAGGGGTGTGAACGGGAGATGTCGGAAAAGAGGTTCTCAGAGAAGATGATAGGGAAAGAAGAGATAAGTCTAAGGGACCCGAATGCGTAGCTTCTTCTCTTCGTACAATAGTAGTAATAAAAGAAGGGGTAGTGAAATCTCCTGAGGCCTGAGGTCTATACTGAGGTACAGCTTCCATGGAAGGGGGAGTGACAAGGATCTCTCCCTCTGATACCAGACCATAAGGAGAAAACTCAGCAGGAACACTCCCGAAATTCAGGAAACAGGAAACCTCAGAGGAAGGACGAATCGAAAGCTGAGAGTAAGAGAATGGAGTTCTTATAGAAGGAGGTGGGGAAATACCTAATTCGGATGGGAAGCTTTCTCCTTGAGGGGCCTTTCCTCTTCTGAGAATCACCTCCAGATCTTATTCAGTTGTAGCGAGAGGCAGTTGTGGATGGGACCACGTGTGTCTACCACCATAAGCCACAAATAATCCAATGGGTTCACCGCAGTGGAGTCATCACAGTGGAGTCGCCAGGTGCACAGTAGAAATCTTCAAGTTCTGATCTCTGATGGACCTTCAGAATCAACTTAATCTTTGTCGTTCAATCATGGGGAAAATATTCAACTTCATCCCCGGCAACTATGCCATAAATGTTGGCGGTCGGAAGTCACTCCTGGATTGCTTGCAGGAGCAGAGACCGATGCCCATCAATTTAATGTCACGATTTGTTTTAAAGGGTGATCAAATGGAGGAAAACTCAGAACGATATCGTATCAACGCAGAAACTAGGCCAAGCATGCATAGATGAGTGAGGTCTTGATAAACTCCTGTTGGCAGCCAATTCAATTTTTTTCATTGCCTTATAAGCTGCCTACACCTATTGTCTCCTGAATTTCAAGTTATCGTCGCATTTTGCAAAGAGATGATGTTTTCATTTCAAGTGACATTTGAAAATTAGTTTCAATTTAGTTTTCACGACTGAAAGTGTGAAAACTCCTCCATCATTATTTTTACTGTCATGATCTGCTCATTGATATTCTGATTGGTTCTTACCTTTGGTTTATTTTTCGAACTTTGTCCATTTGCCTATTCTTACTTTGACTGCGCAACTGGATTTTTATTTTATTGATAAGGCATTGAGCATGTTAAGTTATGGGTCATATTTGATTTCATAAGGGTCATGGTTGATCTTGTTTTATATGATGTGATCCTCACTATTATAATCTTTTGACCTATCAATTTCTCTTGTTGCATAAACTTTGATTATGCAAAAATCGCATGGGTAACATATGAGTCTGATTTCATATTTGAATGGAAATAGTCTAAAGTTATACATGGCGCGCTGGTGAAACATTTGGATTTTTTATTTAATGGTTTGAATTATTACAATGGCGTGTTTTAACTTTGGGTTTGATTCTATATTGAAGGTTCATGGTTTCAAACGATACAATGGTGCCTTGGTATCACTATCCACCGTTTAAATCCTTGTGTTAACCGATTAATGTGGTTTGAGTGATGTCATAATTGATTAAACAATGTTGTACTGTGCCATTAATGTTGTGCATGGCAGTGAACTAACCCACCACCTTCGCACGTGCATATTGATTTGCCTCCCCTTTGAATGCTTGCAGCTGTTAGTCCTATCGATTTTTACTCCTGTGTATTGTTGTGTTCAATCCAAACCCTACCATGCACCCACACCATGGCCCCGGTCGTAAGGGCTGAACCCAATGGCAGCCATGAATTGTTGATGTTCGATGGCGCTTACAGTGACCTTGAGGAATTTGGATGGCTCTCGTTCATATGAAAGTTTGATGGCTTTAACCCTGGTGTGGCTCGACAATTCGCGTTAACCTTTGATGGCTATCGAGCCAAGGTTGGGGATGTGCAATTGGAAATTGATGAGCAATTTCTTAGTTTGGCTACCAGTCTACCTGCTGTTGGACATAAATGGTCAAAACATTGCAAAGTGGAAGATGTCCTGTGGACATTACTCTTCCAATCGCAAAGGGTGAGTTCCTGTGACAAGGGTTTGCCCGCAAAAGCAACGCTGGCATGACTTGTTGATGGTAACCAAGCAGTTCATTACTTGCGAGGGCCGATATGGTTTCGATTTCTTGTACCACCTTCGACTACTTATGGTTTTCATGGGCTATGAGCTTAATACGCCTTACTACTTGCATAGGAGTCTATTTAAAATGCCTAAAAGGTACAAATGGAACCAGTCCGATACCAGTCTTTTTCATTTTCGGTTAATTAAAATGCTTATAGTTTGTAAGTTGGGGTTACACCGCGAATGTTGGGATGATTTTCTTAAACGCAATAGTTTTGATGGCTCAATCCCAGCACAAGTTGACAAACCTATGGTGAGCGAGAGCAAGTCAGTACCCCCTGTGCCTTACAGTGCTCTGTTACCTAAACCCCTACCTGATTCTCTTATTGACCTACCCGTTTCTATGACTAAACGTGTCGAAGCTACTAAACCCGTGGCTAAAAGGAATAAAGCCAAACCCACTTCCAGTTCTCCTGTTAACCCCGACCCTATTATGGTAAGTGAAGATTCTAACTCAGAGGTTGAACGTTACCTGGCAAGTGAGTATCCCTATTCTGAAGGTCTGTGTGATAAACCCGCATACGACTTTGGGAATAACCTACCAACTTGCTTGCAAAATGATCCTAATTATCCAGGCATCAAAATTCCCTATGAAACCCCAGGTGACTCGTCGAAACCCCCTCTTGCTCTAGCTGAACCAGCTGCTCCACCATGTGATCAGTGTGGCTCATTGTTGGAAAGGTATTACCTCGATTTGCCAATGCTACAGTCTAGAGTTCATGCTTTGGAGGATCAAGTTGCAAGGCTCACCAGTCAGAAGGCTAAGATGCAATCCACTGACAAGAAACAGCGAACAACAGGTTCAATTTTATTTAAGAACGTGGAGTCGGCTACAGCAGTCGTCAATTCAAAATTGGCGTAGCTCGAACAGCCACACTGGTATGACTTTCACTGATTTACATGACATACTCATAAACTCTGTTTATATCATGGATCTGTTCTGTCACATAAGCATGGACTTTTGTATATAATTTTGTTTTGATAAATCAATTTTCATTATCATTTAAGTTTTGTTTGGATTTTTCTTTGATTCGAGTGATCGCGAGATAGATTTAATTTGTTTAATTTGGTTTCAATCGAATACTCTGTTGATCATTGAAGTTGTCAATATTTTCTAAACATAGGCTGTTTCTGGAATTCCAATTTTAAACGCAGTCAATGGTTCGATTTGAATTAGTTATATTCTATACGATATGGTTGGCATAACTGTTATAATGTTATAATCCGTGTCTGATTTGACCAATTCAAATATCATTCTGTTAATACATAACCAAAGTGCAAACTGTTCGATTCACATCTTTTGACCGCATTATTAGCTCATTTCATATTTCAATAAATGTATTGTTCAAATTTGATTTGTTGAAATGGAAATGATTATGCCCAGCATGGCGATTTGTTTCTATAATTAAACTCAGCCATATACGTTTTGATTATTTACCCAGTTTATATTATGAATTCTGTTGATTCTTTCACGCTCCTGTCTGTTGACTGTGTGGTGATCAATAACGAAATTCGTTGGGTCGATACTCATTGAGTATGATTTCGTTTGAATACAATCGAAACAATTTATCTATCTTTACACTTGATCGAATGATATCAATGCTATGACTATAACGAGTCAATGATGGTTACGACCATTAATTCGGTCATATCTTTTAACTGTTTGACACTCAGTGAACGAAGTCTATGGCAAAGTTTTGTGGATATTGTTATGCATGTTTCATTTTGATAATAATCGTAACAGCCTTTCTATATTGGCATTTGATTAAAATGATATGAATCCTATGCAAATCGGTTATGATTGCATCGTATCTTATACGATTTGGTTCACCATTGATTTCATTTGTTATGAAACAGTCCTGTTATGATTTGACCTGATTTTATGGCAACTGAAAAAACAGAGCATTCTTACCCTGTCCCGATTGCATTCTTTTTCAA
>ML780055.1:56906-71593 GCA_009831015.1 Picea engelmannii
CAATCGAATACTCTGTTGATCATTGAAGTTGTCAATATTTTCTAAACATAGGCTGTTTCTGGAATTCCAATTTTAAACGCAGTCAATGGTTCGATTTGAATTAGTTATATTCTATACGATATGGTTGGCATAACTGTTATAATTTTATAATCTATGTCTGATTCGACCAATTCGAATATCATTCTGTTAATACATAACCAAAGAGCAAATTGTTCGATTCACATCTTTTGACCGCGTTATTAGCTCGTTTCATATTTCAATAAATGTATTGTTTAAATTTGATTTGTTGAAACGGAAATGATTATGCCCAGCATGGCGATTTGTTTCTATAATTAAACTCAGCCATATATGTTTTGATTATTTACCTAGTTTGTATTATGAATTCTGTTGATTCTTTCACGCTCCTGTCTGTTGACTATGTGGTGATCAATAACGAAATTTGTTGGGTTGATACTCATTGAGTATGATTTCGTTTGAAAACAATCGAAACAATTTACCTATCTTTACACTTGATCGAATGATATCAATGCTATGACTATAACGACTCAATGATGGTTACGACCATTAATTCGATCATATCTTTTAACTGTTTGACACTCAGTGAACGAAGTCTATGGAAAAGTTTTGTGGATATTGTTATGCATGTTTCATTTTGATAATAATCATAACAACCTTTCTATATTGGCATTTGATTAAAACGATATGAATCCTATGCAAATAGATTATGATTGCATCGTATATTATATGATTTGGTTCACCATTGATTTCATTTGTTATGAAACAATCCTGTTATGATTTGACCTGATTTTATGGCAACTAAAAAAACAGAGCATTCTTACCCTGTCCCGATTGCATTCTTTTTCAATTTGAATGATAAATTGTGTTTGAACTATTAGTGATTCATTTTGGATATTTGTTAAAAGAAAATTAAATTGGATTGTTTTAAAAAGATTTCATTTGATTGCTATCTAGTCATGTTTGCTATTTTAGACTAGCTACAGAATCAGATGATTCTGTAGCTAAGTCTGTAGGATCAATTTTTTAGTGTTTTGTTGCTCAAATATCTTTCTAATTTGATATTTTTGTTCTATCGCAGGTAAAATCGAATTTGCAATTGAGTTGTTGAGCAGTTAGGGGATATATCAAAGATTTTACTTGCATTTTATTTTCTTAGTTTAGATGATTTTGGGATATCTCCAAGATTATGTAAAACACTTTGATATTATCCACAAGGAAGTTTTACCTTGTGAAGAGACCTATATATACTTATGATTTTTGTAATAATGATCATCCTCATTCGTGGGAGAACAAGGATATGGAGTTTTAATACAGATTGAAGCAGAATTTGATGTTTTTTCATAGCTTTAACTTCTCAATATATCAATATTTTGTTTTATGTTGTGTATATCAATTTGTTTATGGTTTATGACTACTTTAGCTATCTAAATCATGTGCAATTGATATAATTGTGATCATTTTTATCCATATCTTGTTTATTCCAAATAGGTAAAAGACATAACAATTGTTAATTCAGTTTGTGAATGACAGGTTTATCTTCTTCATGAATTGAATTGTTATATATAAGTTTTTGCATAACAGGTTTCCCTTATTGCAAAGATTTATAATCATAAGATTGTTATGATTTTTTATGTCTTGTTTGTCCTATAAAACACTTCAAGGAGAAGCACAACCAATCGTTTACGAGAAGCTTACAGACTAACCGGTGCGAGTTTCCCTCCTATGACCAGCTTAGAAGTTATCATACACAGGGCAGACTTGGAGCGTTTCCAGGTCAATTAGTACGTTGTTTACTGTTTTCATTAAGTAGTTTAATTCAGATATAAGTTTAATTAGATTTATATTAGATCGTTTAATTTCAGTAATTATATTAGATCGTTTAATTTCAGTTATGTTTATTTCTTTTTCATAAAATATAAAAAATCAAAAACATATCTTGCTGTCTTAAGGCAGAAAAACACATGAGTTTTGCAGGTTTTAATTAAATCTGTAGGTTTTTTATAGTGTAAATTTGTGAATAAGTAATATTACAGCTGGTAATTAGATAGTTGATTTGAGTTATTATAATAGTAATTGGTAGATTGTATATAATAGTTAGAATAGTTAGATTTAGTTTTAGTTTAATTTAGTAGTTTGTTTTAATTAGATTAGTGTATTAGTTAGTTTTAGTTAGTTTAGTTTCTTTTATTTAGTTTTAGTTAGTTTGTTTATTTTAGTTAGATTTCTTAGCTCAGATCAATTCTCTCTTTGGTTTTTTTAAAAGACCTTAGAGTGGCCAACGGATCCGTTAAACTCGTCAGGGTGGTCCATTCCAAACAGCTTGGGTTATTTAGACAACCTCGGACCGGTTCCACTCTCCCAGTTGACGGACGGTCAATTTCGCTCGTCAACAAATGGCGCTAGAAGGAGGGCCTGAACTTAATTAATGGAACGAGGCGGTCGCAAGACTCCTCCCCCACCTAATCGCACACCTATAGTGACTAGAAGTCGTTCACAAGATAATATCCCCCCTCAAACAGCAACTACTTCAACCGAAGATCCACAGATCACACCTGAGCCAGCAACCCCTAATCCTACAGGTGGTGATCCCCAAGAGATCATTCGTCAATCTCTTATCAGAACACATAGTGCCTTAGCCAGTCCTAGGCGACCAAACTTCCCATGGGGTCAACCTTTAGACTTCTCTGACATCAGAGAACAGTTAGGTAACATTGACCTCACTGTGAATTCTCCAGATCCAAATCCAAATCCTGCTGCAGGAGGATCTGGGATACCTCTTTCACCACCTCCTTCATCTCCTTCCTCTTCTGGGGGAGATTCCTCTTCTGACGAAGGCAATCCACCTTCTCAACCTTCCACACCCAATTCCCCAATGGAAAATCAGAACAACCCTGCTAGACCCTGGTTGGACCAGGATGTCGTAGCCATACCTGGAGCCCAACACCCTTTACATAAGCACCCAGAGAAATGGATTCCTAATTTTGATCCCGATTCAAAACAGATAGCCGAAGATCATATCAAAAAATTTATGTTAGCCATCAGACTCCGTAACATTGAACATGAAGACGTTGTCTGTAGGTTGTTCCCTTACACCTTTGAGGGTAATGCGTCCACTTGGTACTTTTCCCAACAACCCCATACCATAGTGTCTTGGGAAAATTTTGAGTCATGCTTTTTGGAAAAATTCGGAGATGGTAAACCTTCGAAAGTCTTAGTCATGGATCTTTCAAGTTTAAAAATGAACTCGAAAGAAAAAGTGAAATATTTTAATCAAATATTTTTAACACTTAAGAATAGAATCCCAACAGACTCGATGCCTGTTGAGAGCCTTGTAATAGCTTACTATACTAAATCTCTACATCAAAGTATAGCTATTTGGGTTAAACGTTCTAAAAAGGCAACGTTGTTAGAAGCCTTTGAAGAGGCTACTCAGATTGAAAAAGATATACTTAGTCTTAAAGATTCTTCTAGCAACAAAACTGAGACTGTTTCTTCTTCCAAAAAGAAGATTGAAATTCTCCCCAGACCTACACAAAACAAAACACAACCCGAAAACTCTGATTTGGAAAATTTACCCAAAGTTGTACAAAAATTATCTAATCAAGTGATAGATTTAAAAAGGTCGACTGAAGAAGCCTCTTCGAGTAAAGGACCCTACAAACCTCCTTTCCGAAAGCCTTTTCCTGCCAATCGGTCTAATCCAAACCTCGAAGTCTTGAACCTAGAAATTTTTCAATATGCTCTTCAGACAATTCTAGGATCTCAAGATGACTTGATACCTCCTGAAATCCCTCAAGAGGAAGTCGAGCAGGAAACAACTCAAGAAGAAGAGTCTTCTCCAAACATCTTTGGACACTTCTTGGATAGTATCTTCCAAGCTAACTTCGAGACTGTTCACCCTTACAACATTAGGAGAAAGACAACAAACAAAACTCCTATCGAGAACACTACAACTTCACCTCCAAATCCATCTAAATCAGTAGAAATTAAACAAAGTAATACTGGCCCTAAAATAGATTATGATGTTGTTGAAGATCTGTTGGCGATGGAAGTCACCCCTAGATTGCTATCAGGAGCAGAGCCCGATGCCCATCAGTTTAATGTCACGATTGGTTTATAAGAGGTGATCAAATGGAGGGAAACTCATAACAATATCGTCTCAACTCAGAAACCAGGTCAGTCATGCATGAATGAGTGAGGTCTTGATAAAATCCAAACAATGAGTTGCAGTAAAAGGGTGAGTAGGCGGAAGACTTGCGTGAGGAAAGTGAAAAGGTCTATCACAGACATCAAGTTCATAACAGACCAGAGGAGAAAGCATTCGAACACAAAGTCTCCTTATATCCAAACACATAAAACCAGAGAATACAAAAATGTCACGACAAATCCTTTATCATAACATAAATTCAACAATCCACGTGAATCATTCAACTGTGAACTCTCCGGCATGAGACAAAATATAGATGAAAATGGGGAGAACTGTTTGTTATAAACCAAGAAATCTCAAACACAGAGGAATAACCCAGGAAAATAGAATATTTGTTGGGACTTTACAGTCGGGAGCTTAGCTCTACCATCGATAGATACAAAAATGGCGAAAACGCCTTCATATACTCAAACTAACAACAACAACAAAATCGAGATGTAGCATTGAAAGGTTTGCGTCTGCATGGCTTCTGACAACATGGAGCTGCAATCTTTGAATGGTCATGCAACTTATGGCAGACGTGATCGATCTCCTGACAGTTTATTCAGTGAATCGACGTGCCTTTAATTCAATGCAGGATTTCCCATTATGGCGGAGACGATGTCTAACCACCACCAACCGCTTCAATAACTACTTCTTAGGATTGAAGACGACCTGGACAACTCAGCATTTTGGGACATAGAAGACTCCTCGTGCTGCCACCTGGAATAACTGAACAGCTTGAAGGACGGGTATGGAGGCCAACGTGGGAAGTGGGGTACGGTGAAGGAATGACGAGGTCACAATCGCAAGGACGAAGTCAGAACGATGAGAGGCGAGAGAGGTGGCGGGGGGATGACATAAGTCATAAGGGATATAAGCAGAGATGGCCGGAGAATAGACATGGCAGGATTAATGTAGTGAGAGGCTGACATGGAGGGAAAGGAATACGTGGCGGGTGGTAAGTGGACGATGAGAAGAAGAGATGACCACGCGGACCAAGGAGCGGAGGAGGATAGGCGACACACGGCAACAAGATAAAGGTTATTATGAAGGATGATATGATGGGAGGAGGGCCCATGCTGGCTAAACGCAGGGCGGCTGAGAAGGACGAGGCTGCATGAGCGCCGTTGATCCGGGCGCTATGATTTCAGCCGTCGGAAGCTACATCCATGATTCCAGACCCCCCCCCTCCGCTTAAAGGTAGAAAGGAAAGGGGGGTTCGGAATTACCTTTATCGTTGTTGATCCGGGTGTGCCGATCTGGGCCATTGGAGAGGTGCGCCCCCGATTCCGGACCCCCCCCCCCCGCTTAAAGGTAGAAAGGCAAGGGGGGTCCGGAATTCAACCTGTGTCGTTGATTCGGGCACGTGAATCACTGCCGCTCGATCATGCTCGTGACTTACCCCGGGGCGCATTATCACCCAAAACTTTGGATAAGTGGGTTTTTGACCCCTTCTTTCGTGTTCTAGCCCCCCTTACAAGAAATATCGCTAACAAGATCTTAAAAAATTACGGGCTAACATTTCTATTTATGAATTGTTGAAATTTCCATTTTTGTTACAGAAGATGTTCCAAAATATTTTAGATAATGGCAAGAATGGTAATTCTAATGGTAATAAGGTTGTGCAAAGCAAGGTTCTACAGAAGACTTCCATAAAAAATAATCCTGATCCTCAAGATAAAGGAAGCCTTCCTGTAACTCCTGTAAATAGTGTAAATAATAATGTAAATAATGTAAATAATGCAAGTAATGTAGATAAAGTAGTATTAGAAACCGCGAGTAAGAAACCACAAGCTACAACTCTAAATACTCACAAGAATGTACCTCCTTTTCTTTTAACTTTCGAAATCTTCAACAGAAATGTGCATAATTGTATGGTTGACTCAGGAGCATCATCAAATGTGATGCCTTGGTCAGTTTGCTAGAAGATTAACGCTGAAGTTGAACCATATTCTTTGAAAATCATACAACTTGATCGAACAGATGTTAAAGTTATAGGCGAACTGAAAAATGTATTGATTAGATTATCATCTAACTCAAAGGTTCATCAGGTTATTGATATAATTGTGGTGGATATTCCAGAAGTGTATGGTATGTTTTTTAGCAGGGACTAGTCAGAGAAACTACATGGTTACTTCGCGACGGACTGGTCTCACTTATGACTTCCAGAAAACGGTAAGCCCAACAAGATCAGGGTGAATCGTGAGCGTTACCTCAAGTTCACGGTAACAGACTTGAATGACCCGAATGAACCATATACACCTCCGACTGATTCACCTGAAGTCCAAGGGATGGACACCTTCTTCGGAAATTTCACGGCTGAAGCTTCACCTATCAACCATCCGCAACAACAATCCCAGATCAAAGCATGTACGCAACCAACAGCTTCTATGCAACAGTCCCATGAGTCAGATGGAAATCAAATTTGGTCTCTATATTTTGACGGTTCCAAGTCTAAAGAAGGAGCTGGTGCAGGCTGCATCATTATCGATCCGACAGGTAACAAGACATTATTGGCTTGTAGGATAGAATTTGAATGTACTAACAATATTGTAGAATATGAGGTTTTATTGCAAGGTCTCAGAAAATCCTTGGACATGAACATTCAAAATATAGTTGTATTCGGTGACTCTGAGATAGTGGTCATCCAGGTGAGAAATTCTATACATTATCTTTCCCCGCATCTCAAAAGTTACCAGTATGAGGTATGGAATTTAATGAACAAATTTTCTGCTTTTAATATAAATTCCATTCCTAGAATAAACAATGCCAAAGCAGATCTACTAGCTAATGTTGCCTCTAAACTTCTTCCTACAGAAGGCTTATCCCCAAACGCATTCTTCATGGAGCTATTGTTTCAACCATCTGTTCCTGACAATATCACAAACTGGAGAGTATTTGATGATGATCAACAGATCATTAACTTTCCGCACATGGAAGAAACCTTCCAAGGCACTGTAATAGATGAACAAACACACGATGACAATTTGCACGACTTTACGGTAATACCTAATCCGAAATATCCCGAGGCTCTATCGGACATGGTAAATTCCATACCCAAATATGTTGTTAGACTAGAAATTTTTTATGATTTTGAAGATAAATTTAAAAAGACAGTCAATTGCAAAACCAATAGCTCCTCATTGTCTTATGAAAAAGTCAATTTAGGAACTAGTGAAAATCCTCAGTGTATCAACTTAGGATTGGGATGTTCTAGACAAGAAAAAGCTGCTTTTGTTAAATTATTTAAAGAATTCAAGGATGTCTTTGCATGGACTTATTATGATCTTAAAACATTCTATCCTAATATTATATAGCATGTCATCCCGATGAAGCCCCAAACCTTACCCTTCCAACAGAAACTGAGAAAAATGCATCCTAAACTAGAACCGACCGTACAAAAAGAATTGAATAAACTCCTAAGTGCTAAAATAATTTTTCCTGTTAGACACACTCAATGGGTATCCAACCTTGTCCCAGTGTGAAAGAAAAACGGGGAAATTCGACTTTGTGTCGATTTATGAAACCTCAACAAAGCATGTGACAAAGATAATTATCCTGTCCCGCCTATGGAACAGATCCTTCAACAATTATCTGGTTCCAAGAGACTATCCTTACTGGATGGTTTCTCTGGATACAACCAAGTATTGATGTCTCTGCCAGACCAACTGAAAACTACCTTCCATACCCCGTGGGGCACTTATGCTTATCGCAAAATGCCTTTTGGCTTGATTAATTCCGGTGCTACCTTTCAGAGAGAAATGGACATTGCTTTTAGAGGCTTAATCAATCACTCCATAGTAGTCTACTTAGATGATGTTATCATTTATTCTAAAAACAAATACGATCATCTAGCTCACTTACAAGTCGTTCTGCTACGATGTCATAAATACGACATCTCCTTGAACCCCAAGAAGTCCATCTTTGCAATAGAAAAGGGTAAATTACTAGGATTCATTGTGTCTAGTGATGGAATGATTATTGACCCCAAGAGGACCAAAGTCATCGCTAAACTCCCCCCACCTACCTCCAAAAAATCCATGCAGTCTTTCCTAGGCCAGATTAATTTCGTGAGAATATTTGTCCCCAGTTTCTCCGAAATGGTCAGACCTCTTCAGAACCTGATTAAGAAAGACACCCAATATCACTGGGGACCCACAAAAAACCAAGCTTTCAACTCTATAAATAAGGCCATAATAGACGCTGCGTCTCTCATGAGCCCTGATTTCTCCCAAGACTTTACACTCTATACTTTTGCCTCTGATCATTCCTATGCCACAGTCCTAACTCAGAAGAATTCCGAGAACAAAGAAGTACCCATCGCCTTTATGAGCTCTGCTTTCAAAGGTGTTGAGCTTAAATACCCAGCAGTCGATCGGCAAGCCTACGATGTCTTCAAAGAAGTTAAGCATTTTCGATCTTATCTTCTAAAGTCAAGGACGAAGGTCATTGTCCCCTACCCTGCCGTTAGGAACTTGGTAGTGCAAAAAGAGTTAGGAGAGAAAAGAGCCAACTGGGTCACCTCCTTGTAGGAGTATGACCTAGAAATCACCCCAACACAGATCGTGAGAGGCCAAGGGTTGTGTAAGTTGGTTGTTGATTCAGAAACTGAACAGTGAGAAGATAGAGATACGTCAGACCTAGAACAACGCGATCAGAATTTGATTTGTTGCACACAAAACCTCGTAAGTCCTTGGTACGACGATATTAGACATTGTCTTCAACATGGATCAGAACCCCGTCACCTTTACCCCACCAAAAGAAGAGCGTTGAGACTTAAGTCTACCTCCTTTCATCTAGTTAATGGTATACTGTTTCGTCAGAATTTTGATGGCGTACTGATGCGTTGTCTTGAAAAGGACGAAGCAGAGAAATTCTTGCTGGAGTTGCATGCTGGAGAAGCTGGTGGTCACTTCGGTGGTGATACCACTGCTCATAAAGTTTTAAGATCTGGTTACTACTGGCCAATGCTTTTTATGGATGCCCATGCCTTGTGTCATAAATGTATTTTCTGTCAGAAAGCATCAGGGCGATTGCAAAAACCAGCCTTCCCCTTGCAACCCGTTTCAGTCGATTCTCCTTTCCAAAAATGGGGCCTTGATATCATTGGTCCTATTAACCCTCCATCCTCACAACAACACAAATATATTTTGACATCCACTGATTACTTTGCTC
Source organism: Picea engelmannii (assembly GCA_009831015.1). NCBI lineage: Eukaryota > Viridiplantae > Streptophyta > Pinopsida > Pinales > Pinaceae > Picea > Picea engelmannii. The sequence goes on from ML780055.1 coordinate 66,289, forward strand.
GACGGTCTGAAGCCTCCGCGCTAAGAACTGTTAACACATGTCAGGTGATCGCTTTTCTAAACTCGAATATCATCACCCATTTTGGTATCCCTGACTGTCTAGTCTTTGATAACGCTTCATACTTTTCTTCTCTTGAGATGAGTGAGTTTGCCTTAGAAAAGGGAATAAATCTGAAGTATTCTGCTAGTTATTACCCCCAGGGCAACAACTTAGCAGAGTTAACCAACAAGAACTTGATTAAAATTATCAAGAGAACCATGGCTGAAAATCACAAGAACTGGCACAATGCACTTCTAAACGCACTGTGGGATGATAGCGTAACACCCAAAGCTGCTATAGGTAATTCCCCTATTTTCTCATTTATGGCAGAGAAGCCATTCTGCCACCTCAGATTCTTCTTCCTTCACTCCAATTGTCAAAAAAAGTCCAAGAAGAAGATTGTCCCCGTTTAGAAATTCGTATTAATGCTTTGATGAAGTTAGAAAAAGTAAGAACCCAAGATAAGAGTAAGTTAGACCAACATCAAAAACTAATTAAAAGTTGGTTCGATTCTAGTTCTACTTCTGATAGGAATTTTGAAGTAGGTGATCTCGTCTTAAAGTGGGACAAACCACACGAAGGAAAGGGTGAACATACCAAGTTTCAAAATTTGTGGCTTGGGCCATTTTTTATTGCTGAAAAGTTGGGTCCTAGTTCCTTTCGATTATAGAATCTTGAAGGGCAGCTTGAAACCTATCCGGTGAATGGCCAAGCCCTGAAAAGATACTTTGATTGATTTCTACCCTTGTATATTATGTAAATATTTTCTTTGGTTTTTATTTGCCTTTATTTTCGTTTTTGGTTTTGATTTGGATGATCAGTTTTTGTGTTTTTGAAACATATGCATAATTGTGCGCTGAGCCATTCAGACAAAGACCATAAGAAAAATCTCTTCACTGAAATAACTTCTGAAAAGATTGTACGAACATCAGTGATATATTTCTAAAAATGATATTCATGTTAGAAAATTTTGTTGTTTGAAAGAAGTTACTGATTTCAATCTCTGAGTGAAGTTTGTCATGATTATCTTTATATTTTTACGTTGTCCCTTTTCCGTAAAGGAATGAATCAAAAGGATGTATCCCTGTCATGGTAAGTTGTTTTAGAAATAAAACATTTTTGGTGCTAAATAAAGGATAGTGTCAAAAAAAATTCTGATGAGGTCTAAAAAATATGATAAAACACCAATATTTTTCAGCGTCACCCCACTCAGCTATATATAAAGAAAAACAAAATAAAAAAGTTAATAAGATCTGTGGGAAGTGTTTGTAAACCCGCCGGGATACTGAATAGGTCTGCTGGTAGTGGGTAAATGCAAGCATCGCGCCAAGACAACTTCACCGGGGTACTGAACAGGCCCGCTGGCAGTGAAGCAATGTCGGGTACACGAAAATCTGTAAAAATTATAAGAAACCTCTTTTAAAGTCCTTTATTCTGATCTAGAACTTCTTGATGGGATACAGACGTCCGAGTGGGTTAAATGGAAACCCTTTCGAGGCTATGGATGCCTATTGGCAGCAGTGGCCATGCCAACAGTATTGAATATTTTATCATAAAAATCATGACTTGTTGATCTTAAGACTGTTATTAGTTTGCATCTTTTAAAACATCACTGGAAAATATAGTAATGATGATGTTTGTACGATTTTCTAGTTGTTGTTTTTGAGTTGAAATTTTCTTTATTATCCTAATATGAATTTGTTTCTTTCGACAGAGATAACTGCTTCTCCCAGTGTGTCGCCATTGTTGGCAGCCAATTCAATTTTTTTCATTGCCTTATAAGCTGCCTACACCTATTGTCTCCTGAATTTCAAGTTATCGTCGCATTTTGAAAAGAGACGGTGTTTTCATTTCAAGCGACATTTGAAAATTGGTTTCAATTTAGTTTTCACGACTGAAAGCGTGAAAACTCCTCAATCGTTATTTAGACTGTCATGATCTGCTCATTGATATTCTGATTGGTTCTTACCTTTGGTTTATTTTTCGAACTTTGTCCATTTTCCTATTCTTACTTTGACTGCGCAACTGGATTTTTATTTTATTGATAAGGCATTGAGCATGTTAAGTTATGGGTCATATTTGATTTCATAAGGGTCATGGTTGATCTTGTTTTATATGATGTGATCCTCACTATTATAATATTTTGACCTATCAATTTCTCTTGTTGCATAAACTTTGATTATGCAAAAATTGCATGGGTAACATATGAGTCTGATTTCATATTTGAATGACAATAGTCTAAAGTTATACATGGCGCATTGGTGAAACATTTGGATTTTTGATTTAATGGTTTGAATTATTACAATGGCACGTTTTAACTTTAGGTTTGATTCTATATTGAAGGTTCATGGTTTCAAACGATACAATAGTGCCTTGGTATCACTATCCACCATTTAAATCCTTGTGTTAACCGATTAATGTGGTTTGAGTGATGTCATAATTGATTAAATAGTGTTGTACTGTGCCATTAATGTTGTGCATGGCGGTGAACTAACCCACCACCTTCGCACGCACATATTTATTTGCCTCCCCTTTGAACGCTTGCAGCTGTTAGTCCTATCGATTTTTACTCCTGTGTATTGTTGTGTTCAATCCAAACCCTACCATGCACCCGCACCATGGCCCCGGTCGTAAGGGCTAAACCCAATGGCAGCTAGGCATTGTTGATGTTTGATGGCGCTTACAGCGACCTTGAGAAATTCGGATGGCTCTCGTTCATACGAAAGTTTGATGGCTTTAACCCTGGTATGGCTCAACAATTCGCGTTAACCTTTGATGGCTGTCGAGCCAAGGTTGGGGATGCGCAATTGGAAATTGATGAGAAATTTCTCAGTTTGGCTACCAGTCTGCCTGCTGTCGGACAGAAATGGTCAAAAAATTGCAAAGTGGAAGATGTCCCGTGGACATTACTCTTACAGTCGCGAAGGGTGAGTTCCTGTGACAAGGGTTTGCCCGCAAAAGCAACACTGGCATGACTTGCTAATGGTAACCAAGCAGTTCATTACCTGCAAGGGCCGGTATGGTTTCGTTTTCTTGTACCACCTTCAGCTACTTATGGTTTTCATGGGATATGAGCTTAATATGCCTTACTACTTGCATAGGAGTCTGTTTAAAATGTCTAAAAGGTACAAACAGAACCAGTTGGATACCAGTCTTTTTCATTTTGGGTTAATTAAAATGCTTATAGTTTGTAAGTTGGGGTTACACCACGACTGTTGGGATGATTTTCTTAAACACAATAATTTTGATGGCTCAAGCCCACCACAGGTTGACAAACCTGTGGTGAGAGAGAGCAATTCAGTACCCCCTGTGCCTTACAGTGCTCTGTTACCTAAACCCCTACCTGATTCTCTTATTGACCTACCCGGTTCTGTGACTAAACGTGTCGAAGTTGCTAAACCCGTGGCTAAAAGGCCTTGTTATCTCTGATATCTAGGGATAACTAGGAGATCATGTCTTGAGGCCCACATGGTCCTAGACATGGAGTACCGAGAGCAGGAGTGACTTGGGCATGGCCCTGGAGGGCCCATCTTTCTTCTTCTCAGCCAGACTTGTCCTGTCAGCAGTACCAGCTTCCATCACTACCAGCCTGGGCTTGCATCAAAGAGGGATCTTGCTCCATGAGGTAATTGTTCCGAGGTATCATGGTATGTGTAATATTTTATCATTATAACCTTCTTATATATTCATTAGGTTCCTTTCATTTCGGATGACTGCTTGGATCTTACACTAATCCACTTGACCATTGTTGGGGTGATTGTTGTGGTAACTTAGCAAGCTGGTATTCATGGGTTTTGGTTAGCCACCAAGGGGGGTTTGCAGAGCCATCGTCCACTCCCACCATATTATCACTTTTCCATCTTATATCCCGCTCATCCATCCCATTCCCTTAGTCTGGCCATTAGGATGACCTTCCAGGGTGTTAATCCCTAATGTTGGCTCATTACCCCTTAATTGGGGCATATTAGAGTAGTAATGCTATTTTATTTATGTCGGCTTTAGGCCATTATTTGTAATTTATATTAGTAATGTTATTTTAATTATGTCGGCTTTAGGCCATTATTTGTAATTATACCTCCTAGTCTCCTATATATACCAAGGAGACATTTTCATTTTGAATCATCTTGTACTTGAACATTTAAGTGGGGTAAAAGGAGGTTTCCCCCTCGAAGAGGCTTATTATCTAAAATTATCTCTTTTTCAAGGCGTTGAGTACTTTTTTTTAGGTTTTTATATGATATATTGATGTTTGGTTCTTAACATATGGTATCAGAGATCAAGGTCTTGGGGTTTCGCTGCTACATTTGAGACACCGTGGAATTTTTGCTATAACTTGTTTTCTACAATGTTTCAGAATGAACCGCTTGGAGGGTATTTAGCATACAGATCAAGGTATGTTGGGTTCAAAATTCATCTCCTGAGGCCTTATACTTTCGGAGATACATCCTGTACAAGATAGGGTTATGGAATCATCCTGAAATGAGTCATTGAGGAATTTTCTCTATAAAAACGTTTTTGTAACGTTTCAGACCCTACCCTCCAGAGACCATTTACAGAAATTAGTAGTGTATATATGGTAAAAAGTTCAGCTTTTGGGTCATCTTAAATTTGTATATACACCCTGTGTAAGATAGGGTATCTGACTAGCCCTATTGACTAGTCTCAAGAAGGTGTTCCAGGTAAAACAATCATAACTTCTTCCTAGAGTATCTAAATTGAGTGGGACTGGTTGCATTGGATCGTGGACAGTCTTTAGTATTTTGGGTGCAAGTTTCAGAATTTGATATCAATTATTTTTTGCAGGGAATTCTATACAAGTGAGATCTCCTGGAAAGGCCAAAAATCGACAAGTTGTGAGGAAGTTACCATAAATTCCACTTGGCACATACAATTTTGATCAGACCTGTGGCATTGCAGAGAATAAATATCAGAGAACTACCTAAAGGAAAGTTTCATACCCAGAAGGGCCGAAACTTGGGAGATATAATAGAATAAATATTGTCCAGCAGAACCACCTCAAAATCAATACTCAAAAGTGATATTTGGCCAACATGCCACCCAAAAAGGGACCTCCTACACCAAATAAGCCTCCAGAAAATCCTAATTGGACTCTTTATGAAGGAGAAGAAATGCGTAGGGACATAAATGATTTACAAAAGAAGACAGTAACCAAAGATGAACTACAAGAGATGAGGGATTCAATGGAAGCCAATATGCATTCAATGGAAGCTAAGTTGATGGATTCAATGGAAGCTAAGTTGGATAC
>ML780055.1:81317-93221 GCA_009831015.1 Picea engelmannii
TCAAAGATTTTACTTGCATTTTATTTTCTTAGTTTAGGTGATTTTGGGATATCTCCCAGATTATGTAAAACACTTTGATATTATCCACAAGGAAGTTTTACCTTGTGAAGAGACCTATATATACTTATGATTTTTGTAATAATGATCATCCTCATTCGTGGGAGAACAAGGATATGGAGTTTTAATATAGATTGAAGCAGAATTTGATGTTTTTTCATAGCTTTAGCTTCTCAATATATCAATATTTTGTTTTATGTTGTGTATATCAATTTGTTTATGGTTTATGACTACTTTAGCTATCTAAATCATGTGCAATTGATATAATTGTGATCATTGTTATCCATATCTTGTTTCTTCCAAATAGGTAAAAGACATAAAAATTGTTAATTCAGTTTGTGAATGACAGGTTTATCTTCTTCATGAATTGAATTGTTATATATAAGTTTTTGCATAATAGGTTTCCCTTATTGCAGAGATTTATAATCATAAGATTGTTATGATTTTTTATGTCTTGTTTTTCCTGTAAAACACTTCAAGGAGCAACACAACCAATTGTTTACGAGAATCTTATGGACTAACTGGTGCGAGTTTCCCTCCTCTGAGTATCTTAGAAGTTATCATACACAGGGCAGACTTGGAGTGTTTCCAGGTCAATTAGTATGTTGTTTACTGTTTTCATTAAGTAGTTTAATTCAGATATAAGTTTAATTAGATTTATATTAGATTGTTTAATTTCAGTAATTATATTAGATCGTTTAATTTCAGTTATGTTTATTTCTTTTTCATAAAATATAAAAAATCAAAAACATATCTTGTTGTCTTAGGGCAGAAAAACACATGAGTTTTGCAGGTTTTAATTAAATCTCTAGGTTGTTTATAGTGTACATTTGTGAATAAGTAATATTACAGCTGGTAATTAGATAGTTGATTTGAGTTATTATAATAGTAATTGGTAGATTGTATATAATAGTTAGAATAGTTAGATTTAGTTTTAGTTTAATTTAGTAGTTTGTTTTAATTAGATTAATGTATTAGTTAGTTTTAGTTAGTTGAGTTTCTTTTATTTAGTTTTAGTTAGTTTGTTTATTTTAGTTAGATTTCTTAGCTCAGATCAATTCTCTCTTTGGTTTTCTTAAAAGACCTTAGAGCGGCCAACAGAGCTATTAAACTCGTCAGGGTGGTCCATTCCAAACGGCTTGGGTTATTTAGACAACCCTGGACCGGTTCCACTCTCCCAGTTGACGGACGATCAATTTCGCTCGTCAACAACTCCAAACAGTGAGTCGTATTAAAGGGTGAGTAGGGGGAAGACTTGCATTAGAAGAGTGCGAAGGTCTATCAAAAAAATATGGTTTATAACAGACTGGAGAAGAAAGCATCCAAACGCAAAATCCTTTTACATTCAAACACAGAAGAGAAGAGGGCACAACAATGTCATAACAAATCCTTTATCATAACAAGATTGTTCAATCCACGCGAATCCTTCGACTGTGGACTCCCTGGTATGAGATGGAACATAGATGGAAAAAGAAAACTATTTGTCATAAACCAAGAAATCTCAAACACAGAGGCATAACCAGGAAACCAGAATATTTGCTAAAACTTTACAGTCAGGAGCTTAGCTCTACCATCGATAGATACAAAAATGGTGAAAATGCCTTCATATACTCAAAACAACAACAACAACGGAATCAAGATACTGCATTGAAAGATTTGCATCTGCATGGCTTCTGACAGCCAACATCTGAAAGGTCGTGCAACTTATGTCAGACGCAATCTAATTCTTTGACAGTTCCAACGGTGAATCGACGTGCCTTTAATTCATTTCCGGACTCTCCCATTATGGTGGAGACGATGTCTAACCACCACCAACCGCTTCAATAACTGCTTCATGGGGATTGAGGATGACCTGGCTAACTCAGCACCTTGGGATATGGAAGACTCCTCGCGCTACCACCTGGAATGGCTGAATGGCCTGATGGGTAGGCATGGAGGTCGGCGTGGAGAATGGGGCGCATGATAGGAGTGATGGCGTCAGATTATGAGGTCGTGGAATAAATGGTGATATGTGAGAAGGGTGATAGAGAATGGTTCATAGCTAAAGTCAACAGGCGGAAGGAGGGAAAACGAGAGATGATGAACTCGCCTTTCGGTGAGAGGCTGATGTGGGAAGGAGCGGGACACATGGCAAGCGATGAGTGGATGATGAGAAGGAAGGAGGACCATGTGGACCAAAGAGGGGAGGCAGATGTATGACACACGACAGGAGGAGACAGGTGGTCAAAAAGATGACATGACGGGAGAAGGGCCCACACAGGCTAAACATAGAGTGACTGGGAAGGATGGGGTTGTCCAAGAGTCGTTGATCCGGGCACAGTAATCTCAGTCGTCAGAAGCTACTCGCTCGATTCTGGACCCCCCCCTCCTCCTCTTAAAGGTAGAAAGGCAGGGGGGGTCCGGAATGGTCTTTATCGCCGTTGATCTGGGCGCGCTGATCTAGACCGTTAGAGAGGTGCGCCCGTGATTCTAGACCCCCCCCCCCCCNATGGTAGGGGGGGTATGGAATTCAATACACGCCGTTGATCCGGGCGCACGAATCGTGACCGCTAGAACTTGCACATTGCTTACCGCGGGCGTATTATCACCCAAAACTTAGGACAAGTGGGTTTTTAACCCAATATTTTGTGTTCTATCCCCTCTTACAAGAAATATCACTAACACCTTGGTATCATCACCAAAGTGGTGCATTAGCCTTGATTCCTTGAGTTAACTCCTCACTAATTTCTATTCAGTCAGTCAACTGAAGACTAGTTGACTAGTTAACTCAACTTGGTGGCAGTTCACTCCCGTAACTGCCCGAGAGACTAGAATAGGTGGCATTTCACTCCCGTAATTGTCGGTGTGTGTCCAAATCACTCTAGACCACCACTATGGCGACTTGGTTCACCTCAAGTCGAACTCATTGATTTATACAGAGTATATCATGTGTAAAATATTCATTATTCATAATGGTTTATGAGAATTCTTCCATTCTTTCTCTCCTTCTTCTTCCTTTTCCAATTATCTCTGCAAATGTGTGTATTATTGTTTACCTAGATCTATTTTGTTCAGGTTCAACACATTTACACTTTTCTCCATCATTTTTTCTTAGTTTTCTTTGATGATATCCTCATCTATAGCAATACTTGGATAGAACATCTTGCTCATGTGGATCGAGTTCTCCATCTACTCTCTCAGCACCAACTTTTCCTGAAACAATCTAAATGTGCTTTTGGCGCCTCAGAAGTAAAATAATTGGGTCATCTGTTTGGAAAGGACGGCGTCAGGGTGGATCCTAAAAAGATTGAAGATATGCAAGACTAGCCTGACCTAAATACTCTCAAAATCTTGCGTGGATTTATGGGTTTAACGGGATATTATCACAAGTTTGTTAAGAATTATGGAAAGACTACAGCACCTCTCACTGCTCTCCTAAAAAATAATTTTTTCACTTGGACTCTAGTTGCTTCTCAAGAATTTCAAACCTTGAATATGGCCATGTGCACCACTCTAGTCCTAGCCCTTCCTGATTTCACAAAGACTTTTGTCTTGGAATGTCATGCTTTAGGGAAAGGATTTGGCATTGTCCTTATGCAAGAGGGTCGGCCTTTGGCCTTTACTAGCAAGCAACTATCTGAAATAAATCTGGGCAAATCTATCTATGAAAAGGAAATGTTGGTTATTTTTCATGTCGTTGATTTGTGGCACCCTTATCTATTGGGGAAATGCTTCCAAATTAAGACAGACCATCAAAGCCTCGAGTATTTTTTGGAACAACGCATTTCCTCCCTGGAGCAACAAAAATGGGTAACTAAGCTATTTGTCTATGATTATGAGATCATTTACAATAAAGGAAAAGAAAATATGGTTGCGGATGCACTTTCCCGCAAATATGAAGATGAAGGATCCCTTTTTTCTCTTTCCTTCATTGTACTAGATTGGCTCCAAGTTGTTCTCTAGGAATGGCTACAAGATCCCAAAAGTTTGTAGTTGATCCAACAATTGCAGTCCAATGCTCCAGCTCCCCCAGGGTACTCTTGGATCCATGATGAGCTTCGATACAAAGGCTGTTTGTATTTAAGTAAACAATCAAATATTAAATCCATGGTACTTTCTGAGCTTCATGCTACACTGATAGTGGGGCACTCCGGGTTCACCAAAACCTATGAAAGGGTCAAACGTTCTTTTTTATGGGATGGTATGAAATGGGACAATCGTAATTTTGTCACCGAATGTGATGTGTGTCAATGTAACAAGGGAGAAATAGTAAAATCTCTGGGCACACTACAACCACTCCTGATTCCACCTGCTATTTGGAAGGACATCTCTATGGATTTTATTACAGGCTTACCCAAATCGGAAAATAAATCAGTCATCATGGTGGTTGTTGATCACCTTTCCAAGTATGCTCATTTCTGCTCTCTTCAAAACCTATTTACAACATCCATGGTGGCTCAAATTTTCATGGATCAGGTATTCAAGCTCCATGACATGCCACACTCTATTGTTTCCAATTGCAACCCCATTTTCACAAGCAATTTTTGGCAAGAACTGTTCAAGCTACAAGGCACCCAATTGCATCTTAGTATAGCTTATCATCCCCAGACTGATGGTCAAACAAAAGTTGTCAACAAGTGTTTGGAAACATATTTCAGGTGTTTTTCCTCAAAAAAGAAAAATCAGTGTGCTCAATGGTTACCCCTAGCTGAAGGGTGGTACAACACTTCATACCATACATCTCCATGCATGACTCCTTTTGAAGAGGTATATGGACAGAAGCCACCTTCAGTTCTCTCATACTTACCTGGTGTCTCGAAGGTCCAAGTGGTTGACCAAACACTTACAGTTTGAGAGGATATTCTCTGTACCCTCAAAGAGAATTTGATCATGGCACAGAATCGCATGAAGCAACAAGTAGATCAAGGTCACTCTGAACGTCAATTTGAATAAGGTGATTAGGTGTTTCTTTTCCTACAACCTTACAAGAATAATTACCTCAAGGTTGAGCATTGTCAGAAGATAGCACCCAAATTTTATGGTTCTTATACAGTTCTTAAGCATGTAGGATAGGTGGCCTATCAGTTAGCTTTGCCCAGTCATTCGAAGCTACATCTTGTTTTTTATATTTCCTACTTAAAGAAGGTGATCGGAACTAAGTGCCAAATTCAAACCAACCTTCCTACATTAGCCGAAGAAGGATCCATTTGGCTATAGCCACAAGCTATTTTGGACCAACATGAGTGTCACTTGCGTCAAAGAACCATCAAGGAAGTGTTAATCCAATGGAAATATACAACTCCAGCAGATGCCACTTGGGAACCAGCTACCATTCTGCAACAATTTCCACATCTCAAGCCTTGAGGACAAGGTTGTTTTTAAGGGGGGGGACATGTTAGGGTCCTAACACGCACATAAGTAGAGAAATATATTCAGATGTAATAAAGGTCAATATTAATAAGGCCTTGTAATAAAATAGAATAAGTCGAATGTAAGAATACCTAATAGAAGCTTTCGCTTCAAGAGGATCTTCCTCTAGATGCTTCTTTTGATAGACATATTTAGTATAAATAGGAGTTGAGGGTATGAAAAACCTATCTTGGATATTATTGTAATAGATCTCTGCTTGACTGGAGGTTGCCCCCTCAAAGAGGCCCATGAACATTTCTCTCAAAAGCAAAGTGTTATTTCTGTTGTTATTCTTATATCATTTTCAGTGTTATTGTGGTGATTATTCTAGTTATACTGTTGTTATTCTGCCATTTCTAACATTTTATTTCTATTCTCCATACTTTTTATATCTGGTATATTACAAAAAGACATAGGCGGGGGTATTGGATACCCCACAAAATTATCCCAGTTGAAAGTGATCTCCTCAAAACCAGGAGGGAGAGGATTTGGTGAAAGAACAACTCTCTCTCGTTTAGAAGGTGTAGGATCAGGAATACTGATGAAATCATTGAAGGATGCATCACTCTCTTCAGGGAGAGTAGGATTGACCAGATATTACACTGGTACGACCAGTTCTTCAATTCTAGGTTAAAGAGGATGCAAGATAACAGGGATAAGGGATACATCGCCATCGATAATGGGGATGTGATCAAGAGAGGATTGCAATGGTGTTACTATCATGTCAATTGGAGGGACAAGGTTCAGGGAAACTACAGATGCCTCAGAATCTGAAGGGCCCTTAGGTGAGCCCCATGTTTCTAGTATCCCAACCGTGGATGGACATAAATGAGTAATATGACTTCCTTCATAATTCCTGCAAAGTAATTTAGGCTTACGTTTGAGGTGCCTGGGCTTCTCAATGCCCCCAGTGTCGTTCAAGACGGTTGGTGGCATACTATCAACATGACAGGAAAAGTTGGGAGAGTCATATCCTACATGGTACTCAGAGGTTGGACATGTGGCATTGATATAACTTGTGGAAACTAAAGTGGTGCCCCTATCATGACTAGCAATGGCCAAGTATGGGTTGTCAACATAACGTGTAGAAGTTGGCAACCCATATCCAACATGACTAGCAGAGGCTAGTGATGGAGCTCCAGTATGACTGACAATGACTGGACTAGCAGTGAATTGTGGCATTTGATGCTAAGGTCTAGGGAAATATTGACTTTGAAACATTGTAGTCCAGGAAGGGTCTTGGTTTACCCCCTGTCCCTATCTGGAAATGTAGTATCCTTCATTTAATTGATTCAGAGAACTTTGAACAAGCATCATCACAGACGTCTACGAAGAGACGAAAGTATGATAAGGATTATTCAAGTGAGTATTTATGTTTCCCCATTGTGAAGGAATTCCATAAAGAGGATAGCCTGAACCATAAAATTGACTCTCCCCATGAGAGACACCTAGGGATATATGAGGACTCACCACGGAGAAAGTTTTCAAAGGATCTAACATGGAAGACGAAGGATACATGGATGGAGTGTAATAAGTAGAATGAGCACCCATATGAGTATTATCCCCTGAAAGATAATAACTAGGATTTGATCTGTAAGAGGGTAGGTTCCAACCTCCCTTCATGAAAGAGGGTTGAGGGATATGACTCATATCAAATGAAGACATAGGCATCGAGTACATGGTGCCCCAGATCCAATGTTAGGATTTATATAAGTGGACCAGGGAGAGGATTTCTCGTGTGAAGGAATATCAATAGAAAAATGGTTAGAGGCCCAAGGTGTGGGCTGAGTATCATAGTTCTTCATACCATTATAAGAAACAGGAGGATCCATCCCCATGAACTGAGTAGGAATCATGGGGTAGGTAACGGTAAATGAGGGATTCAAAAGGAATTTGTTATCCATGATAAAGAGAATTTAGAATAAACACTTAAGGCCAACTAGTAAGAAAAGAGCACACCAAAAGTCAAGCGGCCAATATGCATGAAAACGGGGTAAATTGGTAGAGTGGCCTCCCTCCCTAAAGAAGGTATGTCTCACCCAAGAGGGGCCTGAGACTCCCTGCTAAAGATCGGAGGTAACCAAATCAGTTATAGGGGCCCTCATGGGATTAACAACCAGTCGATCAAATCCCCCTGGAGAGGTAATCCTCCATAAAGGTTGTGTTTTTCGACCCCTATCTGACCCAGGGTACTTCTAGAATAACCCCTGCAAGTAACCTATGAGATAACTAAGTCAAGAAACTAATAAACCATTGTATAACCGATGGACATGAGAGCAGTCGTAAGTCTGGATCACTGTATGGGCAGGGTAGAAAATCCTAAAACCTTGAAAGCACCACCTCTCATGGAGGTATGGGCACTAGAAAGATCCCTAGATACGAATAAATCCACAGAAATATCTCTGACGCTAGGCGAGTATCAGGGGGATATCCCTTCAACCAACTTCACGTGACCTCGTGATTAACACCGGTGTGAGTGGAGCCTCCTAATCTTACCAATTATACAATGGATTTCTCCACTCGCTGACTTAGACACATATGTTGATTTAATTGCCTTAGATAAGTTTGCTCACAAAATCCTATTCCAAGGTACTAAATCCTAAGCTAGTTTGTGCACCCTAGAAAATAAAATCGTTACTAATAAATTTCAAATTATAGAGTTGATTTTATGTCTATGATTACTCAAAAAGGTATGGTGATGAAACTCATGGTTTATGACATTGGAAGAAAGTAAATATCAAAATAATGCAAAGTCCTAACTTTAACTTTTAATGTATGATATGCTCCTAAAAGAAATGCAATTTTCAAATTCAACTCTGCGATTCAGAAGTAAAAATGCAATATTTCACTGTATGCACTAAGCTAATGATAAAAACTCAAAAGACAAAAAATGCCAAGCAATGAAAAATGCCTATTCTTTTTTGTATTTTCAATATATAGAAACTGAAAATGCATGGACTGAAAAGTAACTTGATATATATCCCTACTGTGTATAAAAGAGAGATAACTCAAGCAGGATATCAAGCAATAAAACACCTAGCCCAATGTACAAGGACAATGAAAATGAAAAGACGAAGAGAAAAACTTCGCCCAAAAATTCAACCAAAAGAGGGTTTCATTTCATCCCACTGGTACTCAACAGGAAATACACAAACCTAATAAGGTTTAGCAAACATCAAATCCCACCCAGCAAACGCCACACCAAGAAAATAGGCAAGGAGAAAAGGTGTACACGACTGTTTGGGAAAACAGAGCATATATATGTAGCTTGTAGTGAGACAGCTTGCGTGTATATGCAACTGTCAAGAAAAAAGGTGCGTATATGCTTTGAAACAAGGCCAGGCAAGGGAAAAAGGGTGAAAACTCAAACCCATAGTGAACAGGAACTGTCAAGCAATGATATGAGAAGAACCACAATAGAAACAAGATCAATCTAAGGAGAAAAGTACTTCAAACCCTAACAAATAATATGTATCCCCAGTATGGTCGCCAATTATGTTACGAGGAAAATATATCTATGGCCAAGGTGAACCACAACAAACAAGTATGACTGTAGAAATCAACTCAATTCCATCATATACTATATAAACTAATTTGCAAGAGAGGTAAGAAAGAGGCCTACCTCATCCAAACGTTTGATGATGTCCATCGTTGAGCACTTCAACCCAAAGCTTTATACCTGCAACAAGTTCTCAACAAACAAGTAGAGAAAGCATATAGTAATAATATAATAGGTTAGCACATTACATAACATAATCCATTAATATACAAAACAAACATGCCCATGGATCATAACACATATATTTGCAAGATATCAATTGGACATGAAAGGAGTACTTCTATTAATAAATTATCAACAGAAGTGAAAATATTATAGACTTCTATGTCGGGACAGTTTGGAACCAAGAAATCAAGTTCCTTCCAACTGGGCCTCCACCACTTCAATCCTCCACCAAAGGAAAGCTCATATAAGGGAGACAAAGAGGTTCTTGTAACATACCCAGCTAGCCATAGGCTGGGGTATGCTACCTGCAAGCCCACCCTCAGACTTCTTTCTCATGCTGATACCTTCTTTATATATTAAGGATGCATAAGATAACAGATTTAATGACATGCACAACAATATCCAACAAGCATGCATAATCTAAATATTATATTAAACGATAATCAAATATACACAACAGAAATACATTTATATACATGTAAATGATAATTAAATTACATAACAGAATACATTCATACACAGATAATAATAGCACGACAGAGAGTAGTTGTCTTTATGAAATATGACACTGACTGGATGCAGTCCAAGGACGTTCCACCCAAATGTAGACACCACAGCTCCAAATATCAATAGCAGTCACCCCCGAGCCAGGGCTATGAATCCACAAGGATGGTTCCAGAGTGTAATCGGGTTCCCAAACCAATCATCTCTCAAGCTCTCATAGGTTTCCCAACACCCACAAAAATCCAAGTACCCATCTCTTTTCTACCCAGCTTGTACCTCCCCAAGAGACCAGACCTCCACCCTTCTCTGCCACGCAGTTCCTTAGGCAGTCCTTCTCCTTTATTTTCAAGGCTTCCAGCACAAATGGTCAATAATCTCAATGTTGGGACTCTCAGGACTCAAAGTTGTGAGAAAAATAGGGCACAGACCAATTCATTTCATACATGCAGGCCCCAGGTCATGGTTGGATCACACCAATGACCACTACATTCAACTATCCCATGGATAATTCTTTAGAAGCTCTGTTTCCTTTGCCAAGCCAAGATGCAGATGAGGATGGGTCAATGAATGGGTCAGGGGGTGCATGGGAGTGTGTGCATGGAAGTGTGTGAGGGAAAAATGAGTGAGTGAATGGGAAAACAATGAACAAGTCATTAGTTAAACCCCCCCATTAGACCAGAGGCTTTTTTAAGTAACCTCATGTGGAAACAAGAACCTCCTAGCCTTCCCCAAGAAGCTCACGTAATCGATCCCCTACCTTAAACAACAAGGGTAATTAAAAAAATAGGAAATAAACACTTAGTCCCTCAAGCTCCCTCTCTTGTGAAATCATAGCCCCCTATAACTCTAGTCCTTATCTGTCTAGCAGAAAACAATGTGTTTATTATTAATAATGATCAAAACATTACATTTATGTGGAATACTAGCCCTTTAATAATTGTTTGGGCACTCAAGCCTCTCAACATTGTAACAATACATTATTTAAAATGGGGGTTCGAAACCTAGGGTGTTACATCCCCTCCCTCTTATTTTGGCATTGTCCTCAGTGCATATACAAAATAGAGATCAAAATCTCAAATTTATTCAAAAAGTTGTAGGTACTCTATCCGCATGGAATCTTCATGCTCCCAAGTAGCATCTTCAGGACTGTAACGTCCCCAACCACCAACAGGTCGGGCCATGCCACTAATCAGACGCTTTACTTAGCTTTGAAAACATTTGTAACATCTTCGACCATCCATTCCAGGCCATGCTATTCTAGAGAACAATTTCATTCTCTATGTGGAACATACTGTAACATACTCAGCATCCAAACTAAGTTATGCCACATCCAATCTTCTATCTGCATGCGATTAAAACATATGTACGCACAGATCTCTTGCAGGAGCTTATATATAAAATGTGAATGGACAAATACGTTATGTAAATGCATGGATTCACACTGAAATAGAAGTAAACATATACATGCAACATATACAGGAAATACCCATAAAAATAAACACAGTTATAATCGCACATATGATAACCCATAAAAATATGCACATAAATAAAAATGAAGCATGTAAATTTATCACACAGTTGACACTTATCTTGTTAAGGATGTCACCAACTGCGTGCAAACCTTCCACAAACCTCCCAGCCTTAGACCACACTGTTCATCAATCTCAATAGTGAGTCACCCCCGAGTTGGGACTAAACTCCACTAGGGAAAAGGGTTCCTAACCAGGCTAATGGCTCATGGAAAATAGGAAAGACTCCATCACAGGTGCCTACTCAAACTAACAACCTACAGTCTCTCATTTCCCACATGCTTGTCCCACATAAGGAAGTGTGCCCCTTCTCTACTCAACAGTCCCTCATCTGCCCCACTTCCCTTCTAGGGCTTTAGCAATAGGCTGGACAGGAAGTCTCAGAGCCCTGCATCTATAGTTTAGCACCTTCAGGAAATCAATTCTTAGAAAATATCTCACTCAGAGAATTGCTCATGGGCTTGACAACCTGCATCTTCAATATACCGCAAGACTGACAACCTACATCTTCAATATACCACAGGACTGACAACCCGCTTCTTCAATCCCACTCCCAAGCTAACCAGGTACACCAACACAAAATGGCTATGGATACAAGTTCAGATACAGTGAAATGAATGTCTGAGGATAACTGACTGTGTGAGTGAACATGGTCATGGAATAATGGCTGAATGATGGAAGGAATGATGGAAAATATGATTG
>ML780055.1:106804-117273 GCA_009831015.1 Picea engelmannii
ATCCTTCTAGAAGCGGAAGCTTCTATTAGGTCTTCTTACATCCGCCTTATTCTATTTTATTGAAAGGTCTTATTAATATTGACCTTTATTACATCCGAATACATTGATCTACCTATGTGCGGGTTAGGACCTTAACACTTGTCATGTTGAGAGCTAATTTGGCCCACTTGTCTCCAACTTTAGAACTTAGGATAAAATAATTATCCATACTTTATGATTTAATAAATATTAATATAATATTCCTTTTTGGCTTAATCTCCCTAGCTTGTCCCTTTTTCTTAACTTTTAGGCCCCACCCTTTCCCTAACTAGTAGAGTTTAGTGCCCCATCTCTTTTATCATGGTCGGTCTGCACGCAGTGATGTATTTTATATTAAATATGAGACATGTACAAAAAAAAGGCGCATTGGCCTTTAACATCTAGCCTCTCCAGCCTAATCAAAACATAAGAATCCTATCTTATAATAATTGGCTCACCAGCCTATAAAAAACAACATATACATAAAGGCTCCCTGGCCTCATTATTGCGCGCACTTAAGTTTGTTGCACGCAGTATACTGGAATGTGCTCATTTCATCATTTTTACTGTGTAGTACCTGCGTGCACTATGCCATGAAAGGTGCATACAAAATTATATCAAAACAAATCACCATCTTAAGTACATTATTATATTTACAATTGGTTCATCCTGCGGATATTACAAGGATCGTAGCAGGTTCACTGAACTTTTACCAGTTTTATAACTCGATTACGGAGGATATTGACTTTTTTGTCCAATACCTGCATTGGTTGAACTTGAAAGTCTCCCTCTATCTCTACCTTAATTAGATGCCAATCAATAACATGGTTAGGATCATGTACATATTTATTTAGTAAAGATACATGAAATACATTATGCACATTCATGGAAGAAGGCAATGTAAGCATGTATGCAACTAGCCCTATTTTGTCCAATATTTCAAATGGACCACAAAATCTTGCTGCCAGCTTTGTACAACTACCCAATTTCAAAGAGATTTTCTTGGGCTTCAATTTTAAAAGTACATGTTCCCCTACTTTAAATTCTCTAGTTGTCATGTTCTTGTCTACGTAAATTTTTTGTCTATCCTGAGATGCCTTTAAATTTTTCTTGATCTTAACCACCTGGTCCTCCATGTCCTTGAGAAACTCTGGCCCAAGTACTAGTTTGTCTGTTGGGTTGTCCCATATCACTCAAGTATTGCATTTCCTACCATACAAGGCTTCAAATGGGCTCATTCTCAATGAATCTTGATACACATTGTTATATGCAAACTCAACCAAGTGTAAGTAATCTTTCCACTTAGATGGCTTATTCATCACATATATTCTCAGCATGTCTTCAATTATTCAATTGACTCTCTTTGTGCTAAAGTTTATATTTGTTCCAAATCCTTTAAACAATGCCCTCTAGAAACTGGACGTAAACTTTGTATCTTTCTCCAAGACAATTGTCCTAGGTATCCCATGCAACCTAGCAATTTCCTTCATGAAAATTTCTGTAATATTAGTTGTTGTATGCGTTGTCTTCGTAGGCACAAAATGAGCAACCTTTGTTAATTTGTCAACCACCACCATGATTGAATCATGTTTCTTATTCGTTCTGGGTAATCCTGTGATGAAATCCATGGTGATGACTTCCCATTTCTTCTCTGGAATTGGCAATGGCTGCAACAAACCCATTGGGTGCCTATGATCAGCCTTCACCTTCTGACATTCCATACATCGAGTGATGTAATCAACAACATCCTTCTTCATACCCGGCCAAAATAATTGTCTTCTTACTATTGTAATTGCTTTCTAGTAACCGGGATGTCCTGCATAAGAAACATCATGCATTTCCTTCAGTACCAAATTCGTCAATTCTCCGGAACTAGGAACATAGATTATATTCTTATGCATGAGTAATCCATCTTCCTTTATCTCATACTCCTTTATTTTCTGTTCTACATTTCTTGTTGTAAGCTTTCCTTTACCTGTAGGTAATGTCAATCTATAAAAAGACCATCTAAAATTCTACTCTTCAAGTCTGACTGATGCATACTGACAGCAATAGCATGCATGAGATGCAGTCTTCTATTAAGTGCATCAACAACTTTATTCTCCTTTCCCTTGATATGCTTGATATCGAAGTCATATTCACTTAAAAATTCCAGCCTTCTTTTTTTCCTGGCATTCAAGGTCGGTTGTTCAAAAATATACTTCAGGTCAATGTGGTCTGTCCTTAATTTGAATTTCTTCCCCATGAGATAATGCATCCACATCCTCAAGGTGTCAACAATGACAGCAGGTTCCAAGTCATGCGTGGCATAGTTCCTCTCATGTTCCTTAAGATTTCTCAACTCATATCCAATGACATGTCCATTTTGCATGACGACTCCTCCAAGTCCTTCCTTACAAGTGTCTGTACATACAACAAAACTTTTATTTTGGTTAGCAATATTTAAAACAAGCGCACTAGTAAGTAATTCCTTCAATAGATTAAAATTATTTTCACACTTGAGTGTCCATTCAAATTTAGTTCTCTTCTTTTGCAAAGAAGTGATGGGATGAGCAATATTAGAGAACCCTACTATGAACCTTCGGTAGTAGCTAGCTAATCCCATAAAATATCTGACGTCTGACATATTTCTAGGTGTTGGCCATCCTCTAATGGCTTCGATCTTCTCTGGATCTACTTGTATGCCCTGCTCTGAAATAATGTGTCCCAAGTAATGGATCTACTTTTTATAAAAATAACACTTACTCAACTTGGCATACAACTGATGTTCCATCAGTACTTGGAATACCAATATTATGTGATGTTCATGCTCCTCTTCAGACTTAGAATAGATAAGTATGTCATCCAGGAATACTATGACAAACTTTTCCAAATAGTTTCTGAATATGCCATTGATTAAGCACATGAAGACAGTTGGTGCATTGGTCAGTCCAAACAGCACCACTACAAATTCATAATGCCCATACCTAGTCCTAAAGGTTGTCTTATGAATTTCTTCTTCCTTGATTCTTAGCTGATGGTATATTTCCCTTAGGTCAATCTTTGAAAATATCTTTGCTCCTCTTAGTTGATCAAAGAGGTCATCAATTCGGGGTAGCAGATACTTGTTCTTTATAGTGTACTTGTTCCATCCTTCTTTTTGACTAAAACGTACTAGTGCTCCCCAACGTGAAACACTTGGACATATGTACCCTTTCTTCAATAATTCCTCCAACTGCATTTGTAATTCTTTTAACTCTGGTGTGCTCATTTTGTAAGGTGTTTTTGACACCGGGGAAGATCCTAGCACTAAATCAATTGAGAAATCTATCTCCCTTATTGGTGGTGTTATCGCTCAGTTTGTATTTTAGGTCATAGGTGTAAGGATAAGGGTCAAACTGGCGTAATAGGGACCTACCACACCCAATGTCACCACAATGGGGAGGTCCTTTCTATTTCGGGTGGCTAAGCCCAAGGGAGACGTCCCTCGCAATCTAGGGTTTGAAAGGAAAAGGCTCAAAGGATTAAGGCTAGTTTCCCATTCACAGTTTACCACCCAGAATATAGTCAGGTAAAGAATAACCACAGAAAAGGCACCTACTTGCGAGACAAGACAACAATGAAACTAGCACAGGCAATAATGGTTAATACTTCATAAATCAATGACTATCAAGATTTAATGTATGTGAGCATATACAACAGTAAATATTGATGAAGTCAATCTTTGCAATAATGACAATGGAAATATAATGTTACTTGTCAATAAACACTAGAATGATATAGCATCTAATGAAAATGATCAATCCTTGAATTAAATCAATGCATTAAATATCATTAATTGCTCATATACAATAGGTATTTGCATCAATATCCTAGGGATGATGTCATCCTTCTTTAGGGTTAGTATGATTTTGTTTAATAAGCAATATGATAAACAAAGAAGGTCAACATTTTGCTAATTAGAAAATGAGAATCATCAATTTATCAATATCTATCACAAGATGACCAAGCCAACAGTATTTTCTACCAACAATAGCTCAATAAATGCATGACGTCATCATTTATTGCTGAGTTAGAAGGGTTGTTGCATCAAGTATGACATCAGCCCTAGTTAGTGTGTTAGGGTTAGTTAGGGTTTCAAGATTTGAAAATTTGAAAGATGATTTTTCACAACAAGCTCAACGTTGGAAAGAAAACCAGTGCCTTAGGGTAATATGGAGTCAAAAGAAAGAGGAAAATCTCAGGAGGATTAAAATTCAAAGACTAGAAGGTTAGGTTCTATGGTGCTGCAATGGCAGGGCCCTAGAATCAAAACCCTAAAGAAAGGAGGCTCATTCTGGTGTTGCTTAAGCAAGGCCTCATGCTCCTTCCTCTTTCTCTAAATACTATTGGCAAAACGGCTAGCTTCAAAATACAAATCTAAGGGAGAAAAGTGTTGTAGGAGAAAGGCTCTTCAAACCCTAGAAGGTTAAAACCCTAGGTGTAGAATTAACTAGGCCTAGGATGTCTCCTCTCTTCAACCTATATTTTAATGCTAACTCAGAAAAAGGATGATAAGTGTAGCAACGACTAGGCTATATCTTCCTTCATTAATGGCTAAAACAATTTCTCAAGCATGGGGACATATAACAATGACCTACTAGTGCACTTGCTACCTAGGGTTTCAAGATTTAGCAATATAATAGCAATGATATAGAAAATGTAAGAAATTAAGCCTACAACCATTCATTTAATAAGTTTTGCATGAAAAATTCACTTACAAATCATGAAGAATGCTTAATCAAACCCTAGTTGTAAACCTTCCATGAGAGAAACACCATAAAATGACAAGAAGAATCCTCCAACAAGAGTTGTGCCTCACTTCCAAGACCAGAGATACCAAGAAAAAGACTAAAAGTTGATCTCTCACAAGAGAGTGAGTTGTGTTATATCCAAAATGAGGCAAAACATCCTCTATTTATATCAATCCATGACCTTTGAATTAAAATTTAGGTCATTAAAATAGCCAACAAGGCTGACTTTAAAATTTACATTGTTTTTACATTAATTGCTAGAAAACTGTCACAATTTGAGCAAAAAGAGAGACGTCAAGCCCTTTTGAGGGAGATGTTGGCCCTTTTTGGGCAAATAGAACATCTTGAAACCAAACATTGGCCCTTCCAGGGCTCCTCCAAGTTGCCACATGTGCCAAATGAACTTAGCACACTGCCATATGCTCCAGACAATGTCCATCTCACTCAGGTGATGTCCTGTCCATCAAAGGCAAACGTTCCATCTGCAGTGGGTCATTCCCCCTAGGTCGGGCTCTACGAAAGTGTCCTGGGTGGAACATCCTTCCTCCTTCTCATGCAAATGGCTCATCACAACATTGTCCTATCTCTTCCATCCCAACAACCATATGATGGGCTCTTCAGCCCCATGGAGATCTGAGCTAATCATATCCCCATGTGTACCAGTCCACTGGTACATGTCCATCGAGTATTGTCCTGCACATCAAAAACTATGCCCTCCATGGGCTCATCAGTCCTCAGGATCATAGCAATGTCAATCATGTTTCATCATTAAATTTATCAAATACATGCATAAAATCCCTAGCATATCATCTAATAGCTCAAAGACATTACATTGATCTACTATACAAAGTTGAAGAAATAGATAGAATAACCTATTGGGCCAGTACCCACAGGAAAAGGAAAGTTTCCACAAAAGATCATTCAAGCCATGTACATGAAGTGGTATGGTCTAGGGATGTCCAGTCATAGTAAGACCAGGGGTAGGTATTGTCCATGGGTGCCTTTGTAGGAGGTGAGTTGTACCCATCATGGATGCACTTTTTCCAAGCTCCTTTATTGCCTTTATTCTTTATTTATTGCTTTTCTTTCATTTTATTTCAAGGTCTAACCAGAGGAAACTGCCTTGGCGCGGTGACCAGAGATGAAAATGTTACCCACTGGTATTTTCATAGAAATGATAAGGCTGGCTCATGATGAGACCCCCTTTCCCTTGGCCATGCAACCAAAGGTCATTGCCCTCGTGTGGTGACCAGATAATGGCAATGTCATACTACTAGATACCTATGAACATAATGGGATGGCTCGTGATGAGACCTCCCATCCTCTTGGTTAGGTCTTGTTTTTGTTATTTTTCTTAGGGTCCCTTTTGTTTCTTATCGAGAGGCCTTTTATTACCTTCTTGAGGATCCCTGGGCGAAGCATCTCTAGGTTTCATTTCCCATGGATTTTATCTTTTACCAGCTACTTTTACCCCTTGGGCCTTTAGCCCCTTCTTCCCACAGGACAAAGTATAACCCTCAAAGGTCATCCTAATGGTCAGACTAGGGGAATGGGATGAATGTATGGGAGATAAGATGTAAAATGATAGAATGGTGGGAGCAGACAATGGCTCTGCAAATCCCCCCTGGTGGCTAACCAAAACCCATGAATACAAGCTTGCTAGGTCACCCCGTTAATCGCCCCAACAATCATCAAGTGGATTAGTATAAGATCCAAGCAGTTATCAAAAATGTAAGGAACCTGATGCATATATAGGAAGGTTATAATGATCAAACATGACACATACCATGATACCTTGGACCAATTACCTCATGGAGCAAGAGTCTTCTCTGATGCAAGTCCAAGTCGATGGTGATGGAAGCTCCTGCTACTAACAGGACAAGTCTGGTGAAGAAGAAGAAGGATGGACCCTCCAGGTCCATGCTTAGGTCAATCCTGCTCTCGATACTCCATGTCTAGGACCTGTGGGCCTCAAGACATGATCTCCTAGTTATCCCTAGAGATCGGGGATAACATCTGGCTCCAACTCAAGGACATGTGCTCACCGTAGAGCGCATGAGAACCTCAACATCTCTGGTATAAACCTATAGACCTGCTCACACTTGAAAAGAAAGCATTAACAACAAAAGGTGGGGTGGTGTTGCCACCCCGCAAAATAATACATATATGCATATAAAGTAATCATAAATGCAAATAAAAGGTGAAACACTTACATGTACTTACCTGTTGGCTACATGTTGGTGTAGTCAAACAACCAATGAAGCCAACCTAACAACGTTCCTTGATACCTGCCTATGTGCTTCATCATAAACCAAAACAGTGATCAATCAAGAACAAAAATTTCATGAGTTAGAAAATACATCATATTATCGGGAAGGTCTGAATCTAACTCATGGAGGCGGGTGGGAGGGATAAAATCCTGCCAAGTCCATCTCTGAGAAAAGTACTCAATCCAATTCAAGAAAGGGTCATGAAAAAGACAAGGTCCAGAAAACTAACCCAAAGGGCCTGTAAACTGGTTACCTAGGACATCCTCAAGCTCTGAAGTCAAGGAAAGGATCGATAAAGATTTAGAAGATGACTGGCAAACTATCAAGGGAAAGTTGAAAAACTGATTGGAACTTGCAGTACCCAACCAACTCTTGGAGTCTAGGGTCTGCCTAGGAGGAAACTCAACATAAAAAAGGTACTTCCCAACTACACCTCTAATGGAAAAGAAAGGTAAAGTAATGACAAGTGGATGGAGTGAAAAGTCATGAGAAACCTTCTTTAGGCAAACGATGTCTTTACTTGTATCAAAATTTGAGCATATTGGTGGTTGGCAACTATCTTCATGAAAAGAGTCCAAGTGCTTGGAAGGGTACTCATAAAAAATCTCAAGGTAAGACCGAAAATCATCAGAAGAATGAGGTACTAGGTCATCCTTGGTTTTGTGAAAGGTACGAGTAAAAATCTCATCTCCTTGTTGCCATTGGTCGGAAGTAATCTGTTGTGATAATTGCGAGGGCAACAACTAGAAATGACTCTCAATGGCATAGATGGGATCCAAGTCATAACTAACTATATCCCACCTACGTCTCCCAACATGTATGAACTCATCAATGTTATCAATAGTGTCACTATCCATGTCATAACATGCAGGGTCTGAAACATTTGAAAATTCATCCTCCTCCTCCTCTTCATCGCAAAGTAAAGCATCATCCAAAACTAGGGGAGGAGGGTAACTTACTGTTTCTTCTCACATAGGAACTTCGAGGACTTCGGTGTTTTCAGCATGTGTCATTGTTTCATCCTCATGGATTGCTTCTGTGTCTTTGATTGTACAGCAAGGGCCATCATCTTTGTTCAAAGATTTATTTTCTCCTTCATCTTCTTAATCAAGGAACACGGTATCATTGGAATCCTGAAGTGGAAAGCAACTAACCTCATCTTCACTTTGTTGTACAAGAGAAATAGTTTCTTGGATGAATTCATCAGAGGGAGGAGCACGGGTGGATACTTCATCATCTTGCTTAGGTTCTTGCTCCTTAATCACGTCCTCATTTTGTTGGTCGAGAACTTGTTCCCTTCTCTCTTGTGTATTTTCAACAAAGGTTTCAAGGGAAACTAGTTTTATCAAGCTAAGAGTGTCCATGGTGATACCATTTATTCCAGATGAGAGGAGATTCTTTTCGATCTGAATGACCATGTTGTGAGCTTCTAAAAGTGTTTTCGGATTCCTTTTATTTAGGAGGAATCTCAAATGCCCCTGAAGTCCATTAGTGTAGAGATAAACGAGGTACTTGCCTTTAGGACGATGGCTTTCAGGAATATGGTAAAACAACTTCTGGAACCTAGCCCCAAAAAATTTGACAATCTCATAACCTGCTTGTTTTATGCCTTCAAGCTCTTTCAGCAATGATTATACATCTTCCAATTTCAAATCCTACCTTGCAAGGAAGATCTCTTCAAAATGGTCCATGGATGTGATGCTGGCAACCGGAAGATTATCATACCATTTTTTATCCCCTTCATGCAGAGAGGCAGAGAAGAGTTTCATCACCAAGTCTTCAGCCTCGTCACTAATAGGGTAGTATTGAAAGAACTCCCAAAATTTTCTCATGTGATAATCAGGACTTTCTCCATCGAGGCCAAAGAATATAGGGAGCCGATTCTTATAAAAGAGAGGCATTTTTCTGGGAAATCCTGGGATTTTACTCATATCCAAAGGTCTGTAGTTTCTTAGATCCCATTGTGAATTCATAGTTGGCTTCGTCATTAGTGGAGTCACTAGATAGTTTTCTTGAAACTATCAAAGATAAGGGAAAACATCCTAGTGGAGTCACCGGGTAAGCTTGTAAGAAAAGGCATCTAGAGGCAAGGCTTACCAAAATATTTGTCATTGAGGAAGACTGACTCAGTGTTCCCCGGCAACGACTCCAAAATGTTATCGCTCATTTTGTAGTTTAGGTCATAGGCGTAAGGATAAGGGTCAAACTGGCATAACAGGGACCTACCCAACCCAATGTCACCACAATGGGGAGGTCCTTTCTATTTCAGGTGGCTAAGCCCAAGGGAGACATCCCTGGCAATCTGGGGTTTGAAACGAAAAGGCTCAAAGGATTAAGGCTAGTTTCCCCTTCACATATTACCGCCCAGAAGATAGTCGGGTAAAGAATAACCATAGAAAAGGCACTTGCTTGCGAGACAAGACAACAATGAAACTAGTACAGGCAATAATGGTTAATACTTCATAAATCAATGACTATCAAGATTTAATGTATGTGAGCATATACAACAGTACATATTGACGAAGTCAATGTTTGCAATAATGACAATGGCAATATAATGTTACTTGTCAATAAACACTAGAATGATATAGCATCTAATGAAAATGATCAATCCTTGAATTAAATCAATGCATTAAATATCATTAATTGCTCATATACAATAGGTTGTTGCATCAATATCCTAGGGATGACGTCAACTTTCTTTAGGGTTAGTATGATTTTGTTTAATAAGCAATATAATAGACAGAGAAGGTCAACGTTTTTCTAATTAGCCAATGAGAATCATCAATTTATCAATATCTATCACAAGATGACCAAGCCAACAATATTTTCTACCAACAATAGCTCAATAAAGGCATGACGTCATCATTTATTGCTGAGTTAGAAGGGTTTTTGCGTCAAGTATGACATCAACCATAATTAGTGCATTAGGGTTAGTTAGGGTTTCAAAATTTGAAATTTTGAAAGATGATTTTGCGCAACAAGCTCAACGTTGGAAAGAAAACTAGTGCCTTAGGGTAATATGGAGTCAAAAGCAAGGGGAAAATCTCAAGAGGATTAAAATTCAAAGACTAGAAGGTTAGGTTCTATGGTACTACAATGGCAGGGCCCTAAAATCAAAACCCTAAAGGAAGGAGGCTCATTCTGGTGTTGCTTAAGCAAGGCCTCATGCTCCTTCCTCTTTCTCTAAATACTCTTGGCAAAACGGCTAGCTTCAAAATACAAATCTAAGCGAGAAAAGTGTTGCAGGAGCAAGGCTCTTCAAGCCCTAGAAGGTTAAAACCCTAGGTGTAGAATTAACTAGGCCTAGGACGTCTCCTCTCTTCAACCTATATTTTAATGCTAACTCAGAAAAAGGATGATAAGTGTAGCAATGGCTAGGCTATATCTTCCTTCATCAATGGCTAAA
>ML780055.1:156959-170685 GCA_009831015.1 Picea engelmannii
GTAATCAAAGTGGTTTAAGGGATTTTAAAAGGTAAATAATAAAGTGAAGTTATGAGTGTATTATAATTCAAAGTGATATCAAAATAAATTATTTCAATAATAATTTTAATGGAGAAATTAGAAGTGGACCCAACCCTAAAATAGCGAAAATGGTGAGATGACCTGAAAATAACATACCATAGAAAGCACCTTCAAAAGAATTTATCCTTCCTTGCATTTCGGCCTTCTTTCCTTCAGATTTAATCAAATTTGGCAATCAATTGGTTTTTTAATGAAGGTATATATACAGGCACAGAGATTTCAAATTTGGCAATCAATTGTAGATGGATACACAGCACCAGCAGTTCCACCAACAAGTGAAAAAGCAGTGAAACTCGGTGAGAATAATTCCAAAGCCATAAATGCACTTTTGAATGGTCTTAGTGATACGGTATTAACCAAAGTTGCACATTGTAAATCTGCTAAAGATATTTGGGACAAGCTTCGAAATATTTATGAAGGAGATTCAAAAGTCAAAACAGCAAAGCTTCAAACTTACAGAGGTCAGTTCGAACAACTAAAAATGTGTGTGATTGTTTATTTATTACTGCTCACTTTTGGATAATAATTCTACATTGATATAACATTTGAAGAAAAAGGATTATAATTACGTTATTACTGATTCACCCCCCCTCTCAGTAATCCAACAGTTATTTCCTTGATCTTTGCCAAGAAATGTAGGAAGCTCATCTCTCATAATGAGAAAAATATCATAGCCACATCCAGGTTCTCTACAGTTGACCTCTCCACATAGTAGAAGCAAGTAAATAAGGTCATTGAAGAATACTCTGATATATTCTCCTCACCTACCAGGGTACCTCTGCAGTGTCAGGTCAAGCACCCCATCGATCTGACCCTTGGTGCACCACTGCCCAATGAGCCAGTCTATCACTGCTCTATATTAAAGAATGAGGAGGTCAAGCGACAGATCCAAGAACTTATCCACAAGGGGCACATCCATCCTATCTCATCACCTTGTGGAAGCCCAATCGTGCTGGTACAGAAGAAACATGGAACTTGACGACTCTGTATTGATTATCGATCTCTGAATAAAAGAATGGTCAGAAACTAGTACCCAATACCCTGAAACGATGAACTTCTTGATCAAATCACAGAGGGAAAATACTTGAGTAAGATTGATATGAAGTCTACTACCACCAGGTCTCGATAGAACAAACAGATGTATGGAAGACCACCTTCAAGTCAAAGGAAGGCCTTTTTGAATGGTTTTTCATGCCCATTGGTTTAAAAATTTCTCCAACCACTTTCATGAGGATGATGGATGATATCCTATGACCATTCACCAATACTTTTGCGATGGTGTATTTGGATGACATTCTCATTTACAACAAGTCTCAGGCATAACACTTCCGACATATTCAGTAGGTTCTTCACACCCTGCGGTAGCACATGCTATACACTAACTTGGAAAAATTCTCCTTCATCATGGACATAGTCCATTATTTGGGGTACATCATTGATCAGCATGGAATACATGTGGACCCAACCAAAATCCAAGTCATCCATGTCTGGCCAGCCCCAACCACACTCACTGAGCTTTGAAGCTTCTTGGGCCTTTCAAATTTCTACCGCGGGTTCGTGTTGGGATTCTCCCATATTGCATGGGCCCTTAGCCAAATAACCAAGGGTGGTGATAAGGAAAATTTGAGTGGGGCCAGTCCCAACAACAAGCGTTCGATGATTTGAAGCAACTTTTCTCCTCATCCCCAGTACTTTCACTACGATACCTACAACAACCCTTTGAGATTGAGACAAATGCTTCAGACTATGTTTTGGGCATCGTTCTCACTCAACACGGCCACCCCATGGCCTATCATAGTGAGACACTATCATATGTTGTCTGTAAGTACCCTACTTACAACAAAGAAATATACTCCATTTTACAAGGCTGCCGATAGTGGAGACATTAGATTCTTGGGAATGAGAAAGTCATCCACACTGATCATAAGCCACTACAGTTCATCCAGACACAAGGAAAATTATAGAATGACCACCATCAAAAGTGGTCCACATACTTACAGCAATTCCACCTCAACATCAAGTATAAAACAAGAATCACAAACCACGTTGTTGATTGCCTTAGTAGACCTCCAATCGCAGGACTCACCACAGTGCTAGAATCTTGTAGCCATGAGACCTCTGGATGACACCAACTCTATGAGACAAACCCGGACTTTTCCACCACCTACCAAATGTTGGGTAAAAACATAGTTGTTGATAATTTCCATCTTTAGGATGGGTTGTTGTGTCATTTGGGCCATATATGTGTTCCATCAAGTGAGCGATCGAGGTTAATTTGGGAAGCCCACTACAGTGGGGGGGTAGGAGACATCAACATTGAAAATACAGTGGTGATGCTACAGAAACATTTCTAATGGCCGAAACTTCGACAGGAGGTCAACAATTATATATAGTCCTACACTACCTGCGTTATTGCCAAACTAGCCACTAAGAAACGAGGCTTGTACACCCCTCTTCCTACTACTGACAGGCCATGGGAATCCATCTCAATGGACTATATGTCAGGAATAACGTCCACCAAGTGGGGAAATGACTGTGTTTTTATGGTTATTGATCTCTTTTCTAGGATGCCGATTACGGTTGCCTGCAAGAAGAGCATCATAGCAGAAGCCACTGCCAATATCTTCTTTGAACAAGTCTGGGTACATTTTAGAATTCCAAAAACCATTGTCTTGGATCGGGACAGTTGATTTATTATCACATTCTGGTCGAACCTCTAGTCACTGTTGGACACCAAGCTCACCAAATTCACAACCTTCCACCCCCAGACAGAGGGCCAAACTGAGGTCGTAAATCGAATGATCATGCATATCCTACGCATGTATAATTCCAAGAACCCTCGCACATGGGATGAGAGTCTTCCCTATATCCATCATATCTACAACCAAGCTCTGCATAGCTTAATCAGCCACAACCCCTTTTAGGTGGGGTTGGGATTCCAACCATTGGGTCCCATAGATGTTGCACTTCCCCTTGTAGTCACCTCAACTGACTCATCTCTTGCTCCAACTGAAGCTGACAAAGCCACCCGGTTCATTGAGAGGATCCATCACATCCACCAACAAGTTCAAGATATCCTATAGAATTCCAATGACAAGTACAAGTAGCACCATGATCAACATCGGGTGCCACGTAAATTTCAGGTGGGAGAAAAAGTTTGGATGCACTTGCAGAAAGAATGCCTTACATGACCCCATAAAAATCTTCTCCCACTCCATTATGGGTCATACACCATCACCAAGGCTATGGGGGATAATGCGTTTGAGCTCAACATTCCTCCTTTCCTTGGCCTACACCAAGTGTTCAATGTCAACCTCCTTCAATATTATTTCCCACCATTATTGGACACCTCAAATGTAGCAGAACAACTAAAACCAACAAAGCTCAACCCTGATCAGATTGTGGACACACATATCAAGGGAACTCGATATAAAAGGATCCATCTTTATCGATTCGTCAAAGCAGGGCAGCTCTTGTACCAAGGCAAGTGGCTCACCTGGGGCCAAATTCAACAGAAATTTCCTCATCTGATGGGGGAACACAACGCAATGGAGACCATTGCTTCTTGAGGGAAGATTGATCCAAGTGGATATCAGTGGACACCCAAATTTTCCATCTGGCTCTAAACAACTTTCTGGCAATTTTGGTAATTTACTATTTCTAGCAGTTTTTTAGGTCCTGGATTTTCGGAGCCATTTTGAGGCCCTAAACGACGTTTTTTTGTGTATATTTGATTTAAAAAATTTCATCTTGAAATTTTTGCCAACAGTTGTAGTCCTCGGATAGATATTTCCAACGGGTTATCGTACGCCTAAAACGAAGATCTATGCAAAAGTTATGACCCCGGAAAGTTGATGTACTGACTTACCAAAGTGGGGCCCACATGAATTTTGGTGCTTCATCTCCTAGGGTTAGGGTTTTTTACACTCTTGTTTATTGTAAAAAGGCCTTCAAAACCTCATTGTAATCATCTTCTTGTGAATGAATGCAGTCATCACATCTCTTCTCAGAGATAAGCCTCCACCATTCCCTCAAGCTTGTTTTCCACTGCATTTTACAGTTTCAACTTATTTCCTTATTGAATATAAAACCAGTTTTACTGTATCTCTGTTATTTTGTGTTAAGAATTTGTTAATAATCTATAGTCATTCCATTCTACTCATAAAATTTGGATCTTACATGTAGTAATTGAAGTGATACTGCAAACACCAAAAGAAGAAGAGAGGGGTAATCCCCCTGCTTGACCCAATGCGACCTTGTTCTTAACTCCTATGTTCCAAGAAATTCTCGACACATCGGTTGCAAAAATGTATTTTACACTTGTTGATGGATTCTAGGTTTTGTTTTGGTGGCCTTGGAGAGTTTACTCTCGAATCATATTGAAAGGCCCTAATCCTATCTAATGTTAGTTCACTAAGAAATAAAAGTGTCTAGTATATTTTAGATTATGCAATTCTTTTTATGGTTTTTTCTTATTTCAAAGGGAAATGATTGAAACATTTATGGTGTGTTATGACTCTTGACCCAACCAAACAATGAAAATATTCCAATGCAATTTGTTCACTTCAATGAATTCTAGCTAGGGGATGGAAAGAGGCTTTTATTTTCTTTGTAAAATTTGTTGATTTTCCAGCGGATTCAACCCTTGGTATGTACTAATACCATGTTGATATTTTACCACTTGTTGGAAGCAGGACAAAGTGGAAATAAAGGCTATCTTTTGAAACAGGGCATGCATGAGGAAAGCGACAATTGGAAGAAACAACAGCACGCACGCATGCATGGAAGACCTAATGATGTTAGGGTTAGGATTTTTGAAATACATTCTAATGGTTGGCGAGCCAAAAACATATAAATATAGATACCTAGGTCTCATAGAGGAGGCTAGCGAAGACAAAGATTCTAGGAGAGAAGTCATGTTTTGATAGCTAGTGGTAATGTTTTTCTATACAACCTAATTTTGTAATTCGTTGAGTTGAAGATGAGTAAGTAGGGTAGATCTTGAGGGTTATATTGTAGTCTGAGGAGCCTGGTGCGATATAGTCCATCTCATAATAGATCTCAACCCAAATAAGAAAAGTTGTAAAGTGTGTGGCACTGTAGTTTTGGAACTATTATAATAAAATAGCTTGAGAGCCAGATCTTTGTGGACATATCCCAAGGGGGTGAACCACGGTAAAACCTGTATTATGTGATTGTATGCATGTGTTTCCTTACCATTTTAAAGTAGTTTTTGATATGCTAAATGAATGAGTTGATTATATGTTACGTATAATCATGAATAACATTTTATTGCATTAATAAGTTGAAATGGAATTCTCAACACAAACTTCTCAGATCCCCACTCAATCCTAGGCTGCAAACACTTGAGTACTGCAGTCACCCATTAAGACTATCTCGGGTGAAAATGTGCAGGGCACTCTGTGCACTGTGTTGCCTTCTAGTTTACCAGGAGAGCCGATATTTTTAGAGGTTTTGTTGGAACCCCAGTAGACATGAACCCTGGGTCAATCAAGATAAATGTATAAAATCAGATAAGAATATCAACCAACAAATGTTTCTGTTGTCATTGGTTGGAATAGTAGAGGATTGAGTAGATAGGATCTATTGAACATTGGGGAGATCTGTGGAAAGTGGGTTAAGAGAATACTAAAGCAGATGGTGAAAAGGAGAAAATAATGAGCCGCTATAAAGGGATATTGAGATCGTGAATCCCACAAAAGCAGAGATCAAAAGATGGCAGACAAAAAAAGAATTGGAGTTTGCACAAAAAGATAACAGAAATCCTAGAGTAACACCATGAAAATATCTTGAGAAATACATGTTTACTGATTTTCATGAAGTATTTTTCTATGATTTCCCACACTTATTGTAGGAGTGAATATTAATAATGAAGGATAACCACGCAACGAACCATATCCGACAATGAGAGTGGACCTCAGTATAGATTGAACAGCTACAATAGGTGAACAACAAATTCACCCACACAGTATATTTTTGGCTTGACAGTATTGTAGCAGGCTTTATAACATAATTTACAGTCGATACAACGAAGTCACACAACACAGCAGAGCAAGGTTTTCTACATGGAAATCAAGGATGGTATATTATATCATTTTTTACTTCTATTAATATATTTATGTATAAAAAAGGTGTAATGACAATGGAGTTAGAGAGATAAAATTCCCTGCATGCATGGGGGAAGGGGGGAAGCAATGACAGAAAGAGGAGACATGGAAGAAGAAATGGGAGAAGGAATGGATAAGGGAAAGAAGGAGAAAAACTTAGACCCAATCATGATGTATGATGACCAAATCAAGCGAATCATGGTGACAGATGGAAAGATGCATAGTGGAGTACCCTATCAATATAAGGTGAATATAAATAAGAGAGATGTAGCCATGAGGGAAGGCTTGGCGAGTGATGAAGAAGAGGTAGAAGGTATTCGGGTTGTGGAGAAGATTGAGGAAATCCTACATGCAACATATGAGAGGAAGATGAGAGGTCCAAGAGAGGGAAGTGAAGGAAGCAATCCTATCCATATTATTGTCATTGTGGAACCCATAAACCTATGTGCGACAAATACACCAAAGAGAACACCACCGTTTAGACAATCACATTTCAGGGGAAGAAAGACAACAAGAATTACATATACACAAGGAACAACAAGTGGAGGAGCCATTTCAGGAAGCATTAGGCAAGTATCTACACCATGCAGAGGTAGTAATTCATCATTCAGGATGGCAGGAAACGATCCCACCATCAGGTTACCATAATTCAGAGGAGAAGTATTGGAGGACCCGAAAAAACACTTGTTTATCTACGAAAAGATCTGGGAAGAAAAACAGATCACAAACAAAGATACTAAAATGGAACATCTATCAATTACACTAATTGACTGCACACTGGATTGGTATATGAGTTTAGCTACAAACAACCCACCAGGGACAACCAACACGATTGCAATTATTAAGAAATTGTTGATAAATGAGTTCCAAAAGACAAGTTCAGAAGATCAGTACATCAACGAGATGATAGAAATCAGACAGAAACTAGGAGAATCCGTATGGGATATTGTTGGCCCTTGGTTATGGAAGAAAGTGAATATTATGGAAGAAAAGGTGAAACGTGAACTGTGTAAGGAAGGTTGACTGAGATCAGGTCGAAGTGGTTAAAGAAGCAGAAAAGATGGAGCGAAGTTCGAGAGAGAATGTCATTGGATGAGGAGATCGGGGAAGATAGATCAACAAGGAAGGTGGATCATAGAAAACTCAGCAAGTGAAAAAATCCATCGGTAGATTCTTTGGAGAACCTCATGGGAAGGAAGGAAAGACAGGTTGACGAAGCCCTAAAAACGTGGGTCAAGTTGACCTAGGGTTTTTGTATCGAGGGTTTTGACACCTAGGCTTCAGCCTAAGGCTGTTGGTGAGCTATTGTAATGTATAAATAAAGGTCAAGAGGACTTGGGATGGTTTCACTCCAAGTTGGTTGTTGTTAATGTAGAGAGAGAAGTATTGTTCTCTGAGAACATTCAATATTGTAAGATCTTCAGCTGGGTGTGAATATCATCCCTGCAGCTAGGTTTTCAAGGAAGGGGGATAGAGAAAAGAGAGAAGGAGAGAGGATATTCAAGCTAAGAACGAAAAAAGAAATGGAAGCTTCCACCTAATATATTATAAATCACAGTTCTATGGATGTAGCCCTAAGTAGATGGTGAACCATGTATATCTTGTTTTGTGAGTGATTGATGTTGTGTTATTTACTTTTGTTACTCTGATGATTCATTAGTATGTTAGATCTGAGATATAACTATGCAAAGTAGATTTATTCTTGGAAAGAATAATCTAATCTCTATGTGTGGTTTCCCTGATTCCACTTGCATTTCCTCTAGTTGTAGACACTTGTTTCCTTCAACCCCCTACTGCTACTTTAGGTGAGACTTCATCTACTTCGTAGGTGTTGTCGAAATGG
This sequence comes from Picea engelmannii, assembly GCA_009831015.1. Lineage (NCBI taxonomy): Eukaryota > Viridiplantae > Streptophyta > Pinopsida > Pinales > Pinaceae > Picea > Picea engelmannii. The sequence goes on from ML780055.1 coordinate 165,012, forward strand.
CTAGTAGTTAGGGATTGTTGGTGTGCTATTAGAGCTGAACCCTGTGTCTTCCCTTGTGCCAACAAATGGTTCCCTTGCCAGTACGGGGATATTCTTGAGGGAATGTCAAGGTGGTTTCCATCGAAGAAAGATATTCAGAAGTGGATAGAAGAACAAGAGAAGGACTTCATAGAATCTCATAATAAGAACCCTAATATTAGCACAGAAGACTAGTTGGGAAGTTATATCTTTACTGATATACATGAGATTTTCTTTGGAGGGATTCATAAGGAGCTATACAAGTGGCTGGCCAGATTAGAAGATACCTAGTATGAGATCATATCTATACCGCCTGTGGTTTGGACGTAGGCGTTGATCAAGAAGGTCAAGAGATTTGATAACACCGTGTCGAGAGCAATATATCACTGGTTTGATAGTACCATTGGAGGGTACATCACCGAGTTTGTTATTGACAGAGTAGAATTATATAGCCAAGTAGAGAGATATTTCTTTAAGGGACCTAGAGGAAAAATTTTACATTTCTTGAAGTTGAAGATCAAGATGTTATTGCATGAGAAGAACATCCTGAAGATACAATAGTGGGTCAGATTGAAAAATCTAATGTTTAAGAATTCAGATAGCGACAACGACACAGAGCTCGGACACATGCGCAGTGGGAGAACCTTAAGAGAAGTTCCTCTGGTGAAATTTTTCGAGCAGATTCCTGAACCACCATCATAGGAAGAAGGATTATACAGTGGAGAAGAAGAAGAGTTGTTGAACGAGGAACATTTAGAGTTCGCTAGGGCAGAAGAAGAGAAGACTGAAGAACCTCACCGAGAAGAGTCATAATCTTTAGGGACTCCATATACTATTGAAGTAAGTGTTATTACACCCCTTGTTGTTTTAACAACATTAAGTAACCATATTAACCTAAGTTATCAGATAACTCAAGGCATTGGTACAAGTGGTTCAGTGCACACTCAGTCACGAAACCTAGGAAGATCTATGGCATATGAGATGAGGTTACCCACCTTTAGAGGAGATGGATCTGAAGATCTTGACCATCACTGGTTGCTATGTGAAGTTGTATGGAGTATCAAGAATGTCACCGACGAAACTATTACATGAGCTCATTTTAGTACTACCCTGAGAGATCGTGCACTGAGTTGGTACATGAAGTTCATCCAAGGAATTGTCCAGCTGAAAATATTGAATGAGATCAAGACTGCGTTGATTGTAGAATTCAAGAAACCTATGTCGGAGTCATAGTGCATCACAGAGTTGAAAGAAATTAAGCAGAAAATAGTTGAACCTGTTTCGGAGTTTGATCAGAGGTTTAATACCTTGACAAGGAATTTGAATTTTTAGATCCTAGATGAGAAGAACAAGGAATGGTTCATTGTTGCCCTCCTACCACACATCAGAGTCCCTCTAATGCAGTAGAATATTTTTTCATACGTTAAGGCATTGGAGATCACCATGAAACTAGAATCGACCCCTATGGTAGAATCCAGCTTAAGTATGAGACAAATATTGAGTCAGCTAATTATATTATCACTGCAAATCGAAGATATGAAAAAATATAAGGGAAAAAATAAGAGAGAATACATATGGTGAATTAGATGCAAATCAGAAGGCCATGACAAGGATCATTGTCCCCTATTTCATGAATACTTGGCTTCTAGATCTCCGATCCCTTTGAAGCAAGTTACTCTACCTTGGTGCGAGGTATGTAGAAATAGACATCGCCCTGGAGAATTCTATTACATGAAAAATTATGTTCAGACACCTACGAACCTCTACTGCACATTCTGTAAATCTGTGGGTCATGATGAGAAGGATTGTAGAGCTTACGACCTCTTGCATGAAATATCAAGGGATATATACAAAATTCAAGGTGAAGTACAACAAGAATGGAACACTACGTAGTATAAATTTGCAGTAAGAGGAAACTTCAACCCTCATGGTGGATTCAAAGGAAGAGGATGAGGAGGAGGAATGGGCCGAGGTCGAGGTCAGATCATTTGTTATAACTGTGCATAGCTAGGTCACTTGGAAATGGACTGTTAGAACCCTTGTACTACTTGCAGTTACTGCAATTCATTTGAACATGTCATAGAATATTGTCCTACATTGTTATCCAAACTTAAGGAATGACGAGGAGGAAACCAAAAAGTACAAAAAATCATAGAAGAACCTCACGAAGTAGATCCTAGAGTCATTGTTATCACTAGAGGAGGCGCTGCTACAAGAGAAGACAGGGTGACTCTGTGGAAGACTACAGAAAAATCAGGAGTCAGAAAAGTTGTGGAGAAGACACGAGATTTTGATCCAAAGAGAGAGAAGCATACATTTGAAGAGGAAAGAAAATATTTTGGAAGAGATCGGGCTTCTTCATCAAAGGCACAACTAGAAGTGAGAGAATGTGGAATGCCCCTGGCCTTTGATCAGTTTGCTTCGCCTGGAGAAGGAAAAGAGGTAAGAAAACTCATAGAATTCTTATGCACTTGAATTAATTTGATAAAGGATGAGAGCGTTGTACAAGAGATACAAAATTTGATCAGACAGTATCAGATAGGATGCATAGATCCTCTACTGAATAAATCAGTACATCAACTATCCAAAAAAAGAAGGACAAATAAGTAACTACACCTTAATGCTCAAATTGGAGATTGTGATATATATTATGTGGTCCTCGACTTAGGGTCGGAGGTCAATGCCATGATGAAGAATAACTGGGCACTCATGGGAAAACCTAAGTTGATCTATTCCCTTATCAGGCTTAGGATGGCTAATCAATAGGCTATGAGCCCCTTAGGAAGATTGGAACATGTCCCCGTGGACATCGATGGGGTCAAAACATTTGTGGACTTCGAGGTGATTGAGATAGTCGATGATAGTTGTATTTATCCCACGTTGTTAGGAATTGATTGGGCTTTCAACAATTCTACTCTTGTTGTATTGAAGAAAAGAAGAATGATGTTTGAATGTGATGGCCTTAGGGTCCTCGCACCTTTGGATCATGATGAAGGTCCTAGATACACAGAGGTCATCAAATAAGAAGACCGTGCATATGAGTTGGAGAATACATACAAACTGACAGCAAGACAACATGATTACATTAATCCTATAGCAGATGGGAACTTAAGCTGGTGAAGTGACAACACATGCTCCTCATAATCATAAGAAGCACTGGAGAACTGGTAGAACAAAATGTATGAAGTCTCTACACAGACATGTTCTACACTGACCAGAGAAGTTCATTGGATCAGCACAACAGTAAGTAATTTACCCACATTTGATGGTTTGAATCACTTATAAAATTTCTTACTAGAATTTGAGGAAACTGTACCAGTACAATAGAGACTTTTGGCACTGGACGAGGCCATGAAAGCTACTTCAGCAAGATGGTGGGGAACACATAAAAGGAACATCGCAAACTGGATACAATGTCGCACTTTGATGACAACGTTATTTTCAGAACAAGTCGAAGGATGCAAAGTTAGGTACACGGGTCAAAGTTGTCCAGAATACCTTGTGTGAGGTTGTGAGGAGGCCTAGAGAAAAATTCCTCAAGATTAGTGGGTGCGAAAATTCATCAATACTCTAGACACAACGCCTATCAACTAGTACCTTCAAGAGGAACTGTTCCTCACCACTACATATTGACAAGGTATAACTCAAAATTTTGTAGCTACAATTTTATTTGAAAGTCAACACCCTCTGGTAGATCAAGCTTTATAGGTTGTAAGATAGAGAGTCTTTGAGGAGGCACCTAGCCTCCCTGTGGAGCAAGAAGAGGATGAATGGAATGCACCTCTTCAAAAATTGCAAGGATGTTACAATATCAGCGCCAATGAAGATGATGATCCTAGGAATGTGAACATTGCAGAAATAGAAGGACAAAGAGACATAGAAGGAACAAGATTCGAACTACATTTTATTGGACAACCAATCAAACTCAAGAAAGTTAATATTGGAATAGAGCAAGCACCTAAGATTTCTAATGTTGGAGATTACTGGGATGATGCCACTATTGATAAGATCACAGAGTTACTGCACAAATATCAGGACTTGTTTCCAACCAAGTTCACTAATATGAAGGGAAATAAAGGGCCCATGGGAGAGATGAAGATCCCCTTGAAATCAGATGCAAGGCCAGTTAAACAAAGACCCTACATATTGAACCCTAAATATAAGGAGAAAGTGAATATTGAATTAGACAAAATGCTGGAAGAAGGAATCATAGAACCTATTGAAGAATCATAGTGGATTAGCCCTATGGTGGTTCAGGATAAGAAAATAGGAGAGATTAGAATTTGTGTAGATCTTAGGAATCTGAATGATGCATGTCTACATGATCCATTCTCTACACCGTTTACTGATGAAGTGTTAGATAACATGGGCGAGAACGAAGTCTACTCCTACACCAATGGATTTTTCAAATACCATCAGATCAGGATTGCCAAGGAAAATCGCCATAAGACCACGTTTACAACAGAATGAGGATCCTACCAATACACAATGATGCCTTTTTGATTGAATAATGAACCAACCATATTTTCTAGGGTTGTGGTCGAATCATTCAAGGCGTTTTTACATAAATTTCTGGAAGCATATTTTGATGATTGGACTATTTTTAGCTTATTACAAAATCATATTGAATGTTTAAGGATAATGTTGCAGGATAAGTGTAGGCAATGTCAGATTGCCTTGAATCTAAAAAAGTGCATCTTATTTTCTACCTTTGGAGTGCTTCTAGGCCATATCATGTGTAAACAGGGGCTACCGGTAGATCCGTCCAAGATTGCCATTATTTTCGATCTACCCCCTCCTACTTCAGTCAGACAGTTTTGCACTGCGCTGGAACATACCAAATACTACCAAAATTTCATCAAGGGCTATGCACAAATCATATCACCTATGGAGAGGATTTTGAGGAAAGATTGTCAGTTTCATTGTACAGAAGAATCCTAGCAGAGCTTTGACACATTGAAACAGAAAACAGTTACTGCACTTATTCTATTTTCCCAGATTGGAGCAAGGAATTTCATGTGAATGTCTATGCATATTCTATTTCTCTAGGAGCAGTGTTAGAAAAACCAGGAGTAGGAGATATTGACCACCCATTAGCCTTTTCTAGCAGGAAGCTCTCAACAGCTGAGATAAATTACGCCACCACTGAGAGAGAAGTTTTAGCGATGGTGTATGCACTGTAGAATTTTCATCACTACTTGTTAGGAGGACACTTTAATATGTTCACTGATCACTCCACGCTGAAATACCTAGTCAACAAGCCAGTTGTTATCACTGAAATTTCGTCCGCACAGGGCGACAAGAACTCCGCATCATCAGCACAGAAAAACAGGCATTCATGGCACAAGGATTAATTCCACAGCACAGCAAAAGGGCCAAAACTATACAAAAATGGCTAAAAAATTAAAAAGCACAGCATACCCACTAAAAATGAGCGTGCGCGCGCAACATCTTCGTATATTGCGCGCATATGCGCGACTGTGGGGTACAAAACACGTGCGCCTGCCAAACGGCGCATTTATGAAGCTGGTCGGCCTCCCAACCACTAATGGATCGGCTCCCAAGTCGATTTGACATCAAATCCGAGCTCAATCTGCGTGGGGAGGGTGGTCAAAGACCTAATTGTGCCCTAAAGAGCCTCTTTTCACATTCAAAA
>ML780055.1:188931-240341 GCA_009831015.1 Picea engelmannii
AATACTACAAGAACAAAGAAGCTACATCATCGTCTATAGATTTAGAAGGTTGGTTGCACTCTGGGGATATTTGTCGTATCAATGAAGAAGGGCATGTATATATCATAGACAGACTAAAAGAGTTCATCAAATACAAAGGACTCCAGATAGCACCAGCCGAATTGGAAGAGCTTTTGCTGTGCAATCCAGAGATTGAAGACTCTACAGTAATACCATACCCAGATGAAGAAGCAGGTGAAGTTCCTATGGAATTTATAGTGGACAAGCCTACAAGCAATCTAACAGCAGAGGATGTGATTGAGTTTGTTGGAGAACAGTGACTAGAGAGATTTTGCACATGTACAGTTGGGGTCTATGAACAGTGACTAGAAATATTTTTCACATGTACAGTTGGGATCTATCCTTCAATAGGTTCTTGAGAACAGAGCATTGCAAACATGAAAATACTCAAGATTTGACACAGAGAAACATAAACAATGGAGAAACCCACTTAGAGTTATGTATATTATTGACATCGCTAGCCAGTTATTGTGAGCATGCTACATCAAGGACATAGGTCTCTATACAAGATTGAGAATAGTGGCTAGATTTTAATTTTTGCAGAGGATCTGTGTTGATAAAGTGAATGTGTTATAAATCCCTCATCTATAGATCATATGGTACCAGAACAGTGGAATCTTTGACTGTGACGCAGCTGCTAGGACTTTGAAGAAAAAGAAGACTCATTATGAGTAAAGCAAAAAGAAGAAGAATTTGATTTTCTCTTTTGTTAAAGAAATCGAATGGTTATAGTGAAGGTGGTCACTTGTAGAAAACCATTCCAGCTAGTAAAAGAAATAGGAGGAGGATTCCTTTCAATTCATCCTCTACCCATAGGTTTTGTAATTGACAGAAAGAATCAACCTGATAAAGATATACATGGAATTTCTGCTGCTAAACATAATCTGGGCCTTTCTTCTTTTAATCTAAATCAACCAAGTAAAGATGTGCTTTCTGCTGTTGATCAACCTCATCTTGCTATATCATCTCAAGAAAACCAGTACGATCCTTTATTCCATGGTATTGAACATTCTGTTGGAGCTCAAAAATATTTGAAAAAGGATGATAATACTACTGCAGCTCAGGGTGTGAAGGAAGTGTTGGTGGAACCAGATAGAACTCCAGTACTACATAATGTTAGTCCCCATAATAAGGATGGAAACACCAAACCTAGTACTCCCTCCAGACCTCAGTACATAGTTGGAAATAATGAACATAAAAATGGTGCAGAGATTTCTTTGAAAAGGACTGAATCTCAAGATGCAGCACATGTAGATGTGCAAGCTGGTATAGTTGTAATAGTGAATGAAAGTCCTAGACGAGAAGGTAAAAGTTGCAGTCCAGGACACTTGTTAGAAATAGGGGCAGCAAATGATGGAGACATTACCACAGAAGAAGCAACAGACAATGTTGGAGACATTGCCACAGATCAAGCTCATCCACATGATGAAAGCAAGAAGAGTAAAGAAATCAGAATGATGAAGCTTTTCAGATCAGTTCTTGCAGAATTTGTAAAGGAGGTGCTAAAATCTACATGGCAAGGAGGTCAGATGAGTAAGGAGGCTTTCAAAACAATTGTCAATTGCAGAAGCAAGGAGGAGGTGTCTTGATATTGCCTTGATCAATGGGGAAGATATTACACCATACAGAGCAGCCAACAAAAGGATAATGAATGTGCTCAGGCAGCTTGGCACAGTTAGAAGTCAGACAAGAAACATCAAGTTATTTTTGATATAGATTTCCATTGCTTGCAAGCTGCAATGCATCTCATCGCGTTCCTGTTTTTCTTGTTCCTACCAGGGGTCATTACTTCTAATTTACATGTGTAGCATGTAAGCTCCTAAAGGAATATGAGACATGTTGGCTCGCAAATATTAGTTCAAACAGGGAAACCCTCTACATTCACTTCTACACCCCTTATTTTGCTCTCTCACCTTATAAACGCATGTATATTTTCACTCATACAACTAAATACCCAGCAAGTCTAGTAACGTATGGTCATCTCTTAATTTCCTTTTATTTTAATGATTAAATACAATTTTTAGAAGGTTCATGGCTTATTGTATTAGAAATGCAGTATTCTTTGATTTCAGGTGGACATATACGATGAGGACTCTCCATAATTCAGACTGTTCTAGCTCACTCAGATAGAGTCTCATCTCATCTCACTCAAACCATATGATGACTCATACAATCTTCATCTCTGGATTTGATACATTTTATTGCAGATTCTTGGCTTCTTTCATGATTGGGTTGCTAAGGTTTTTTTCATGCTCATGAAGTCTTCTTCTTATGGATTCTTGCAAAACCTCACTCATATGCTGTGGCACTCTTCTTGATATCATTGCAACACTATTACAGGAAAATGCATCCATTTTGCTATCACTACTACCTTCAGACATCAGGCACTCCCAGCCGTGTGTACAAGCTACTAAACAGAGGTGTTCCAAATCTTACTAATGGTATCACTCAGTGTAACAATGGAATGGTAGATAATGATGAAGGATTTGTGCATTGGTTAAGCTATTTGTTTTCCTGGTTCTGGACGTGGCCATCAAGAGTTTAAATGTTGAGCACCATTCCTGGTATATTTGTCTCTTTAACATAATGTTGATACTAAGAAGAGCTTACCAGTACCAGTACCAGGTACCATCTCGCACCCAGTGAAGATATCAACGAAGCTGCTAAATTTACCCAACTCTTAGAAGGTTTGGAAGGGTTGATATGCAAATTGGATAAGTTGACAGCATATGCTCAGAGTGCAGGGGTTCTTCTTAGCAGTTCCTATTAATCAAGATGGACAGTTCTTAGGACTGTTAACATTCTATTACCGTGCCAATGTTGAAGAGGTGAATTCGTTTGCATGTGGACATGCAGAAAGATAGGCATGGGGGGATGTTGGGCTCCAGATTTATAACATTTTCTTGCTGGTTCTTGAGGATATTGTTTACTCTCCTGAAGTCTTTTGTTTAGCAAATGGCATTCTTTCTGTGCTGTTACACATATATATTCCATTTTATACAGAAACCATGAAGTGCTTCCAAAGCCACAAATGAACAAAGAATTCAACTCTAAATGCAACAATAATCCTCTTCTGCGGAGACTAGCTGAACTTTGCAAGAATGCAGGGTGTTGGCTTATAGAGGATAATACTTATGGTTATTTTATGATGGGTTGAAACATACTTGTGTAGAGGCTCCACACATTATCAATGTATTCTTTTTTTCTAAAGCTTATGGTATGATGGGCTGGCAAATTGGATAGATAGCATATCCTTCTGAAGTCAAGGGCCTTGGAGGACAATTGTTTCAATCATTGGACAAAATCTTGCTCTGTATTCACTGGAGCTTGGCCCTGGGGGAACCGTTTGTTTGAATCGTTGAAACAACTGGCATCAAGAATTTAAATTCATGCATAACGCAAGGAAGGAAATCATGGCATGATTGACTGTGTAAAATGTGTCTCATCCTCCGGTGATATTCTTAAAACTGTTTTATAACTTCTAGGGTGCAAAGCCATGACTGCCAGAGGTCAGAAACGTTATGTAACCTTGCCAGAGATCTGAAACGTTATGTAACATTGCCAAAGATCTGAAATGTGGTGTAACATTGCCAGAGAGAGCTGGAAACGTTATGTAACATTGCCAGAGATCTGAAACATGGTGTAACATTGCCAGAGAGAGCTAGAAATGTTATGTAACATTTCCAGAGATATGGAACGTATGAAAAGAGATGCGAGGCATTGACAGAGGGTTGGAAAAACGTGAGATGAGAGCTTCTATGCTTGAAAAAAGGATGCAGAGAAAGATGTAGAGGGGATCTAACGCTGCTATGTTTGAGAAAAAGGAGATAGACAGAGCATAGACTAGATAGGGGAATAGAACAAGAAATTGAACCTCCGAGCATTTTGTACTGTTCTTATTCTCAATGAAATAGTGAAGAGTTCCATGAATTCGACTGTTGTTGTTTGTAAGTTTGTGGTGGGTTATTTATTTCCCAGTATGTGTTGATTTAGAGAACGACCTGTTGACAGAGAAGACAGGGCCCCCTTCGATGGAAACAGAGCTATGTATATATGGCATTTACAGTAGACTCCAGATTTGATTTCATCTTTCAGCAGTTTTCTCATTGGTTTAATAGAAGTAGCATTTCATTTCATTGCAACCGAGGGTTTAGCATTATCTTTTCAGCCATTGATTTCATTTCTTCAGTTTTCACATTTAGACTGCTTAACATTCAGGAACTAGTTTGGATGTCTCATGAGATAGAGAAGTTTCCCTTGATTATAGTAGAGGGTTTATCTTTTACATGCATATACAGAACAGTACCGGTTAGTATCGAGTAGTACCGAGTAGTACAGAGCAAAGTAGGGTACAATATCTCTTTCCAGTGAGTTTCTTTTAGCAGTTCAGAGAGTAGCTTGGCATCCTTTAAACCCCCTCTTCAGCCCTGCATTTCCTGTGTTGGTTCCTCTAAGTCTACCTTCCCGGGTTGACAATTAAATGTTGATTTACATGATATATCTGCAGCTCGACAAGAAGTTGACAATACAGACTCCCTTTAAGTTGGTTTATGGCTTAGAAGCAATTGTACCCATGGAATATTTATTTCCTGGCTTAAGAATTGCAGCCTTTATAGATATGGATGACATTGGCACTATTCAAGAGAGGCTCGCATAGTTGGTTGAACTAGAAGAAGACAGATTTATTGCAGGATTTCATCAGTAGGTTCAGAAGGAACGAGAAAAGGCCTACCATGACAGGCATATCAAGAAGAAAGAATTTAATAAAGGATATATGGTATTTGTATACGATAGAAAGTTCATGAAGCATCCAGAAAAGTTTAGAACACATTGGTTGGGGCCATATGAGGTTGCCTATGTTATAGAAGGAGGAGTTGCGCAACTAAAGACTTTGAATGGGGAGTGGAAGGAAGGATTAGTGAATGGGATTCGGTTGAAATTGTACTATGACAAGTAGTTGCCTCACATCTCTCAGTAAAAATATAAGGAGAAGGGTCTAGGTACCAGGTGAAGTTGAGACTGAGTACCAGGCACAAGAAAGACAGTCTACACAGAGGGTGGCAGAATAGAGAAGAAAGCACAGGTTGCACTGCACAGTCTGAAGTCGAGGTACAACAAAAGATTTAGATCAGAGTGCCTTGGGACGAGTCACGGGTGAGTGTTGCGGGACTGTTGGCCCTTTCTTATGGAAGAAAGAGAATATTACAAAAGAAAAGGTGAAACACGAATTGCATGGAAGGAAGGTTGACTGAGATCAGGTCGAAGTGGTTAAAGAAGAAGAAATGATGGAGCAAAGTTCGAGAGAGAAAGTCATTGGATGAGAAAATCGATGAAGATAGATCAGCAATGAAGTTGGATCATGGAAAACGCATCAAGCGGAAAAATCCACCTATAGATGCTTTGGAGAACCTCGTGGGAAGGAAGGAAAGACAGGTTGGCAAAGTGCTGAAAATGTGGGTCAAGTTGACCTAGGGTTTTAGACACCTAGGGTTTTGGTATATAGGGTTTTGACACCTAGGCTTCGGCCTAAGGCTATCAGTGAGATATTTTAATGTATAAATAAATGTCAAGAGGACCTGGGATGGGTTCATTCCGAGTTGGTAGTTGTTAATGTAGAGAGAGAAGTATTGTGTTGTGAGAACATTCAATATTGTAAGATATTCACCTGGGTGCGAAGATCATCCCTGTAGTTGGGTGTCGACGGAATGGGGATAGAGGAAAGAGAGAAGGAGAGAGGATCTACAAGCTAAGAACACAGATAGAACTGTAATCTTCCACCTAATATATTATAAATCATAGATCTATGGACATAGCCCTAGGGAGAGGGTGAACCACATATATCTTGTGTTGTGATTAATTGATGTTGTGTTCTTTACTTTTTTTACTCTGATGATGCATTAGTATGTTATATCTAAGATATAACTGTGTGAAGTTGGTTTATTCTTGGAAATAATAATCTGATCTCTGTGTGTGGTTGCCCTAATTCCACTTTCATTTCCTCTAGATGTAGACACATGTGTCCTACAACCCCCTATTGCTACTTTGGGTGAGACTTCATTTTCTTCGCAGGTGTTGCCAAAAGGGATAGTAGTTAGGGCTTGTTGGTGTGCTATTAGAGGTGAAACATGGGTCTACCCTTGTGCCAACAGAGATTGACTAGACATTCAAGAGACTGAAAGGGAACTTGAAATATCTCATGACTGATATGCAACACATACATGATACCACACTTAAAATACCCATTGTGACAACAAAAGTTTCAGACACAAGAAGAGGCTCTGCAGGAAGCCCTGCAACTGGAAGAAAACCAATATCAACGGATGGATCTAGCCATTGAATAATTGAAGGAGGATTTGAAGAACTTAACATTTTAGCTAAACCAGAACAAAAGCAAGGATAAAGGAGAATTTTTCTGGTGTACCACATGCAGGATGGAAGGACATCATAAGAATGAATGTCCAACATTCATGTAGTATACAGCAACAAGAATGCAAAATACATTACCAACGGGAGGATTATGGTGTGAAATATGTAAGAAACCGGTTCACAATCCATATCACTACCCAATGATGCAGAAATACCAGACAGACCCAAAGAGTTCATATTGCAACTTTTGCAAGTTAGTGGGCCATGACGACAAATATTGTTGAACTATGGATTTGATGCGAGAGAGGACATCGGATGCATATATGGTGCAAGAAGAAATAATGATTGGGAAAATTGCACCACAATTTAAACAAGTTCTATCCCCATACAACACTATGCAGAAATAGTATAATACTGTGCAACAACCATATAATATCACACATCCACAGTACAACACAACACAACCTCAATACAATACTGCACAATACAATCAGACGCCTCATTATAACGTGCCAAGACGCGATCGAGATGGCTACAGAGGTGGAGGATGAGAAAGAGGTGGTTTTGGAAGAGGTAGAGGACCAGTGGTATGTCACAATTGTCAACAACCGGGACATTATGCAAGGGAATGTCCACTTCCACCAACAACTTGTATGTATTTCCATGCATCAGACCATGATACGGAAGAATGCCCGACACTATTAGTGAAGATCCAGGAAAAGAGGAATCAAAAAAATCAAAACGTTCATTGGATTTCAGTTGAATCCAGGGATGAAGGACAAAATATCAACGACGTATCTCGAAAAGAGACAATATAGCACCAGTGGGTGAAGAAGAATGTTGAATCAAGGATATAGTTTGAAACATAGAATGAGAAAGAAACATTTAAGCAATCCAAAAAATAATTCTTGAAGCAAGATACCATGTCAATTTCAACTGTGAAACCAAGCAAGGCAGAGATAGAGTACGAGATTCCTCCATTGTTGTATCATACCAACGAAATGCATCCCATGGGACAAGTAAGTACAATCAAATGTTTTTTTCAATCATGTGTAAAACTATTGAATGACCCATCCTCTGTCAAAATATTGCAAAATATGTTAGAAAAATGTAGCATAGACATAGAAGGAAAAGTCAAACAAAAAATAGTCAACCACCTACATACTAGTAGATGAACTAGTAGGGAGTTTAGACTGAATGCCAAGATCAAATATTTCAACATGGGAGACATCATACTAGATATAGGATATGAAATCAATGTATTACCCAAGAAGACATGGAAATGCATGGGAGAGCCTACATTAGGATATTCACCCATCCAACTAAAACTAGAAAAACAACACAAAGTTATGTCAATTGGAAGACTAAAAGGAGTGACAGTAGCCCTATATGGAGTGCACACTAAATTAGACTTTGAAGTGATTGAAATAGTGGATGGAACAACACCATATCCAACATTTCTTGGCTTGGATTGGGAGTTTGATAACCATTCCATAATCAACTTAAAGACAAGAAAAATGACATTCGAGTCAGGAAAATATAGGGTCATCGTGCCATTAGACCCATCGGAAAGGGAGAGGTTTGTAGAACCTTTTTTCTTAGATTTAGAATAAATCATCAAGTTTTATAGAAAAATTGTGTGCGATGAGGATTACATGAACCTAAATGCAGACAAGATACTCTATTGACAGAGCATTACTTCATGTACGACGGACTTAGACACAAGTCCATAAAAATGGCAACAAAGACTACACAAAGTGTCCACAAGAAGATGTGCATGAATATACCATGCAGTAATATGGGTAGGCACAGAGATAAGGGAACCACCCAGTTTCCATGGAGTGAATGATCTAGAAGTATTCTTGGCACAGTATGAGGAGGAAGTGATAGAAAATCAGATAATCTTAGCACTTGATAATGCACTCAAGGCCACACCTACAATATGGTGGGGCGCACACAAGGAAACAATCAAGGATTGGTACCATTGTAATCAGTTACTACGTATAAGGTTCGACGTAGAATAGAGAAGCAACAAGAAACATAAGTATGATGGATAGGGGGCACTAGCGGAACTGTTGGCATAGGGGTAGACCCAGGGTTCAACGCTACAACAACGGACCAACAAAACCCTAACTACTGGCCCTTTCGACAACAACTGTGAAGTAGGTGAAGTCTCACCTGAGGTAGAGGCAGGGGTGGTTGCAGGACTTAGATGCCTGCAACCTTAGCTGGGACACAGATCTATGATTCTAACACTTAACAAAGCACTCAGTAGTTAACATTCATCAATATCTAGTCTTAGTTGTAGTGCAATTAAACCCTAATTACAGAGTATCACGGTATTCATTCAGGTCTAAGGTATTTAAGAACTAAGCATACATACATAAGTTAGATCTAAAATCCATCCATATTATTAAGAACTAAGCATCAACAGATCTATCTATCATTCATCTATATTAAAGAACTAAGCAAGTAAACAAAAAACACATTAATACATCGCACAGAGCATAGAAAAACAGTATGTATGTGGTTCACCCCCACCCTGGGGATATGTCCACCAACTCTTATCTTCTTTATTATCTTTGGTCAAGCTTCTTATAGGCACATAGAATCCAAGTTCCACTCCTCAGAAGACAAGATATTTGTGTGCACTCCGCCAGATCCTCCTTCTTCTCACTAGGGTACATCACCAAGCCTTCACACAGTCTCTTACAGTTACTTGCACTAGCCTTGCAAGCCTCACATAGTATGCACAAAGAAATTACAACTCTTTATCACATAGATCCAACTCTAGCACTTATCACATTGGCCTACTAGATATCTTTTGGTCTCTCTCTTACATCACCTAGCTACTTATTTATACATTACAAAATAGGCTTAAACATGGGTAAACCCATGGGTTGACATCCCATACCCATTACATAATCCCTAATCCCAAAAAGGGCTCTAAAAGGGGCCGAGATCCTATGATCTCTGCTTCCTCTTGCACTCCACCTTCGACAGCCTGTCGAAGTCCCAAAATTAGGTCAAACATGACCAAGAATCCTCAAAACTTGGTCAAGAGCCAATAGGCCCCCAACACTCACCTGTGACCCATCCCAAGTCACTTTGATCTAATTATTTATGTTTCAAAATATTCAATCTTTTCTCAAGCTTCTTCAACTTGTTGTTGTGCCATGGCCTCCTGTTCAACAAAATCTTGTACGACTACTTTGTTGACATGTCCTTCTAGGCATTGTTCAGATGCAGTGACGAATTGCTCCAGTTCCACTCCTCAGTCTTCAATCTCTGTGAACAAATGGTAGGCATCATCCTATACAGGTTGGAGCCTATGATTTACTTGCATAACTCTTCTCTGAATAGTGTAGACCTATTGTTGGGCAGTGTGTTTCTCTTGGGATCACTTCATTCTTTCCATAACTGACAAGATCTTCAACTGTGCATGTATTGTCCCTGCTTTCTTCTTTGCTTCCTGTAGATATGAGTCCAGTGCCTTCAATTCTAGATTCTCAGTGAGTTGCTCATACGTCTGGGAAATGTGATCACTCAATTTCTTTCATTCCATGGTAAGGGCTTTGATTCTTTCAACTGCGTTACAAGCAGTTGCTTCTCTTTGAACCCTTACATCTTTCGGGGTGTCCAATACGGTGCGGATATCTAAGTCTTCTATTCATTGTTCTAGCTATTAGATATCTTCTGTGAGCTACTCTACTTGGTGGGTGACTCAGTATTCTTCCTGTGTTTCTAATCATGTCACAGAGTGGAGGGCTCTATTGACTGATTCTTTCACTTCGAGTTGCTATGTGAGCAACCGTTCTTTTTCTTGTTGCATCTATACTTTCTCTGCTTCAAACTTTTCCTGGAGAGTAACCTTCTCTTGTTATACAACTCTACATTATTCTATGATTATGCCTTGCACTTTCTTCAAGGCCTGTGTGGCTTGTTCATTTTCTAATTTGAGCACGACGAAGGAAATCTTCAACCGCATCAGCTAGTCGGTGGAGTTGGCCTGGCTCATCTCCCAACTCTAGTTCTCCTAATGGAAGGGGCATAGTGGATATTGTGTGGATGGACTGAAGGGCCTGATGTACCCCTTAGAATTCGACCTTAATTATGTCTTACATTTCCTCTTGATTAACTTCTTGTTTCTCCAAAATTTCTAGCGAAGCATCATTTAGGGCTACTATGATGAAGTCAAAATAGTTGGTAGTGACCATAGTCTTCATTTTGGTCATGGTGGATTTCCATTTCTTCTAGGAAGAAGGTTTCGATGAAGAAACCTTCCTCTTCTTCAGGGGGTCAATCACGTCTCTAGGTGGTGTTACTTTTTTTGGCTTCTTTTCATCTCCTTTTCCATTTATTTCTTCTAATTCGTCATCACCCCCTCGGTCAGGTGATACTGAGGCAGTCTTTCCTCAGGTGCTTCTTAAATATTGGACCTCTTCAGTCTTCTTCACTCTGCCAATGTTGGGTGTGTTATGCTCTTTGTGGGTGGCCTCCAGGTTGTCCAATTCAGGGTCAGACATATCTGTAGGGTTTGTCAAAATAAGGAGGTCTACCAACTAGTCCTTAGTGATCTTGTCAAGGTCCTCTTCCGTGAGTTTGTAGTACGACTGAAGCTGCTGCTTATGTTCATCAGCTCGCTCTATATTGTATATGAAGTGTCGATATCCACAGAACTTCATCAGGGGTCAGAACCTTTGTAGGGCTTTTAGAGTCATGAGAGGTTCACCTTTGATGGCACTCTTTAGCTGAAGGTAATTTGTGTGAAAAATAGTGTTCGACTGCAAATTTTGTTCATATCACTCGAGTACTAGAGTGTGGTGAACTTCACAGCAAGCAACTCAAATGGATCAATATCCAAGAAGTTGATGCCTTCCAACATCTCCCAGGAAACAAAGGTGATGAGGATGAGGAGCCAGCTAAAGTGAAACTCATACCCCTGATCCTGTGCTTCGCGGTAGTCTAGTTCCAACTAATTAACTAGGTACTTCGCCAAGTTCATATGTAGGCCTTCCATGCACTTCCCTACGAGGTCAACGACAAAGCTTGTGACCTGCGTAGGTCTATTATTTCTTACTAACTTTCCAGCTATTAAATGGTAGCATAGGCTCACTATGCCATTCTGGATGGAAGCTACCTTGTAGCCTCGCATCCCCTTTTCAACATCGTCGTATGTATCCTTGATATTATGTGCTAGTGCGTGATCTGGGGATTTTCCTGGATAGAACTCTTATGAGTCAGGTCCTTTCATACTTAATCCTATGATCCTATGGATCAACATCATATCGACTATTATATGGTGGTCTATCCATAATTAGGTGCCATGGTAACATGAAAGCAATAACTTGACACATGCGTTGACTTTCTAGTGCTTTTCGAAGTGTTGGATATTCATTACATTTAACAGGGTGGACTACATGAGGTTCATCATCCATGGTTGGGGGACTATCTTTGAGTTCTTCCCCTTCATCCTTTTCAGGTATTTATACAGGGTGAGCATATTATAGTTCTTGCGATGTCCTAGGTTGAAGTCACTGAAATTCAATGATGTGATATTGTCTTGTTGTGCTCAAACTTCACGTATGCCCTTCAAGATGTACGCAGTAACCATGGAGTACTCGAAATATCTTGGCACACTATCTCAACTCACCATGTCGGCCAAAGGCGGGATGTAATTGAGCAATAAGGTCAGGATCAAATTTGCATTGGCTAGGTCAACTCTGTGTTTGGTTCTCTTTTTCACTGATGGTCGGGATGGTCCGGCTTCACGAGAAGTTGACAGAGAGGCTTGCACTCCTATCTTTGATGACGCTTGTACACCCACAGGCATCACTCTTTCAGACATGACTCTCTCATTCATGAGGTTGCTGAGTACTTTCTTCACAGTCTGTTCGAGTGCGCTAAGTTATTCAAACATACACGCTAATGGTTAAATATCTCAGATTCGAAGAGCAATTGCTCAATGCAACGGGATAGATGGAAATAGCGTGATGATCACTATGTGGAATCAACTAGTCTATGGGATTAGATAGTCATAGTTGGAAAAAGTGTTCTCGTTGCGTGGCGTGATGGGATAAATAGATAACTTGATAAATAGTTATGTCCATTATAGCATGGTCCCATCGTTCTGGTGGTGAACTGTCTAACCATAAATGTCTTTCTATCCATTCGAGCCATCGGTCTAATGGTTATACTATTTCCAATGACTATATTACTTCGCCATGGTGAAGTGCCATGTGACGATGTTCTGATATCCCGACGAAGTTCCAATTTTGCAAATTTTCCTTCTGTGAAGTTCCCTCTAGAACCTTCTATAACTTTTTGATCTTAACTCTCTTCCTACTTAGTTTTATAGCCTTATTTCTAGTGAGATTTGTCTCGGTATTCCTTTTTCCATTCTGATTCTTATCTTCTTTCGACAAAGTAACTTTGTGCTGGTGAGATTCTTTCCTAGAAATTAGGGTTAATACTTCATATGTATCTGGAATAGGTACTTCAGTCTTCTGTGGGTCTTCTAGTGTTCTTGCAACTTTGACATCCAAGTCTCTTGTTTTAAATAGATCTTCTCGGTTCTCCTGTTGTTCAATCAAGTGTGCGATCTTCCTATTCATGAAATCTTTCAACTCTTACTTCTTTTGTTCTAAGACTTCTTCTTCTTTCCTTCTGGCCTGATCTCCTTCAATCCAAGGTTTTCCTAGTAACATAGCAAATGGAGCATTGTTCTCAATAAATTTAACAACTTTAAATTCTTCCTCTATCGAAGTTCCATGAGCACTCATAGATATCTAGGTAAGTCTTCCACATAGGGTTATCATCATTCCTCTGAATAATCCTATTCCTCCCAATGAAGGAATCATAGTAAGCTCCCCTAAAATTTCCCAAGTTCTTTCTATCATGATATTCACCTGCGTTTCCTCATCCATAACACAATCAATGTCGAAATATCCTATTCTTGCTTCAATGCACTCTTTCTCTTTGAATATCTCTGATAAGATGATATTTCGGTGGTCATTCAGGGTTTCTTTCATCTGTATCAATACTTTCTCTAATTCTTTTTGGGGTTTTGGATCTGCCTTAGGTTTTTCTTGGTTCATATTCAATCTTTCAACTTTTGCAATCATTCTAGGGAAATCCAAAACTTCATGGTCCATAGCTTTGCAAAAAAGGAAACTAGGTCTTTTACCATGGCATTCCTTAGCCATATGTCATGGTCTTCTACAAATGTAATAAAGGGTTAATCCTCTTTTTCTCTTAAATGATCCCCAACCTCTCCTGTACTGCACACTAGGATCATGGTAGCTAACCTGCAAAAAATTATTTTTAGGATCCTGCATCCATTTGTTATTCCATACATTCTCTATATTCATATGTATAAAATATCTTTCACTATTCTTATTAGATCTACTCGTATCAAATCTTCTTTCTTCTATAAGTTCCCTAGTTTTCAGATCGGGCTTATTTTCTTAGCATAGAGCTTCACATATCGAGTAGAATATTGTGCACTAGAGCGACGGATATATGCACAGAGCTTTCACAATTTCAGGTCAGGTCTTTGCACAAAGCTTATTTTTCCTCAGTTCCCAGCAATCATAGTTTCAGATCCTGGCAATGGAATCATTTATTGGCACAGGGGCAGACCCAGGATTCAACACTACAACAACACACCAACAAAACCATAACTATCGGCCCTTTAGGCAACACCTATGAAGTAGATGAAGTCTCACCTGAGGTAGAGGCAGGGGTGGTTACAGGACTCAGATGTCTGCAACCTTAGCCGAGACACAGATATGTGATTCTAATACTTAACAGAGCACTCAACAATTAATATTCATCAATATCCATTCTTAGTTACAACGCAGTTAAACCCTAATTACAGAGTATCACATTATTCATTCAGATATAAGGTATTCAAGCACTAAGCATACGTACATAAGTCAGATATAAAATCCATCCATATTATTAAGCACTAAGAATCAATAGATCTATCTATCATTCATCTATATTAAATCACTAAGCAGGTAAACACAAAACACATCAATACATCACACAGAGCATAGAAACATAGTATGTATGTGGTTCACCCCCACCCTGGGGCTACATCCACCAACTCTTCTCTTCTTTATTATCTTTGGTCAAGCTTCTTACAAGCACATAGCATCTGAGTTCTACTCCACAGAAGATAGGATATCTGCGCACACTCCACTAGATCCTCCTTCTTCTCACTAGGGTACAGCACCAAGCCTTCACATAGTCTCTTACAGTTACTTGCACTAGCCTTGCAAGCCTCACATAGTATGCACAAATCACTTACAACCCTTGATCACATAGATCCAACTCTAGCACTTATCACATTGGCCTACTAGGTCTCTTCTAGTCTCTCTCTTACATCGCCTAGATACTTATTTATACATTACTAAATAGGCCTAAACATGGGTAAACCCATGGGCCGACATCCCATACCCATTACATAATCCATAATCCAAAAAAGGGCCCTAAAAGGGGCCAAGATCCCACTATCTCCGCTTTGTCTTGCGCTCCGCCTTCGATAGCTTGTCAAAGTCCCAAAATTAGGTCAAACATGACCAAGAATCCTCAAAACTTGGTCAAGGGCCAACAAGAAAATTTGGAGAATTGCAGAGCATTGTGGAAAATGACACCCCCATAGGAATGGCCTCATCATTTTATACACACTTTAGAAGGCATACCAGCAAACTAGTATATGGACTAGGAACTACGCAGAGGAACTTTGAACTAGACATTATTACAACAAAATTTTATAGGAACTTTCTCATTTGAGCATGAGAACCCCAACATAGATGCAACACTTAAGTAGATAAGAGGGGTGATATTCATTAAGGAACCAGAAGTTGAATTCATAACAGAAGAAGAACAACGGAACAAATAGACAGTCAAAGAACTGTTGGCATGTTACCATGTGAAGGAGGAAGCACTATATGAAGACAATCCATGCGATATTCAGATTGAGGAAGCGGAAGATGAAAGAGAAGTGGAGGCTCCACCTCTAGAATCAGAATTAATTTTTGTCTCGATCAAGGTGAAGAAAGTCAACATTGGGATAGTGGAGAATCCTAAAATGGCCAGCATTGGAGACTACTAGGATGAGAAAACAGTCAAAATCATAATAGAGTTACTACATGAGTACAATGACCTATTCCCCACAACATTTACAGAAATGAAGGATATAGTAGGAGAACTAGGAGAAATTAAGATACCACTCAGAGATGAAGTGAGACCGATCAGACAGCGACCATATAGATTAAACTCGATATATAATAATAAACTTAAAGATGAGATTGATAGGCTGCTTGAAGCTGGAATCATAGAACCTATGGAGGAATCAGAATGGATAAGCCCAATGGTAGTTCAAGAGGAAAAACAAGGTGGGATAAGAATATGCGTCGACTTGAGGAATTTGAACGATGCATGCTTACATGACCCGTTCCCCACACCTTTCATGGATGAAGTATTAGAGAATGTAGGAGGTCACGAAGTTTACTCAATCATTGATGGATTCTTTGGCTACCACCGGATCAAGATAGCACAGGAAAAAAGATACAAGACCATGTTTGTTGTATAATGGGGATCCTACCACTACACATTCATGTTGTTTGGATTGAAGAATGCACCAGCAATATTTTCTAGAGTAGTCATCGTTGCATTCAAGGAATTTATCCACCAGTTTCTAGTGGTATACATGGATGACTGGACAGTCTATATTCTATTGAAAGACCATGTAGAGGTCTTGCGGCTAATTTTAGAAATATGCAGGCAGTGCCAAATATCATTAAACATCAAGAAATGTATCTTCGGAACACTGCTTGGAATACTATTGGGCCATATAGTGTGCAGGCAAGGTTTAATAGTAGATCCTACAAATATTGCAGTAATTGTTAACTTGCCACCACCAAAGATAGTCCATCAAATAAGAGTGAAATTGGGACACACAGAATACTACAAAAAAATTATTAAAGGGTACACACAGATTACCGCACCAATGGAAAAAATGTTAAGAAAAGATACAAAGTTTTAGTGGAATGAAGATTGCCAACATGGTTTGGATACGCTGAAAGAAAAGATGGTCACTGCGCCAATACTAGTATTTCCAGACTGGGGGAATACATTCCATGTACATGTATATGCATTAGCCATAGCACTTGGAGTTGTTCTAGTGTAGCCAAGAGTAGGAGATTTGGATCACCCTATAGCATTTTTTAGCAGAAAACTATTAGAATCATAGCATAACTATAACACCATAGAGAGAAGGCCTAGCTATGGTCTACGCACTGTAGAAATTCAAACATTACTTATTGGGAAAACATTTTAAGATGTTCAAAGATCACTCATCCCTTAAATACCTAGTCAACAAGCTAGTGTTGGGGGGGAGAATATTTCGATGGTTACTACTATTTCAAGATTTTGATTTTGAAGTAATAGTCAATCTAGGAAAGTTGAACACAAGACCTAACCACCTATCAAGGGTCACAAACGGAGAAGAACCCAAAAATTTAGAGGACAACATTCTAGACGCACAGTTATTTTCAGTCGATATCGCTTATTAACAATTGCCAGATATCATCCAGTACTTGATTATAGGTTGTGCACCACAGGAATATAACGTCATGCAGAAGAAGAACCTGGTAGTCTAAGCTGCAGACTATCAGTTGATCGCAAGACACTTATACAAAATGGGCGTAGATAGTATATTGTGAAGGTATGTGCTAGAACACGAAATACCAAGGGTTTTAGAAAAATCCCACAATGGAATAACATGAGGACATTACGCAGGAAAGGATACAACGCAGAAGGTGTTGTGCATAGGACTATGGTGGCCTACCATTCAAAGAGATTCGAAAGAATACTGCCAGAGATGCGATGTCTATCAAAGGGTTGGAAAACCTAATAGAAGGGACGAGATGTCGTTGTGACCACAGGTAACATTGTAGGTATTCGAAAAATGGGAAATATACTTTGTAGGACTAATTAACCCACCATCAAAGAGGATAGGAGCAAGGTAAATTATCACCGCTATAGAATACTTGACAAGATGGGAGGAAGCAACACCAGTGAAGGCTTGCAGCGCGGAAACAACAACACATTTTCTATTCGAACAAGTAATCACTTTATTTGGTTGCCGAAGAATTTTGATGAGCAACCAAGGTACTCACTTCATTAACAGTGTCATCAATTCCATGACTGAGTTTGAATTCCACCATCAAAAGAGAACTCCATATCACCCACAAGCGAATGGAATAGTAGAAGCATTTAACAAAATCCTCGAGAATGCACTGAAAAATATCTGTAATGTCAATAGGGATGATTGGGACCTCAAAATACCAGCAGTGTTGTGGGCATATAGAACCACATTAAATAATTTGATAGGCCACACACCATTCAAACTGTTATATGGAAAAGAAGCAGTGGTGCCATTAGAATTTATGGTACCCAATCTATGCATAGCAACGATTACACACATGACAGAGTGAGGTGCAGTACATAAAAGACTGAATCAGTTGTTGATCATGGAGGAAGATAGGATCCTATTAGGGTTCCACCAACAAGTTCAGAAAGCAAGGGAAAAATCTTGGCATGACAGACACATCAAGAATAAAACTTTCAAAGAAGGATACTTAGTATTGATGTATGACAACAAATCCACTCAAGTTCTGGGAAAACTCAGAATGCAATGGTTAGGACCATATGAAGTAAAATTTTCACAGATGGGGGAGTTGTACAATTGAAATACTTAGGAGGTGAATAACTTAGAGGGATGATCAATGGGAGCCGACTGAAGCTGTATAAGGATAGTCAACCACCCACAACTTGAAAGTCATCGCACAAAAAAAAAAGGGGGGGGATATTAAATGACACCAACATAGGTTCAGTACAATGCCACACTTAGGAATACAAATACAACAAAGACAAGGCCAACGTTTACTTCAAAATGGAAACAAGAGGGAAAGGTAACAATGGCAAAAGAAGTACTAAATGACAAAGACAAGCAGAATTGAATGTCGGAAATGACCGACAGGATGTCGCATTAATCATGCCAACTGGAGATGGCGAGGGAGAGTAATGGAAAGTAGGAAGGAAATAGAGGTTCATTGAATTCATAATAAATGTAGCATATTCACCAAGCTTCACATGATTCCCATACAAATCAAGGATGCGGGAGAAAAAATATATTGCAAATATTAGAAGAGATAGATAGCAATAGAGCATACGAAGCACAAAGTGAAGTTCACGGAGGTTGTAGAGGCCAAGGAGCTCAATGGATGATTGAATTTCACAACCATGTCACCAACCAAACAATCTAAACCAATCCAGAATGCCTGAAAATCCATAGTTAGGACAATTGCATCAATACAATCACAGGAAGTGAACAACAACCACCAGAGGTCATCAATGTAAATGAAATCCCATCACTCAATACAACACCAGTAAACACCACACCCATTATGGAGGAAACCCAACAGAAAGCATCAGCAAGCATGGATGTGGATATGCCAGAAGAGGACAGGGCTAACAAAACGAGGGAACAGGCAACCAAGTGCAACTAGAAATCCCCGAGGAAGCCCCAAGAGTCAATGGGACAACTCCGACTCAAGAAGAATTGGTCTAGCTAGATGAATCACAGACAACTGTGTCGGAACACCCATAGGAGGGAACAGTGGAGAATGTCACAAGCTGGATAGAACAGTATGTTGAAGAATGACCAATGGAGGTTGGAACCTTGAGTCAACCACCACCATGAAAGGACAAGAACACAGTATCTAGGTCACCATACAAACAACCCATCATAGTGATTGTGTTGAGCACATACCAGAAGGGGTGCGGGTAAAAGAAGATTTGTTAGGGTATGTAGAAAAACTAAAGTGTTAAGACCATGATGTGACAGAAAAGGACACGTTTCTGGAGTTAGTGAAGCAATTTTACCTACAGACTGTGGGTCTAGATGCATTTGCGGCACTAGTTCATCAACCACTACAGTGGGCAGCAGGATTGATAAAAATGGGGATGTTAGGTCTATTGAAACTACCACACTTTGGCAAAGGACAATATGCCAATAGTTATGTCAAACATATGATGGTTCTCACACATGGCGGAGATATATGACTGGACAAGCCCATCTCAATAGATGTAGATCTCATTGTGCATATCACAGGGCTACCATCACGGTGCATGGATCCCGCACAATTTCTCGATGAAAAAAACAAAGAGAAAACACTCGTAGATGGATGAAAACGAAATATGGCACTGAGAGAGGGACACATAGAATCATCATCAAATGGATTAGTGACATTGCGACAAAAATGACCGCAAAAATTATGGCCTGCAAGCTACTAAGAAAATGTCGCAAGGAGGAAGTCTTGTCTAGGGTTTTCGCAGTTGCAGCATAGTGTATTGAGGGAACCACGGTCAGCTGGGCCCCTTATCTTTTGAATTTGTTTCTAGAGGACTGCAAGGATGCACGGGATTTGGGAACATAATTTCATTATTCATGGTTGATCATGTTGATAGCCATTATGGAATGGAAGGAACCAAAATATGTAATTTTCGCCACCACACTCAAACCAAATCATGGAGCGAGATATTTACCACTTGGCACTGTTACAGACTCCAAGAACAGAAATATGAATGCATCTATATTAGAAGGATATCTTCGCGATCTACAGGAGACCATCACCAACCTATGGAGAATAAAACCACAGGTTTTTTCCTACTATTGGGACATACCTAACTTCAAGTCGATTCGACATGTGATGTGGATCTAGGAGCTCAAAGAGGCCAAGAAGAAGTGACTACAACTGTGCTACTGCATCACAGAGGGAAACATAGAAATGGCTATCAAATATTGGTAATATGATTGGAGGATTCCATTCCTCACTCCAGACATACCTGCAAGAGTATAGGAAGACGAGGTAAGGCAGGAACATACAAAGGTTGAGGAGGCAGAGAAAGAAGGAACATAGCCCTAGGAAGTCCTAGTGCCCAAGAAACCAAGGATGGGCCAAGCCAAGCCAAAGAAGATGAAAGGAAGGACATTTAAGGTAGGAACCCAGAAGGGGAAGAAGAACAATACACAGGTGCCCCAAAAATAGCAGAAATAGGTCGAGGCAGCACAAGGAACTACACCAAGTCCTGATCCACAAGAACCATGCCTGACTAAGAGACAAACTACTCAGACTGGGGGTGTGTGCAAGAATATGAAGGTGCATAAAACACCTCCCGAGTACACGATTACAGAGGATGATGTAGAAATGATAGCCCAAATGGTTCAGGATTGTACATCTGAGGATTTTGAGAATGTTGTGCGCCACAGGGACATAATTTAAGATGAGCTGGTAGACATGCAATAAATCCTCAACCAAATCGAGGATGTGCAGCAAGCCAGCAGTAGTAGATAAATAAGGCCATCAACATCATAGATGGGAGGAGAACCTTAAGAAAGTGAGCTAGATACAGTCCACACAATACCGCAGCTGAGTGAAACATTTCACATTACACCCAGCATGTTGCACATGGACGAGATTGTGGGTTAGACACCCCTAAAGGAGTTATTTCAATTACAATTGGTATTGCCACAGATACTATCCAAGGCTCTACATAAACTATAGGTTAGCGTTACCCAGGAGGTACGATCTCATGCACACACAGACACAACCGAGCTACAACAGATAAAGGATAAATGAGATGAGATGGAACTAATATAAGAGTAGGCCAAGCTCAAGACCAAAGAGGAGAGGGAACGCATGAACAGATTGTAACAAAAAGTGGTCGGAGATTACAAGAAAATTCCATAGACCACGCAGAGGGTTGAACTCACAGCAATAGAGAAGATTGATCAGATTGCGGAGGAAAACAATAAATATCAATGGTAGATTGAGAATCTTAGTGAGCATCTTACACCTACCACGCCACCGGAGGTAAGGGAGAAAAGGAAGCAGGAGGCAATAGATCAGATAAAGGAGATAGAACAACAGGTCAGCGCATCAACTGACTTGTTCGAAAAAGTAGCCCAACTCTAGAGGAAGCTAGAAGAGGATCAACAAGTCCAGCAGTGGGACAAGGAAGAAGAAAGGATCAGTACAACTATCCAATACCTCAAGCAGAGACAGAAAACAATGTCCATCACTAAGTGCATCAAATCAGTGAAAGATATGAAGAAATTTAAAATAGAACTCATCACTACGCAAACACAGAAAAAGGAGCATCAGGCTCAACTGGAACTACTCTAAGAGCGAGTCGTAGAGGTCATTGCACAAACATCGGAAGCCAAGACATATATGGCATAAACCCAGGTAGAGTGTGCAGAATTGATTAGCGATGAGATTGCAGTATAGGCAGTAGACGCACTCAAGGAGAATATTGCATAGGCTCAAACGCAAGCGATGGTGCTTATGGAAAAATTCCAAGTGATCACCATGTTAAGAACCAAATATCAATATAGCATAGAAAAAGATCAGAAAAAGTACTCAACACCTTGAAAAAGAGATAATTTCAGATAATAAGCCTCTTTGAGGGGGCAACCTCCTTTTACCCCACTTAAATGTTCAAGTACAAGATGATTCAAAATGAAAATGTCTCCTTGGTATATATAGGACACTAAGAGGTATAATTACAACTAATGGCCTAAAGCCGAAATAAATAAAATAACATTACTAATATAATATGCCCCAATTAAGGGGTAATGAGCCAATATTAGGTCTTAACATGCCCCTCCCCTTGAGGCAAGTGTTGTCCGCAATGCTTGAGTAACTCTGGATGCTTATGTATAAAATATCCATCTTCCCAAGTGGAATCGTCTACCGGTAGTTTCCTCCATTTAATGAGATACTCTGAAATGGATCTATTCCTCAACTAGCGAATTCTTATGTAAGTGATGGCTTCAAGCTCCAATATGATTTTTCCTTCCTCGTCAAGTTCTATAAATATAGTTTGAATTGGGATCATGTTGCCTATAACTTTTTTTAAGCATGAAACATGGAAAACTGGGTGTACTCGTGAAGATGCAGGCAACTCCAATTTGTATGCCATAGTACCAATCCTATGCAACACCTTATAAGGGCCATAGTACTTTGGTGATAATTTATTATCCTTCTTGGCTTTCTTGAGGGACATCTATTTGTATGATTGTAGTCTTAAAAACACACAATCCCCTACTTCAAAATTTATTTCACTACGATGTTGATCTGCTTGTTGTTTCATGTGATTTTGTGCCACGGTCAGGTTGTCCTTTAAGATTTGGAGAACTTGTTGTTGATTCTCGATGTGATCTTCCACTGCTTGAACCTTATATTTTTATTTTAGAGAAGAAGTGATGGAAGGAGGGTGGTATCCATAAAGTGCCATAAATGGTGTCAAGGAAGTGTTATACCACCATTCTACCAAGGGTAACCATTTGAACCATTGTGTTTTCTTATCAGAGACAAAGCAATGAAGGTAGCCTTCCAAACATTTGTTCACTATCTCGGTTTGTCCATCAAATTGAGGATGATAGGATGAGCTATGAGACAATTGAGTACCCAAACAAGAAAATAATTCTATCCAAAAATGTCTAGTGAAGATGGGATCTCTGTCACTTACAATAATCTTTGGGCTGCAATGTATCTTTTGAACTGTCTCCTTGAATGCGGTGGCAACTGTACTAGCTTTGAAGGGATGCGAGAGTGCACAAAACTGTGTGTACTTGGTCAGTCAATCAATAATCACCATGATGACACTCTTTCCTTCAGACTTTGGCAACCCTGTGATGAAATCCATGGAAACCTCCTCCCAGTGATGACTCGGGATGGATAATGGTTGTAAAATACCCGGGGTCTTCATTGTTTCCACCTTATTTTGTTGGAAAACCAAACATTATGCCACAAACCTTTGAACATTAGTTTTAAGGCCATCCCAAAAAAAATCCTTCTAGACTCTATGGTAGGTTTTCAAAAATATTGAGTGCCCTCCTACTGGAGAGGTGTGCAATTCCAATAGTACCTTTTGTTTGAGTTGGGAGTTCTTACACAAATATAAGCGATCTTTGTACCATAGTGAATCATTTTTCCATGTGAATGTATCTGATGCACTGGAATCCTCCTGCAACCTTTGAATGAGAGTCCACACTTTTTCATCATTCTTCCATTCATCCCTTGCTTCTATTATCCAATCAGGTTGGATGATCAAGATAGCATAGAGAAAGGCCTCAACATCTTCATCCTTTCTTGAGAGTGCACCTGCCACAACACTTTGCTTCCCATTTTTATAGACGATTTCAAAAAAATAACCCAATATCTTGGTTACCCATTTTTCTTGTTCTTCTGAAGATAGTCTTTGTTCCAAGAAGTATTTAATACTATCATGATCTATTTTGACCTTGAAGTGCCTACCTATTAGGTACGAACGCCATTTCTTCAATGCATGTAGTATTGCCATCATTTCCTTCTCATAAATGGGTTTGTGTAAGTCTTTTCCCTTGAGTGGTTGAATTTCAAAATCCAGGGGCCTTCCTTCTTGCATTAGGATAGCACCAATTCCATTTCCCAAGGCATCACATTCCACAATAAAGGTTTTTGTGAAGTCTGGAATGGTCAAGATAGGAGATTTACACATCACCTCTTTAAGTTGTTCAAAAGGTTTAGCTGCCTCTGGAGTCCATGAAAATACATCCTTCTTAGTTATTGTTGTTAAAGGTACTACTATTCTTCCATAGTTCCAAACAAACTTGCAGTAATAACCTGTCAAACCCAAAAATCCTCTAATATTCTTTAATGTTTTGGGAATCGGCCAGTCCATCATGGCCTTAATCTTGTTAGCATCTAACTTGACACCTTCATGAGATACAATATGACCCAAATACTATACCTCCTTTACTCCAAAGAAACATTTGGATGGTTTGGCATATAGTTGTTGCTCCTTTAGTAGTTGTATCACCTTGTCAACATGTCGCACAAGATACTCCCAAGACTTGTTATAGATTAGTATATCATCAAAAAATACTAACACAAATTTTCGAAGGAAGGGCCTGAAAATGGAATTCATCAACCCTTGGAATGTGGAAGGTGCATTTGTAAGGCCAAAAGGCATGACCAAAAATTCATAATGGCCTTCATGAGTTTGGAATGCTATTTTAGGGATATCTTCTTCCTTCATTCTGATCTGATGATAACCTGAACGGAGATCCAGTTTTGTGAAATAGATTGCTCCATGTAGTTCATATAATAATTCATCAATGACGGGAATGGGAAACTTATTTTTAATAGTGATCTTCTTGAGCTCTCTATAATATGGACACATACGCCATGAGCTATCTTTCTTGAATACCATTACCACTAGTGCAGAGTAAGAAATTTGGCTAGGTCTAATAATGCTAGCCTCTAACATTTCTTCAACCATGCGCTCAATTTCACTCTTCTGGGCATAAGGGTATCTGTATGGCCAGATGTTAGGAGGAACACTCCCAGGAATTAGGTAAATTTCATGATCATGATTTTGGGTGGGTGGAAGACCTTTGGAAATATCTTCAAATACTTTGGAATGCTTATCAATGATCCTTTGGAGATCTTGAGGAATAGATGGCTTAGATGTTTGAACATCTAGTGAGCATAGTTGTCCAATAATGCCTTGATGCCCCTTTTTCAATAATTTTGTCATGCCATTAGAGCTTATCACCTTACCGAGTTTTCCTGTGATACCTCTTAACTCAATTTCTTTTCCTTCCAATGAAAATTTCATGAAAAGTTCTTGAAAATTAAAAGCCACTATTCCTAATGATTGTAACCATTGGATTCCTAGTACAACATATGCACCACCCATGGGTGCATATATTCCTCCATATGCAATCATTACTTGAAACTTTGGCACTGGATATACAAAGCAATTGAGATCTTTGGCTAATTTATAGTGAATGAAATTATGAGTACTGCCAGAATCAATTAGGACTATTACCTTTTTTATTTTTGATGTATCCTTCGATCTTGAGGGTTTGAGGAGTGCTAATTCCAGCTAATGCATTACACAGTATTGTGGGAGTCAACTCTTCAAACAAAATTTCTTCTACGTTTTCATCTTGAGATGTTTCTTGTTCTTGTTCTTCTTCCTCTTCACAATATATGTAGAATAATTTCTTTTCACCACACTTATGTCCCTTATGGTACTTGCTGTCACAATTAAAGCATAAACCTTTTTCTTTTCTTTCCTCCAATTGTTGCAGTATCAACCTTGTAGGTTGAGGTGTTTTAGGAGAAGGAGCATTGTTCTCTCTATAAATGTTAGGATTGGTCCTTCTAGTAGACATAGACATATTTTTACTTTCAACATTTCTTGCCACCTTAAATGCATTCTCCAATGATTTGGGTTCCCAAAGGAAAACCTCATGTTGAATGTTATCCTTTAAAGTTCCTATGAATACATATATCAAGTGATCATCTGGAATATCAGTTACCTTTATATTCAATCTTTGGAAGTTCTCAATGTGCTCGATAACTGAACCCTTTTTATTTAGATTTATCAATTGGCTAAAGAAGGTATTGCTCCTTGTATCCTCATAGTGTGCTATCATTTCTTCCGTGAAAATTGTCCAAGTGTTGAGCGATTTGCGAGAACAAATCCATCGATATCATACAAATTGATTAGGTTATAAATATAAATAAGCAATTCGTACCTTTTGTGTATGTGGCACATTATGGACATCAAAGAATTGCTACATCTGAAGTATCCATGTGATTGGGTCCTTGCCATCAAACTTCCTCATATCAATCTTAGGAACGTGGTTGGTCCTCAAACCAAAGTTGGAGTTTCTCCATTCTTGATTCACCTTCCTTGTGTCCTCATCATGAATTTCATGGGATGCATTTTCACTTTCAGGTGTCTTCTCTGTTACAAAATCTTTTGATACTTCCATGATCTCCCCTTTTAAACCATCCATCTTAGTATCCAACTTAGCTTCCACTGAATCCATCTTAGTATCCAACTTAGCTTCCATTGAATCCATCTTCTTTTATAGTTCATTTATGTCCCTATGCATTTCTTCACCTTCATTAAGAGTCCAAGTAGGATTTTCTGGAGGCTTGTTTGGTGTATAAGTACCCTTTTTTGGTGGCATGATGGCCAAGTATCACTTTTGAACCTTGATTTTGAGGTGGTTCTGCTAGACAATATTTCTTCTGTTGTATCTCCCAAGTTTTGGCCCTTATGGGTGTGAAAATTTATTTTATGTAGTTCTCTGATATTTCTTCTCTACAATTCCACAGGTCTGATCACAATTGGATGTGCCAAGTGGAATTTACGGTAACTTCCCCACAACTTGCTGATTTTTGTCCTTTCCAGGAGATCTCACTTGTATAGCATGCCCCACACAAAATAATGGATATAAAATTATAAAACTCACACCAGAAATACCACAGACTGTCCACAATGTAATGAAACTAGTCCCACTCAATTTGGATACTCTAGGAAGAAGTTATGATTGTTTTACCTGGAACACCTTCTTGAGACTAGTCAATAGGACTAGTCAAATAACCTATCTTACACAGGGTGTATCTAAAAATTTAAGATGACCCAAAAGATGAAATTTTTACCACAGATACCTTACTAATTTCTGTAAATAGCCTCTAGAGTTTAGAGTCTGAAACATTACAGAAAAAAATCTATAGAGAAAATTCCACAATGGCTCATTTTAGAATGATTCCAGAACCCTATCTTGTATAGGTTGTATCTCCGAAATTATAAGGCCTTGGGGGATGAATTTTTAACACAATGTACCTTGATCCATATGATAAGTATACTCCAAGTTGTTCCTTCTAAAATGTTGTAGAAAAAAAGTTATAGCAAAAATTCCAAGCTGTCTCAGATGTAGCAGCAAAACCCCAAGACCTTGAGCTCTGATACCATATGTTAAGAACCAAATATCAATATAGCATAGAAAAACCCCAGAAAAAGTACTCAACGCCTTGAAAAAGAGATAATTTTAGATAATAAGTCTCTTCGAGGGGACAAACTCCTTTTACCCCACTTAAATGTTCAAGTACAACATGATTCAAAATGAAAATGTCTCCTTGGTATATATAGGAGACTAGGAGGTATAATTACAACTAATGGCCTAAAGCCAACATAAATAAAATAACATTACTAATATAATATGCCCCAATTAAGGGGTAATTGGCCAATATTAGGGCTTAACACACCATGGAGATCAACGAAGTGCACAAAGATTAGGTGGCTTGGGACGAGCCACATGTCAGTGTTGGGGACCTGTTAGAAGCAGGCCAAAGAGGAAAGAAAGGTTATTTTTGGAGAGAGGACATGCACGAGGAAAGCGACAGCTAGAAGAAATAAAAACACATGTGCATCCATGGAAGACCTAACAATGTTAAGGTTAGGGTTTTTTCAATACATTGTAATGGTTGGAGAGCTAGAAACATATAAATATATATACCTAGGTCCCATAGAGGAGGATAGTGGAGATAGAGAGTCCAGGAGAGAAGTCTTGTTTTGATAGCTACTGGTAATTTTTTTCTATACGACCTAATTTTGTAAGTTGTTGAGCTGGAGAGGAGTAAGGAGGGTAGATATTGAGGGTTATATCACAGGTTGAGGAGCCTGGTGCAATCTAGTCCACCTCATAATAGATCCCGACCTAAATGAGAAGAGTTGTAAAGTATGTGGAGATGTAGTCTTAGAACTATTATAATAAAATATCTTGAGAGCCAGATCTTTGTGGACATATCTCGGGGGGTGAACCATGATAAAACCTGTGTTATGTGACTGTATGCATGTGTTTCCTTACTATTTTAAAGTAGTTTTTGATATGTTAAATGAATGAGTTGATTATATCTTATGCATAATCATGAATAACAGTTTATTGCATTAATAAGTTGAAATGTAAGTCTCATTGCACAGTTCTTAGATCCCCACTCAATCCTAGGCTGTAGACACTTGAGTACTGCATTCACCCATTAAGACTATCTCGGGTGAGATTGTGCAGTGCACTTTGTGCGCTATGTTTCCTTTTGGTTTACCAGGAGGGTCGATAGTTTTAGAGGTTTTTTTGGAACCCTAGTAGACATGAACCCTGGGTCACTCAAGATAAATGTATAAACTTAGATAAGAATATTAACCAACACCGCGCTACTCAACACTCGATATTTATCTCAAAACAAAATCACTTTATCTACTAGAATCATAGTTGATTAATCAAATAAACATCCAGCAAAAGCATAAACTAGGAAAACAAATCAAGCACATAAGAACACAAAGATTTTCAATTATAAACCGCTAGAGAAACCCCAGAGGGAAAACCAGTCCAATTATGATTTTATTAAGGTCAAATTAGGGATCTCGTAACAGGGAAAATGTCCCACTCAGAGAATTATACATTGTATACAAACCTAGAAATTATTGTGCTATTGTACAACTTGTTATGTCACATTTCCCATGGCATACATGATTCTCCCTCTTGTGAGCTTTGTATATACGTGATTTTACCCACTATGAATCATGTGTATGTACACAAATTATCTATCGAAAGATTTGTACGATATGACTTTTTCCTATGGATTTTGTTGACTGAAACCCACCTACGGTTTATTATGCTCTCTCTCTCTCCTCCTTGACCTGTATGAACTCTACATGGATGTCCTTCTCCACCTATCCAAGATATTGAATCATTGTCCTTTATGATCAAACCCTCTAATTAATACTTGGATGAAATATCTTCACCCAACCTATGAGATCTCCTCACTCTAATGTAAGAAAAAGTGCTCCTTTCTCCTACACTCCTCACATTAGAAAAATTCCTTCTTTTCTATACTCAACCTTGGTCTCTCACCAAATTGTATTACTTTGATCTCATATCAAAAGTAAATTCCTCTCAAATTTACTTCCTCCTTCACCCTATCCTTTCTTTTGGAATCATGAGTTACAATATGTTTCTAATATTCAAAGTGATATACAGTTGAGATTACCTCCCACACTCACTTAAGATTTATATTACATGATGTACCAACTTGCCCCATCATGGCCCACATGCCTTTTCGCGCTTCATCTCTTATGGTTAGGTTTTTGGATGTCTCGGGTTTTCTATTTACTTCTTGATGCTAAAACTTCATAGAGGTCTCATCTTAATGTTCTCGCATGAATGCGTGTATCTTCCACATAAGAGTGTTTTCATTTTTCATTTTACAGTTTCAACAAATTTCATATTAAAAATAAGTTAACTTCCAATGTATCTATGTTATTGTTCTCTCTATATTCGGGTTAATGTTATAGATATTTGTTTCATTTCATTCGTCTCATAAATCCATATCAGTGGTATCATAGCGGTCTTCTATTCATTTGTTTCTCTGTGCATGTCCCCAACGAGGTCGAGGTATAAGTAGTGGGGACTCCAATCAGTTGATCCTTTGCAAGATCAACCTCACTGAACCTGACGGAAGCCCATGGGGGAATAAAAGAGAGACGATGGGGTAGGAGATCCCTTTAAATTGTTTCTTGAGGAATCCCTCTCATGATAAAGAAACAAGCTGATGGAAAACTTTGCGCAAATACTTTAACGACTACCAATAGGTGACACATCTACCTCAAGCAGAGGGGCCACCCCATTCAAGGTACAAATTAGTTTTGATATTCCTATAGTTGAAATTTAAATAAATGTGGATGCTCTAAACAAATGGTTAAACATTATAGAAGGGTATTTTTTTGTCTACAACTTTTTCGATAGATAAAATATTGCATTTGCACTCCTCAAGGTTGTCCCCCATGTCAAAGACTAGTGGGAAACATTCTACGAGAAAAACAAAACAAAGGGATATACATTATTTGTAGTTGCACCCACTTAGGGTTCCTTCAAGTATGTTATTAAGGAAAAATACTACCCTACTGCAAGTTATGATGAGTTATATCCAATATGGAGGACAGTACGATAGGAAAGGGACCAAACAGTGCCAGATTTCACCAATGTCTTCGATACCTTGTGCACCAATATGGGTATCAAAGAAAATGAGTGACATATGGTGCTCAAGTATCATGGTGTTTTTCATAGATACTTCTAGATAGAAATGGATTTTCTGGACATTTCATCATTGGGCATGGCTATCAATATGTTGTCAAAATAGAGAAGAAGATTAAACAGAAGATGCAACAATTTGGGCCTTCAAACCACTCATAGTAGAAGCAGGGAAAAGGCAGCCCCAACCCATAGAAAAAAGGGTAGAGAAAGGATGGACAACCTCAGCACAACCAGTCTAAATCGAAAACAAAGAAATACATTGGGAAATTGTGTGAGTTACATAAGAGCCCCTAACATAACATCGGTAATAGAAAAAGGGAGATGGATCATTGATGCACAACCTAGTGTCATAGTTTCTACCACCACCAAGGTTTAGCCTGACAAACCTGATGAACCAAAGGAAGGTGAGTGCCTCTTTCATTCACAGATGTGGGTGAAGGGTACACCATTGAAATTCATCGTTGATAGCAGTGGCGAAAATAACGTCATATTAGTATAGGCTATCAAGAGTTTGGCTCTATTGAAATCACCACACCCGTAGATCTACACCATCAGATGGATCCACCAAGGAAGTGATCTTTGTGTTAGGCAACAATGTCACCTAACCTATGGAATCAAGCCCTTCAAATATGAGGTATTGTGTGATGTCACCCCCTTGAAGTTTATGATGTTCTTTTGGTACAACCTTATTTATGGAAATGTCATGTTGTATATGAGTCTAGGCCTTGTAGTGTTATTATTACTTTGGACAGCAAATTATACAGGATACCAGAGGTAGTCCCATATATCGCCATTTCCTTGATATATTCCAAGCAATGCAAGAAGTTCATATTTCATGTTTGGAAGATTGTCTTCATAAAAATTCATGCTCAAAGTGAGTGGAAGGTTCCAACCACATCCATTTCCTCCAAAACAGGTCTCTCCATGTAGTATAAGCAAGTTGATAATGTCATGGAATAATACAAAGACATATTCTCCTCACCCACTTGGGTACCTCTGTACTGTTAGGTCAAGAAATCAATCAATTTGACCCTCGTTGCACCACTACCAAATGGGCCAATCTATCGTCTCTCTCTGTTATAAAATGAGAAAATCAAGCACCAGATCCAAGAACTTATCAAAAAGGGGCACATCCTCCCAATCTCATCACCTTGTGGAAGCCCAGACATGTTTTTGCAAAAGAAAAATGGCTCTTGGAAACTATGCATTGATTATCGGGCCCTAAATAAAATCATAATCAAGAATCAGTACTAAATTCCATGAATTAATGATCGCCTTGTCCATTTCAAGGGGACCAAATACTTCAGTAAAATTGATATGAAGTATGGATACCACGAGATCCCAATAGAGGAGACCAATATATGGAAGACTTCCTTCAAGTCCAAAGAAGGTATTTTTGAATGAGTGGTCATGCCCTTTGCTTGACAAATGCCCCAACAACTTTCATGAGGATGATGGAAGATATATTTCAGAATTTAACCAATTCTTTATGGTAGTGTATTTGGATGAAATCCTCATCTTCAACAAGAATTGGAAAGAACACTTGCAGCACATTCAACAAGTTCTGCACATTCTATGACAATACAAGCTATAAGAAAATTTGGAAAAATGCTCTTTCGGCATGAATAGGGTTCAGTACCTAGGCTACATTGTTGATGAGAATGGGGTGCATGTCGATCCAACCAAGATATAGGTCATTCATGACTAGACATCCATGACCACACTCACTAAGCTTCAAAGCTTCTTAGGCCTTGTCAATTTCTATCGCAGGTTTGTGTTGGTATTCTCTCACATTGCATGGGCCCTTAGCCAAGTGAATAGGGGTGGTGGAAAGGAAAAATTATTGTGGGGCTAGCCGCAATAGAAATCATTCGATGATTTGAAGGAGTGCTTGTGCTCATCCTCAGTGCTCTCATTACCTGACCTGTAGCAGCCTTTTGAGATTGAGATAGATGCTTCAGACTATGTTGTGGGTGTAGTTCTCACTCAGCATGGATATGTTGTGGCCTATAATAGTGAGATTATATTAGATATTGTTTGTAATTACCCCACTTATGATAAATAAATATACTCCATTATACAATCCTATTGTGAGTGGAGAAATTATATTCTAGGGAAGGAGACAGTCATCCACATTGATCATAAGCCTCTATAGTTCATGCAGACATAAGCCAAATTGCAGAATAAATGCCATCAAAAGTGGTCCACATACTTGCAGTATTTCCATCTCAACATCAAGTATGAGACAAGGATCACCAACCATGTCATTGATTTCCTTGGTCGACCTCCATTTTTCACACTAACGATGGTGCTACAGTCCTATGAATATGAAAACTTCAAATGGTCCCAACTCTATGAGTGAGATCCTGACTTCGCCACTACCTACTAGATGTTTGGCACAAACACAACTGTCATTGATTTCCATATGTTGGATGGTTTATTGTTCCATGTGGTCCATATCTGCATTCCGACGAGCAAGAGAGCAAAGTTGATTTGGGAATCTCACTATAGTCAGGTGGCAAGACACTTCGACGTAGAGAAACTAGTGGCAATGTTGCAGTAATGTTTGTTTTGGAAAAAAATATGATAATATGTCAACAAGTATATCAACTATTGCATGGCCTACACCATTTCCAAACCGGCCATTAAGAAACAAGGCATGTACACCCTTATGTCTACTCCAGGCAGGCCTTGGGAATCCATCTCGATGGACTAAATGCTAGGCCCTCCTTCAACCAAGGAGGAAAATGACTATGCTTTTGTGGTTGTTGATCGATTTTCCAAGATGGCGATTATGGTCACCTATAAGAAGAGCATCACAGAAGAGGCCACTGCCAGGCTCTTCTTTGAACGACTATGGGTACATTTTCGGATACCACAAACAATCGTCTCTGATGTCACCCCTCTTGAAGTTTGTGATGCTCTTTTGGGATTTATGGAAGTGTCATGTTATATATGAGTCTAGGCCTTGTAGTGTTATTATTACTTTGTACAGAAAAGTATACAATATACCATAGGTACTCCCACCTACTTCCATTTCCTTGATCTCTGCCAAGAAATGAAGGAAGGTCATCTCTCATGCCTGGAAGTTTTTCTTCATCGTGATTCGCAATCAAAGTGAACGGAAGGTTGTAGCCACATCCACAGACTCCATGATAGGTCTCTCCATGATCCATATTTAGGAGCGGAGTGAACTGATTAACATATTGAATACAATAAATACAAATATATGAAGAACAACATAGATATTTAGTGAGAAATGTCTTCTATTGAATAAATGAAATAGGCTGAAACTATTAAACTGTAGAACTAAAACACTTGCTTGAATGGTGGTATCTATCTCTAAGAATATATGTGGTTTCTACACTCATATGTGTTGTGCTACATATATGATTAGTATAATGCACTCATTAATTAACAATCCGAGATTCGTAATCAATAGAGTTACAAGACACCAGTAAGAAAGGTAATTCTAATGTCATGAGGATAGAACTATTCTAAATTATGCATGCTGGAAACAAAGAAAACTAGCAAACCGAAACACACTTTGGTTGTATTTCACAGAGAGGCTATCTACTCCATTATGGCACATGCAAGTATGAGATGGATTTCTTTTGACATATCAACTCTGCTATCTGACCCAAAAAGTAAACTATGCAATCACACTTCTGAAAGAGAAATCACACATCAATCATCAAGACATAGCATGGGTAGTTCAATAGTCAATACACTGAGTATGTTGTAGTTCACAATGTGTTGTTGTGAAATTCACTAGTTCTCCTTCAAATATGTTTGACTACTGCTGCCAACATTCATATCCATGAAATAAAATCAAATCCATAAAATAGAGAGAGCATATGCAAAACAGAGTAAGTAAAGATCTCTAAACAATCATATAATCGAAACTCTAAACTGAACTATACTACTATCATATAAAAGGATCAAAGCTTCAACTAGTCTAACATCTATACTATTGAAATCAACTACTCACACTAATCTATAAGGATTTTGACCTTTGTTGGGTGGTGGGACCTTGCCACTTCAACAGGTTAGCGACTAGAGTCTACTGTAAACTTGCTTTCAAACCACACATTACTCTTACTCAAACTTCAAAACATAGAATCAAACTATGCTAACAACTCAACTCACATTCATTCATAAATGATCAATACATGGAGATAAATGGTGTCCTTCTATTAAAATTCAACTTAGAATATGGTGTAAAATATGTAACGTTGTTTCATATGTTGTGTTATGCTAATTCTCTACTACCTCCACCATCCTTGTCATGACTATTTAAATAGTCTTAGTCGTGAAACACAAGCAGGTGAAATCTTTAGCAGATTAATCAATTTCTAGATTTACATATTTGGTTACATATTTTAAGCTTCATCCTCATGACATGAAGTGTATGAGGATGAAGCAAAAACAAACTAGCTTAACATAGCCTTGCTATAGTTTTGATGATTCAGCAAACATCCAACAATTATCTTGGTGACGATCTGGAGCTAAACTTGGTATATTTTGCTTCCTATATTGATATTGGATCGTGACAGATTAGATTCGGTAAATGGTACCGGATCCAAACAGTACACAAGTGGTTGGTATCGGTCTAGAATAGTCTGCGGCCATTGGTACTGGATCGCAACAGTGAATAGTTCGGTACCATATCTGAATGGAATGTGCGCTTGGTACTGGATTCAGATAGTGAAAATCTGGCACATAAGTACCAGATGGATGAGCTGACATAGAAATGTTGGACTCATCTAGAGGTCAAAGGTTACACGTGGAAATTTAAAATATTAGTACATGAAACATTTACTCTCCTAGCTCAATAAACCACAAAATGCATGAATTCAATTATACTTTACCTTATGACCTCATCAATGGCTAATGGTAGTGTTCTTTGTCATTTATCCAAGCTTAGGTAGGCCAAAAAGATATAAATGAGGAGTATAATAGGGTAATGGGGATGTTAATTTAGAGGCTCAACAATATGTCTTAGTAGAGTGATTACAATGAGGCTTCAAATACCTTTCTAACATTACTCATGAATGCCAAAACCCTAGACATCCAAAAACCTAACCCTAGGAGATGAAACGCCAAAATTTGTGTGGGCCCTTATGGGTAAGTTGGTACCTCAACTTCCCGGGGTCGTAAATTTTTCATACGACCTTTGTTTTAGGTGTGTGATATCCCGTTGGAAACATCTTTTCAAGAAATACGCATTACACTGTCAAAATCTAACTCTGTCTATAGTTTGACTATGGTGAGCCAAAACAACACGGTTTAGGGCCCCAAAATAGATCTGGAAGTACAGAAATATGTGATGCCATGAAAACATACAAAATAATCCAGTTGTATTAGGTGGGAGGCCACTAGTATACATCTAGAAGATGTGTAGGGATTCAGATATCCTTGGAAGTGTAGAAGCCACAATTACAAATAAGTACAGAAGAACATGTTGAACTAAGAATTGTCGAGAGGATCCAGTTGGAATAGGTGGGTGGCCACCAATATTCACCTGGATCAGTCCTCCCCCTTTATCAAGAAATGGTCTCCATTGCATTGAGTTCCCCCATCAAGTGAGGAAATTTCTATTGAATTTGACCCCAGGTGAGCCACTTTCCATGGTGTAGGAGTTTCCCTGCCTTGACAACCCGATAAAGTTGGATCATCTACTAGCGAGTTCCCTTGACCTGTGTGTCCACTATTTGATGAATGAATGCTTGATCAATTCATTTAGGGTTGATATTTATTGGTGTCAATTGTTTTGCGATCTCTGATATGTCAAAAATGGTGGAAAATATGGTCGAAGGAGGTCCACATTGAACACGAGGTGCAATCCAAGGAAGGGGGGAGTGTTGATATTACACTAGGTGCAAGTCTATGAAATGAACTTACTACATTTCTTAGAAAAGAATAAATATATAGTGGTAGGCAGTGCTACCTTTATTATCATGTACAATTGTCTACCCAAAGTAATAATAACACTATGGTGTCTAGACTCATACACAACATGATGCTTCCACAAATATGGTTGTCCTAAAATAACATCACAAAATTGAAGGGGATAAATATCATGCAATACCTTGTCTTTGAAAGGCTTGCTTTCGTAGGGAAAATGACATTGTTGGCTAACACGTAGATCTCTTCCTTGGGGAAGCCAGCCGATGGTGTAGGGTTGCGGGTGTGTTGTCATCGGTAAGTCTAGCCGCTTGACCAACTATGCTGACGTTTTCCATTGACCAAGTTTT
The DNA here is from genome assembly GCA_009831015.1 of Picea engelmannii. NCBI lineage: Eukaryota > Viridiplantae > Streptophyta > Pinopsida > Pinales > Pinaceae > Picea > Picea engelmannii. Next base: position 225,628 of record ML780055.1, read on the forward strand.
GGATATCATTGGTCATTTTTTACTTCTTTTGGGACTTCGACAAGCTGGTCGAAGGTAGAGTGCAAGTCGAAGCAAAGTTCGCGGGATCTCAGACCCTTTTTAGGGAATTTTTTTGGATCAGGGTTTATGTAACGGGTATGGGACCTAAAACTGTGATTGTTGGGAACTAAAGAAAATAAATCTCTATGCATAGATATGTGCTTTAGTGTGCAATATTCTACTTGACTTCTAAAGCTCTATGCTAAGAAGAGAATTCTGATCTGAAGAAAAGAGGTAAGACCTTGAGGCTTTGTGCTCTGAGAAAGGTAAGATAAGTGAAAAAATTTATTTCGAAAGAATGGATCTAGGTATGTTTGATAAATTGTTTCCTAATCTGAAAACTAGGGCATAGTTAGAAGAAAGAAGATTTGATATGAATAGATCTAATAGAAATAATGAAAGGTATGTTATCCCTATGCATAGAAAGAATGTTTGGACTAACAAATGCATGCAGGATCCTAGAAATAATTTTTTGCAGGTTAGTTAATGTGATTCTAGTGCACAGTATAGGAAGGGTTGGGGATCATTTAAGAGAAAGAGATGATTAACCCTTTGTTACAGTTGCAGAAGACCAAGACATCTTGCTAAGGAATGCCTTGGTAGAAGAACTAGTTGTCTTTGTTGTAAATCTATGGACCATGAAGTTTTGGATTGTCCTAGAATGATTGCTAAAATTGAAATGATGAATATGTAACAAGAAAATGATGAGACAAGCCAAGAAACTAAGGATATGATAGAACCCCGGAAAGAATCAGAGACTATATTACTGCAAATGAAAGAAACCTTGAATGACCATGGAAATATCAACTTATCAAAGGTCTTAAAAGAGAAAGAGTACATATAAAAAAGAATAGGAGACTTCAACATAGACTGTGTCCTAGATGAGGAAACATAGGTGAATATCATGAGAGAAAGAACTTGGGAAATTTTGGGAAAACCTATTATGGTTCCTTCATTAGGAGGAATAGGATTATTTAGAGGAAACATGATAACCCTATGTGGAATATTTACCCTGATATCTATGAGTGCTCATGGCACTTCGACAGAAGATGAATTTGAGATCATTAAGTTTGTTGAGAACAATGCCCGATTTGCTATATTTCTAGGAAAAACATGGATTGGGAAAGATCAGATATGAAGGAAACAAGAAGAGGAGGATCTAGAACAGAAAAAGAAAAAACTAAGAGATTTCATGGCTAGGAGAATAGTGCACTTACTAAAAGAATAAGAGAACCAGTCAAAGCTACTAAAGACCAAATATATGGATGTCGAAGTTGAAAGGACATAGGAATACTGGAGGCACCTGTCTGTATAAGAGAGTAGAGCACCTACCCCAAAAAGAGAAGAAGTATTACCCTTGAATCCTATGAAATGCCCTCCATAGTGCGAAGTTATCATGCCAAGAGGAGATGAGAATGATAATGGAAAGTGGAAACCAATAGTTTAGATCATAGGAAAGAAGACCAGAAATCTTAGTAAGAAGAGGACAAAGTTCGAAAAATTGCAAGAAGCCCTAGAAAGAACTTCGCAGAAGGAAGGTTTCCATAATTTGAACTTCATTGAAATATCAGTACAGCATAGAAAGGCACTTCGCAAGGACGGAGCAATATGACCATTGCAGGCATTATGACCATTCGATCGACTCTCCCGAACGGTTAGGAAAGTAGTTATGGACTGAAATTTCTCCATTGGACCGTTGGGACCACACCATAACCAATGGAATTGCATTAAATAAGTCTTTGTGGCCCATTGAAAGAAACAATTATGGTGATATCTATTTATCCCGTCAAGCGGGGCACCGAGAACACTTTTTCCAATTGTGATAACTCAAGCCCATAGAAAACTAGTTGATTTTGCATAGTGATCATTGAGACCTCGCCACCCATTCTGTTAACATTGAGTATTGTTCACCGACCTGAGATATCATATCTTGAGTCTGCATGTTGGACGCAGTTAGCATAGCAGATAAATCCATCGAAGAGATTCTAATAGACCTCATGGCCAAGAAGGTGATATCTGCAGGCATCCAAGCCTCATCAACGTGAGGATTGCAAGCCTCCCCATCGACTTCTCATGGATCTGGACCATCCTGAGCTGTGACCGAGAAAAAACCAAGCATTGTGATGACTTGGTGAATGCAAAGATAATTCCATCCATCCTACCCGACTACATCCCACCCCTAGGTGATGTAGTGAGTTGTGACAGTGTCCCGAGGGACTTCAACTACACACTCATCACCTTCTGAAGAGAATACAAGAAGTTAGACCACAGTTGGAGAGGATTCCAACCTTGAATATCAGTGGCTATAACCTAGAAGACTGCAAGAGCTATGGCATGCTCACACCTCACAAATATTTGACCAAGATGAAGGGGAAGAAATTGAATATCATCCCCCAATTGTGGACTATGGACATCGCGAGGTCCACTGTATTAAACGTGATGAAGATACCACATTTTGGTAGGCACCAGGAGATTAACATGTGCATTAAGCTCCTACTCTCATGCTTCCATGTCAGGTATCTATCATTGGACAGACACATCACTGTCGATCCGGTGTTGATCCATAAGATCATTGGATTGAGCATGTAGGGACCAGACCTACAAGACTTTTATCTAGGGAAGGTTGTAGATGATGCCTTGGCATAGAAGATCAAAGACACCTACAACAATGTAGAGAAAGGCGCCTTGTACCTTGATTTCTATTTGATTGTTGGTAAGATAGTAAGAAAGAATAGACCCACGCAGGTCACATGGTTTGTCGTTGACCTCGTAGGAAAATGCGTGGAAGGACTACATATGAACTGGGCTAGTTTCCTAGTCAATCAGTTAGAACTGGATTTTCACGAAGCTTGGGATCAGGGCTATGAGTTCCATTTTAGCTGATTGTTGACCCTCATCATGTTTACTTCTTAGTAGATGCCGGAAGGTGCAACCTTCCCTTACATTGATCCGTTCAAGCCACTAGCGGTGAAGTTCACCACGCTATGGTATTCGAGAAATATGGAGAAACAATGGCAGTCAAACGCAGTATTCCATACCTACTACTTGCAACTGAAGAGGGATATTGAGTCTTTCCATCATATGATACTGAATACCCTGGACAGGTTCAGGCCCCTTATGAATTTTCGTGTAGATAGACATTTTATTTTTATTACTATGAGCTCAGACGACAGTAAAGAAGATGTTTAGTCCTACTACAATCTCAAAGAGGAGGACCTGGAAGAAATCACTAAGGAATGTACCATGGAGTTCCTTATACCAGTCGACCAGGCAACATTGTTTGATCCCAACCTCATTGGAAGTCCAGTGGTTACTCACGAAGAGTATGATGCACCCAGTAGTAGAAAGAAGAAAAAGAAGGAAGATGTACAAGAAATACACAGCACATCAGAAGAGACTGCATCAGATTCACCTAGCGGAGGAGGAAACGATGAAGTGGACAAAGAAGAAAAAGAAGGAGAAGAAGACAAGCCAAAGCAAGGTGAAGTAACATCGCTCAAGAACCCCCTTGAAGAGGCAGATATGTCTCAGAAAAGAAAGGTTTCCCCCATGAAACCTACATCGCGGAGGAATTCTAAAGAAAGTAACTCGAAGTTGCATACTATATTGATGGTCGATGACTTCGACTTCATTATCACAGTTGTATCATATGCCTCAAAAGATATTTTTCAAAGAAATGAAGCCAAACAAAAATCCATGTATGATAGAATTGATATAGATCTCCAAATCTTATATAATGAGGGATTTCCATGGAGGAGTGAGAAAGGGAGATTGAGAATTATACCAAACTGATGATCTCATGAGTGGTATGTCATTTGGAGCATCAACATTCTACATGTGGACTATTTAAGAAAGGGTTGGACAAGGGGAACTTCATGAAGCTATTGCACTCATATCTATGGTTGTAAGTTTTCTTCATTGTTGTTCTCTTTAATATAATATGCTTGGCCTATTTCTTTCAAATATGTGTTTGATCTCACATGAATTTCTCTCTTATAGATAGATCTATTTCGAGCTAATCTCAGTAGAGTAGGAAGTGGTTGTATCTTTGTTTGTCTACAGGGTTTATCGAGGAGCGTAAGATTGGAGTTCAACTCGGACCGTGCAGGGAAAAACACCGGTAAAAGGTACTTCTTTTATCCTTCCTCCTCACACATTAGTTTATATAGATCTAAAAGGAAGTCAATGTCCATGATAAGCATCTTCTGTCTTAAGAGTTAAGAGTCTAGATCTCAAGAGGAGATCTACCTGTCCGCAGGGATATTTTCCTTCAAGAGAAATTGGTGACTCCACTGGGGAAGGAATCCTATTGTGTTTCCTTGGTTTGTCCCTACCCTTATACCACCTTTCATATCACGTTTTATATTTTTTTATGATCCATTAGCCTTCTCCCATCTTCACTTACATTTTCACCAATTTTTATGCATTATGGGTGAATGTTTTGTGATTTTTTGGCTCTTTTTCTGAGCTTATGGGAAGCCTGGCACCCCCTACCCTTGATATCAGAGTGCCAGTGCTCCCTAAAGGCCTTATATGGAGTGTTATAATGCTCTGTGTACCCTTTTGGAGGAGCGCCAACCTCCTTCTTGGGGTTTTTCTGCCTTTTTCTCATTAGTTTTTTGCAACCTGTTTTGTGGAAATATTTACCCAATATTTGTGAATGGTTTGTGAAGTTATTTAGATTGGTTTTTGATGATTATCACTCCCTCTTTTCTTTATTAGATATTGAAACCCTTTTCAGAAATGTGAAAATTTCTCTTTCTAGCTGCTTGTTTTGTCGGGACAATTTGGGTATTTTCTCTTTCTCCCTGTCTCTTTTTGGATTCTTCTTTGCATTTTATTGCACTCCTTGGATGCTTGTTGGTTTTAGTATGCTTGATTGATTTCTTGTTAGACCAAGCTTCTTCTTATTTTTTCTTTCAGTTCTCACAACCTTGAGTGCGTGCTTTGCTTGTAGTCTTTTTCTGCGTGTCTTTTGCATCTGCATAGGACTCTTTCTCCTGATTGAAAGTAATGGAGCATTGAAGGTTTTGTGTTTAATTTATGTATACATCATAATCAAACAAAGAACATATATGCATTCTTGATTTTAGGTAGTGAAACTAGCTTGCATTTGAAGTGGCAGAATTGCATGTTTTCAGGCATTTTTGGGACATTGTGCATCTAAAATGATGAATGTTTTCTCCTTCTCGTAGCATAGTTTTCATCGAAATGAAAAGATTTCATATTCATCCCTTTGCATAACTTTTTAGTCGGTAAAAACACCATATTGTCCATGCCATTTTCCTTTTGAGTAACAACAGCCTTAAAAATCAAGCACTAAACTAAAATTTATCAGACTTTTTACATCTTTGTTAGAAAACCTACATTAGTTTAAGGTGTTGGGATTTGGAATAGGTTGAAAGGATAACTTTCCAAAGATATCAAACAAACTTAGTATGTTTTGGTAGGGAGAGTGAAATCCAATTATCGTATAGGCTTTCGGGGATCCCCCTCTCACATAGGGGTTACACACGAGGTCACATTCGGGTGAATTACAGGGATTATCCCTCCGTGGTTCAATTGTTTGTAGTGGTCGGATAGTATATTGGAGGTCACTTGAAGGTATACCCACGATTATGTGTGGGAGCCTGTCGGGTTGATTTCGGACTTGTTATCCTACCCATACATTCCAACTGGACTGTTGACTATACCTGCCCAAGGGCTTACTACGAATTGGTGACCTTAGTAGCCATAATTTTTAGGGTCCCACACAAGGTGACGGTGAAGGGAAGTCTCACTGTACCTGGAACAGACATTGGTCAAACTCACTCGGGCTCCTTGGAGGGTAAATCCACAATTACTGCATGGAAGCTTGCACCAAGGCGTAAATCTGTTAAGAAGGTCACCAATGTAACTAATCCACCCCCTCTATCCTCTCCCCTTCCTATTTTGATCTCGCGACGTTGGATTTCATCACCAACTAGTGGTTTCATCATACAAAGGTTTGTTTGATTAATTGCTTCTCAGATTCACAGCATGTGTTGTTTGTTTTACTTAGTGGACCTTAGGTCAAGTCGGTGTTAATGGCATTGAATCCCGAGAGTACCGATGGAGGAACCCCTTCTCCCGGGGAACCTTATACCTTTCCTTTGTTTGGAAAATTTGTTCCTCTGTATATTTCCACACTGAGTCTTCCAAGACTCACCATCGGATTACCAGTTTGTTTGTTCCCCACTCCGGTGATCGCAAATCATCCCAATGTTTCAACTGCACCTAACACTTTAGATGTCATTACACCACCCATGCATCAACCTCACGTCAAATTTTCGCCTTCTTCACCCATTAATTCTCCTTCCATTTCTCCTTCTTCGCCTAGAAAAATCTCTAAAGCAAGTAGCCAAGTCGATCAGAAGAAGAAGAAATGGAAAGAGAAGAAGAAGAAGAGACCGAAAAAGACCAAAGCTCCAACAACATCCAATGTTGGATCCAAGTAACCAACTACCAAAGGTGAGTTATAACGAGCATAGTTTCTCTTCTCTAGGGAAAGCTCATTAAAAAATGAAACAAAGGTTATGAGCATAGTTTCTCTTCTTTGTAGAAAGCTCGTTAAAAAATGAAACAAAGGCCAGGAGCATAGTTTCTCTTCTCTGTGGAAAGCTCGTTAAAAAATGAAACAAAGGCTCTGAGCATAGTTCTTTTCCTGTGTCAAGCTCATTAAAAAATGAAACAGTCACATCTCTTGAACCTTCTTTTCATCCACCCTTCTCCTTTTTCTCATCTACTAGAGAAATTGGTGACAACCTCAAAGTTGGTGAATCAATTGAAGCTTGGAGGGCATGTCTCCAGCCTTTGATGATCATTCTGGAGTTAAGCCACTAGATTTTCAAGCTGGGGGCATATCAAGCTTAGTCTTTGTTCTTTCTCGTGCTCGTAAATACATGAAAATGCATCCGAGTAAAATTTTATCTCTTTTTCGAACCTGTATGGATACACGAAAAAGGAACCCCCTGGAGTCTCCTTTAAACTCTTTTCAAACTCTCTAAACATGAAAAGATTGTCGAGTGATCTTGCTTCCTTTCCCACTCGTTAAAAGGTTTGAAAGGGCGTCTTTCGAGTGATAATTTATCTCTTTTTTGGCCTCGCAAGACTAACATTACGAAAAAGGACAACATTGGAGTCATCTTTAAGTTCTTTTCAGACTCTCTAAACATGAAAAGATTACCAAGCGACCTTATTATTTTAACACTCGTTAAAGTATTTGAATAAAAAGTCTATTGAATGATAGTTTATCTCTTTTTTGGTCTCATCGGACTACTTTACGAAAAAGGAACTGAGAGAGTTCTCTTTTAAGTGTTTTTTCAGACTCTATAATCATGAAAAACCTTTGAGTTTTCTGTCTTTGGACTCGTTAAACAAACATCGACAGGCCCATACAGGATCGAACCCTTACTTCTTCCAGCTTGTTAAACAAAGTAAGAGGGACTTACCGAAGGTAAGTTATATCAGCATGTGTTACTCTCCTCGAACTTGTTAAATTAAAAAGAGGTACTCATCTATCTGGATGGGGGAAAAAATTGAAGGAAGTAAGCCAAGCAGCCTTTTGAGAACATTACCAAGTAACTCTTAGAGTCTCCCTTGAACATGGCACTTTGTCTCTGTGCACATCTTAATCTGCTGAACCTCTACACTGAACCAATCCTCTGTGTTTTTCTTACTCCTTTGGGTCACTCGACGAAAGTCACAGTATCCATTGCATCATCATGTTTTGGTCCATGCCATGTTTCTGTTGTTGTGCCTTAGTGTTCAAGGGAAGTATCCACCTCAAGACTCAGCCATCACAAATATCTTGTCTCAATACCCATGTCAGTCCATGTTCATTTGATCTACCAATTACATCTCTATGTCTGTTTCGTGTCATTGATGGGGGATACATCAAGGCCCTTCTTCGACGAGTCTATTTCTATCGACTTCAACACATTATCCAGAAACTAGACTTAGAAACTAGTTAGTACTTTGGGACCTGCATGCCTCAATGGAAGACCTCCTCACGTTCAACAATGGGTTTACATCATTGACCTCTGATCGGATGATTCCATGGATGTTTGAATTCATCTCATCCATTCACATTTGTTGGAATGTACTAGAGTACCTTGGGAATCATTGACATCAATGGTGATTTCCCTCGCACTTGTTAACGGTTTACATCATTGACCAGTAATCAAGTGGTTTCTGCCATGTTCAACATTAGGACATCCATTCACATGGTTAGATTTGTACTGCATCAGGATCAGTAATAAGACCCTGGGTTGAGTGATCACTCTGATATGTACTTTGCCCAGGTTGTGACGGAGTTTCTCTTGAACCATGACACATATACTATCACATATATCCACTTTGTATTGGTTGTGGCTATGTCTTGTCATCTCCTAGATCCACTATATATTATTCATGGCTACGATTAGTTCAGGTCATGGGAGTATAGATCCACAATGTATTTTCAGTGGCTATACTTTTTATTAATATAATTATGGATCCGCAGTGTATTTTATGGTGGCCATATCTTGCAAGTCTTGATCACCCAAGCATAGGTATGCCTGCCTTGGGATTGAAACATGTCATAATATTTGTTGGATATTTGTGTGCATCTTCTACTAGGTTCTCTGAGTCTACACCCTTGCTTTAAATATTTGTAAAGTGTTTTGGCCATCATTCTCTCTTTTGACCTCACACTTTAGGGGGCATTATGTTACACATGAAATTTTCACACCTAGGTACCTCACCCTAAGTGTCGTAAAGTGTCGTATAAGTGTCGCATACACCTTGACACCATGGAATAACCTATGTCACAATCCCTAGTCAATGTGGAGGAGGGATATATTACATGAAGGCAGAAATACCAAGTACACATGAATTATTATTAATTTTCATGGAAAAGAAATGGATTAAGTATGAGAATCAAGTGCACATGAATTATTATTAATATTCATTAAGTGTCAGGATCCACCTCACATTTGGTTTCCTATTTTTTAGGGAAGGTAGAGGATCTCATGGATGGTTGAAATATTTCCTCCTTAAAATCCTTGAGAGATATTTCCTCCCCAAAATCCTTAAGAGATATTTTCTCCCCAAATATCTTAGTGGATCTGATGAGAGATTCTTTCCATGGTGGTTGGGTCTCCAAATCTTATATAATGAGGGATTTCCATGGAGGAGGGAGAAAGGGAGATTGAGAATTATACCAAACTTATGATCTCATGAGTGGTATGCCATTTGGAGCATCAACATTCTGCATGTGGACTGTTTAAGCAAGGGTTGGACAAGGGGAACTTGATGAAGTTTCTGCACTCACATCTACGGTTGTAAGTTTTCTTCATTGTTGTTCTCTTTAATATAATATGCTTGGCCTGTTTCTCTCAAATATGTGTTTGATCTCACATGAATTTGTCTCTTATAGATAGATCTATTTCAAGCTAATCTCAGTAGAGTATCAAGTGGTTCTATCTTTGTTTGTCTACAAGGATTATCGAGGAGTGTAAGATTGGAGCTCAACTCGGACCGTGCAGGGACAAACACCGGTAAAAGGTACTTCTTTTCTCCTTCCTCCTCACACATTATTTTATCTAGATCTAAAAGGAAGTCAGTGTCTATGATAAGCATCTTCTGTCTTAAGAGTTAAGAGTCTAGATCTCAAGAGGAGATCTACCTTTCCACAGGGAGATTTTCCTTCAATAGGAGGCCTTGGCACAACAACAGGTTGAAGCATTTCGAGCCAAGATCAAGGCTTTTGAGGCATATTTACCTAGACTAGAGTGACTTGGGATGAGTAATAGGTGAGTGTTGGGGGCCTATTGGCCCTTTACCAAGTTTTGGATATCCTTGGTCATGTTTGACCTCTTTTGGGACTTCAACAGGCTAGTCGAAGGTGGAGCGCAAGTCAAAGTTGAGATCACATGATCTCATCCCCTTTTTAGGGTAGTTTTTGGGATTAGGGTTTATGTAACGGGTATGGGATGTCGGCCCATGGTTTTATCCATATTTAGGCCCATATTTTCATGTATAAATAGAAATCTAGGCGATGTAAGTAGGCGGTTCTAAGGGTAATCAGGTCAATGTGCTAAGTGTGAATAGTTGTGGATGCATTGTGCATGCTATGTGTTAAGAACTTGCAAAGCTAAGTGCAAGTGATTGTAAGAAGCTTGTGTATAGATCGTAAGAAGGCTTTGTTCTTAAACATATCTCGAGGAAGGAGGATCTGGCAAGGTGCATGCAGATCTCCTGTCCTATGCGAAGTGGGTTCTTAGGCTTTGTGCATGTAAGGATATTGACAAAAGATAATAAAGAAGATGAAGAGTTGGTGGGCATAGCCCCACACTGGGGTGAACCACATATACCCTGTGTTATGGTTGCTTTGTGAATTATGGTTGTATGTTAGCAATATGATTTATGCTTAGTTCCAATATATTTATGTATGATGCATTTGGTATAATAGATTTGTGCTTGGTAAGGTGAATGAATGTTAGATCTTATCTTTTTCCATATTCTAAGTGCTTAGATGTGTTAGATCTGGTAGAATATTGCATTGTTCTGTAATTAGGGTTTGGATATGTGATGTGAATAAAGTTTAAGTACTGATGAATGTTAACTGCTAAGTGATTTTTAGAGTGGTGTAATCACATATCTCTGTCCCAGCTAGGATGCAAACACTTGAGTCCTACAACCACCCCTGCCTCTACCTCGGGCGAGACTTCATCTACTTCACAGGTGTTGCCAAAAGGTCGGTCGTTAGGGTTTTGTTGGTGCGTTGTTGAGGTGTTGAACCCTAGGTCTACCCCTGTGCCAACAGCTATTATAGAAATATTTTCCTCAGCATTTCTATATTGCACAGAGGGCATTTTTCCATTTCCCTATGCAGACTTATCATACCTTTTTTGATGAATCCAGAGCTAAAACATACATTTTTCCACATATACGCTCCCTATAAGTTATACAGGATGTATATATTCTTGTTGCTCCACTGCAGCTCGCATATATCAGGATTTGTGCCAGAAAATACAAAATGAGGTCGAGTTTCCATGTCATTATAGGAGATCTCTAATCCTTGGCCTTCCATATACTGGAAATGTTCTGACTCGGCCCTTCAGCTTCATTCTGAAGGCTATAAGAGCACAATTTTGAGCTATGGAAAAGGGAGAGAAAGCATTCAACTTTGACAACAAAGTTACTCTAGAGAAATTACTTCATATTGAGTTTGCATCCCTTTGTCCCTCAAGTATGAACACAGTGTTCAGCCCCCAAGCTCTTCCCTTATTGTTGAGAGGACCTCTTTGCCTCTTTCTCATGAGCTTTCCTTTGGTGGAGGACTGAAGTGGTGGAGACCCACTTGGAAGGAACTTGGTTTCTTGGTTTCAAACTGTGCCAACATGGAATTCTGTAATGTTGATGCTTCTGCTAATCAATTATTAATAGAAATACTCCTTTCACATCCTATTGGCATCTTGTAAATATATGATTATTATCCATGCGCGTGTTTGCAATGTCTATTAATGGATTATACTATCTAATGTGCTAACTCCTTTTATATCATCACTATATACTTTATTCACTTGTTTGTTAAGAACTTCTTGCAGGTATAAAGCTTTGGGTCAAAGTGCTCAACAGTGGAACATCATCAAACGTTGGATCGAGGTAGGCCTCTTTCTTGTATTGCACATTAGTTTATATATCATATGTTGAAATTGAGTTGATTTCTGTAGTCCCATCTGTCTATTGTGGTTTACCCTTGGCCATAGAGAGTTTTTACCTTGTAACAGAAATGGTGACTCCACTGGGGAGAGATCTTACTTATAAGGGCTGAAGTACTTTTCTTCTTACATTGCTCATTTTCCTTTGTGATTCTTATCGTATCACTTCTTGATAGACCTATTCACTCTAAGTCTGAGTTTTCTTCCTTTTACCCTTGCCTGGCCTTGTTTTAAAGCATATACTCCCTTTTTTCCTTGACAGTCGTGTATACACACTTGTTGTCTCATTGCAAGAAGTGTATATATGCTATGTTCTCCTGAACAGTCGCATATACCACTTCCCCTTGCTTGTTTGCTTGGTTGAGTGACTGCTAGGTAGGATTTAAATATTGTTGAGCCTCTTAGGTCTTTGTAGTTTCTGTTGAGATTATCTGGTATGACAGGAAGCCTATTTGGAGTTGAACTTTTGGGCGTATTCTTTCACTTTGTTTTCTATTTTTAATTTGTCCTTGGCTTCTGGGTTGTTTGCTTGGCTGCCTAGTATTCTTCTTGAGTTACTTCTTTTATACATAGTAGAATTCATATGTCAAGTTGCTTATCAATCCATGCATTTTCTTTTTAGAATATTGAAAATACAAAAAAAAGGCATTTTACATTGGTTGGCATTATTGTCTTTGAATATTTATCATTAGCTTAGCACATTTAGCGAAAGATTGTATTTTACTTCTGAATTGCAGATTTGAAATTGAAGACTGTACTATTTTTATTAGCATATCATTCATTGAAAAGTTAAAGATAGACTTTGCATTATATATATATTTATTTTCTGGCAAAGTCATAACACCATGAGTTTCACTTCCATACCTTTTTGAATAACCATGGCCAATAAAATTTACGCTTTAAACTAAAATTGATTAGTCACAATTTTATTTTTAGTGTGCACAAACTAGCTTAGGATTTAGTGCCTTGGAATAGGATTTTGTGAGTAAACTTCTCCAAGGCAATTAAATCAACATGTGTGTCAAATACAGGGAGTTTAGAAGTCCATTGTATAATCAGTAATATCAGGAGGCTCCACTCACACCGGAGTTAATCACGAGGTCGTGCGAAGTTAGTTGAAGGGATAACCCATTGGATACTCACCTAGTGTTAGAGATATTTCTATGGATTTATTCGTATTTGGGGATCTTGCTAGTTTCCATACCTCTGTGAGAGGTGATGCTTTCAAGGTTTTGAGGTTTTCTACCCTGCCCATATGGTGATCCGGACTTACGAATGCTCGCCTGTGCATCAGTTATATAGTGGTTTATTACTTACTTGACTTAGGTATCTCATAGGTTACTTGTAGGGGTTATTCTGCTTGTACCTTGAGTTAGATAAGGGTCAGACAACACACAACCTTTATGGAGAATTACCTCTCCGGGGGGATCTGACTGACTGGTTGTTAATCCCACGAGGGCCCTTATAACTAATTCTATTACCTCCAAACTTTAGTAGGGATTCTCAAGTCTCTCCTGGATGAGACATACCTTCTTTTGAGAGGGAGGCCACTCAGCCACATTAGCCCGTTTGCATGCATATTAGTCGTTTGACTTTTTGGTACACTCCTTGAATACTAGTCGACCTTAGGCATCTATTTTTGGTTTCATCATTATGGAAAGTGGAGTTTCTTTTGCTCCCTCATTCACTGCTGCCCACCCCATTATACCTGCTAATTTCATGGGAACGGACCCTTTCATTTTTTACAATGGTATGCATAACTACAATGCTTAGTCTGCACCTTGTGTCTCTAGCCATTTTTTTGTTGATATTCCTTCCCCTATGCAACCCTCTCCCTGGCCCACATATATGAATCCTAGCATTGGACCCAGGGGCACCATGGCTCTGATGCCTGCTTCTTCGTTTGATATGAGCCATGTCCCCATGGGAGGTTGGAACCTTCCCCCCTATGGATCCAATACTAGCTATTCTCTTTAAGGAGTCAATACTCATATGGGTGCCTATCCCACTTATTACACCCGACCCATGTATCTTTCATCTGCCATGTCAGTTTCTTTGAACACTTTTTTCATGACAGGTCCTCAATTACCACCAAGTCTTTCATATGGAGAGAACCAATTTTATGGTTCGGGATACCTTCTTTATGGGACCCCTTCACAAGGGGGAAACATATATCTTCATTTGAATAATCCTTATCCTACCTTGGTATATTCAAAGACCTCAGTGACGATGCCCATCAAAACCTCTTTGGACCATTTTGGAGTGAACCAACACCTTTTTGGGAAAGGGCAAGAGGTATACCAAGATCCTTCCTGGCTTGAAATTTTTCAGAATCAATCTTTTCCCAGACCGTGGAATAAAATTCCACCATCTATCGCCAACTCAGTCATTGTGAGTCATACTGGTGCTCCATCGCAAACCTCTACCATTCATGTCAGAGATGGGTCGACATCTTGCCCCCAACCTCTACCAATTATGTTGGGTGCACCATTCTTTTTTCTCTGAATCATATCCATGTCATGTCTCCCGCTTCTATTCATCATACAGGAGATGACTCTCTTTCCCCTGCTAGTTACATAGAGAATCCCAAACACCTCATATGTAAGCCTAAATTATTTTGCAAGCCTTGTGAAGGAAGTCACCTTACTCATTTTTGTCTGATTACTGCCGAGATACCAGAAGTGTGGGGCTCATCCAAGAGCCCTTCAGATTCTGAGGCATCCGTGGTTTCTCTTCACACCACTTCTCCCTTGAAAATCTTGGTGGTTCCACCAATGCAATATTCTCCTGACCTCACCCCCTTTTTTAGTGTTATAACCCTAAATTGCACCACACATGCTTACCTGGCATCAGGCCAACTCATTGCCCTTCATTGCCAAAGCCATGCTGAACAACTCTTCTAAAAACTCCATTTTTAAAAAGCATCCTCTAGCAGGCCCACTACAGCCCGCG
>ML780055.1:240499-250762 GCA_009831015.1 Picea engelmannii
AACGGAAAGTTGCCGACGGGGACACGCGGCTTTTTGTCAGTTAACTAAAACTCTCCGCCATGCATGGCCGAGAGTTCGCCTAAAACCCTAGCTCTTCCTAGCCTATAAAAGGAGGGGTAGGGGTACTAAGCAAAGGAGGGAAACATCACCTTGAGTGTCCATCTCCCACATCCATTTCCTTGCATTGAGCATAGGTACGTTCCACTATTGGAACTATTTTTGCTTACTTGCGACACTCATTCCCTCCTCTGTATCATAGCATTCATTTGTTATGAAAAAAAAAAAAAGACAGGCGGGAAAGGAGTACTATATTGTAATTGGAAGCAGTCGTGTCGCCTTTGAATAGAGCACAAATTTATTGAGTCCTTGTGTCATCATAATTTTTGGTTTATCATGGCCTTAGGAACCTGATCTCGCTATAGAGTTTTCTCTACTGACTGGTTACTCTTATAGTCCCTATAGAGAACATTATTGATGCCTCCTGCATCTAATGGTCACATAATTGAGTCCATGATGCCAGAGTCCACCATATGTCTCATGCTCTTGTTCAAAGGAATTCTATCAACCTATGTTGGCCACTCCTCAGAAATATTGACTTTGCATGTCGGCCATACCCTTAGTTTATCTTAGAATCACATGATACTTTGGTCTTATCATACAACCTGGCCCTACATTCATCATTGGAAGGTCACCTTGAACCCAACAATCGACATTTCATCATTGGTCGTTGACTAGGTGGTTTCCCTTGTGTTTGACGGCAAGACATCTATTCACACTTTGGGATTCGTACAGTGTCTTGGAAGCCATTAGCCTTATTGGTGGTTTCCTCACCTTTTCCAGTAGTTCTTCATCATTCATTGCTATTCAGAGGGTCCTTTTCGTGTACTGCTTACATTTGGCACATGCAAAAGACACACAAGGTCGTTGGTTTGTGAACATGTTCCTCGTCCGATATCCACCAAATCATGAAGCTCCTACTTTGTTCCTCATGTTGACTGATGAGAGATGCCTCAATGTTGTCCTTTCAGCAGGTCTCTTTCCATTGACTTTAGCTCATTTATTCTAGATATGGGACCTAGAGTTTTATGAGTACCTTGAGGCTTATAGTCATTAGTGGCAGGTTCTCTCGCCATTGAAATATGGGAATACATCAATGGATCTCTCAAGTGTTCGACACCAACTCCTTTATTCACATTTGTAGAGATGTACTTGGTGCCTTGATACTGACTTTCATTATCAATAGGCTGTCTTGCGTTTGTTAACGGTATACTTCAATGACTGGTAATCAAACGATGTCTCATCGTGTTCGACCTCAACTCATTTATTCACATGATGTAGACTTGCAACAATGGAAGATAGTGTAGAAGACTTGAAGACATCACTATGTGGTTGTATTTTTCCTGAGTTGTTTCTTCCATTTCATTGGACCAGTACCAATTTGACTTCAGTGATCATGGGAGATCAGATTGTACTCCATGGTATATAGATATCTTCAGATTGATTTTTGAGACTGGTTTCACTATGCCTTGTTCGTGAGTATGACATATTTTGGCATATAATCGCATTTATATTTGCCTATTCATGGCCATGAACACTTGTTTGGCATATTTTCCACATGGATATGCATTGTATTCTTGGCAGCCATGCATGCAAAGTCAGTACATAATGTAATGAGCAATTGAGTTCATTCAGCTCTCTCTCTACCACTCCACTTCTGGGTTATTTATAATGTATTTTCGCCATCACAGAGACTCCTCTGATCTCACACATTAGGGGGAATTTGTTATAGAAATATTTTCCTCACCAATGCTATCTTGCATAGAGGGCCTTTTTCCATTTCCCTATGCATACTTATCATCCCTTTTTTGATGAATTCATAGCTAAAACATACATTTTTCCACATATATGCTCCCTATCAATTATACAAGATGCGTATATGGCTGCTTCTCCACTGCAGCTCACGTATATCATGATTTGTGCCAGAAAATACAAAATGAGGTTAGGTTTCCATGTCACGATAGAAGATCTTTGATCCTTGGAATTCCATATACGTGAAACGTTCTGACTCGGCCCTTTAGTTACATTCTGAAGGCTATAAGAGCACAATTTCAAGCTATGGAAAAGGGAGAGAAAGAATTCAACTTTGAGAGAAACGTTACTCTGGAGAAATTACTTCATATTGAGTCTGCATCCCTTTGTCCCTCAAGTCTGAACACAGTGTTCAACACCCAAGCTCTTCCCTTATTGTTAAGAGGACCTATTTGCCTCTTTCTCATGAGCTTTCCTTTGGTGGAGGATTGAAGTGGTGGAGACCCAGTTGGAAGGAACTTGGTTTCTTGGTTTCAAACCATGCCGACATGGAAGTCTGTAATGTTGATGCTTTTGTTGATCAATTATTAATAGAAATACTCCTTTAGTGTCCTATTGGTATCTCGCAAATATATGATGATTATCCATGGGTGTGTTTGCAATGTCTATTAATGGATTATTCTATCTGATGTGATAACTCCTTTTATATCATCACTATATACTTTCTTCGCTTGTTTATTAAGAACTTCTTGCAAGTATAAAGCTTTGGGTCAAAGTGCTCAAGGGTGGAACATCATCAAACGTTGGATCGAGGTAGGCCTCTTTCTTTTATTGCATATTAGTCTATATAGCATATGTTGGAATTGAGTTGGTTTATGCAGTCACATCTGTCTGTTTTGGTTTACCCTTGGCCATAGAGAGTTTTTCCCTTGTAACAAAAAAGCGACTCCACTAGGGAGAGATCTTCCTTCAAAGAGCTGAAGTTATTTTTCTTCTTACAATGCTCTTTTTCCTTTGTGTTTCTTTTCATATCACTGCTTGACAGGTCCTGTTCACTCTGAGTCTGATTTTTCACCATTTTACCCTTGCCTGCCCTTGTTTTAAAGAATATACGCCCTGTTTTCCTTGACAGTCGCATATACACACTTGTTGTATCACTACAAGAAGTGCATATACGCTATGTTATCCTGAACAGTCACATATACCACTTCCCCTTGCTTGTTTTCTTGGTTGAGTGATTGTTGGGTAGGATTTAAAGATTGTTGAGCCTTCTTAGGTCTCTGTAGTGTCTGTTGAGATTATCTGGGATGACAGGAAGCTTGTTTGGAGTTGAATTTTTGGGCGTAGTATTTATCTTTGTTTTCTATTTTTAATTTGTCCTTGGCTTCTGGGTTGTTTGCTTGGCTGCGTGGTATTATTCTTGAGTTACTACTTTTATACACAGTAGAATTCATATGTCAAGTTTCTTATCAGTCCATGCATTTTCTTTTTAGAATATTGAAAATACAAAAAAATATGCATTTTGCATTAGTTGGCATTTTTGTCTTTGAATTTTTATCATTAGCTTAGTAGATTTAGCGAAAGATTGTATTTTACTTTTGAATTGCAGATTTGAAATTGACGACTGCACTATTTTTATTAACATATCATTCATTGAAAAGTTAAATATAGACTTTGCATTATATCCATATTTATTTTCTGGCAGAGTCATAACACCGTGATTTCACTTCCATACCTTTTTGAGTAACCACGACCAATAAAATTTACACTTTAAACTAAAATTGATTAGTCACGATTTTATTTTTAGGGTACACAAACTAGCTTAGGATTTAGTGCCTTGAAATAGGATTTTGTGAGTAAAACTCTCCAAGGAAATTAAATCAACATATGTGTCTCAGGCAGGGAGTTGAGAAGTCCATTGTATAATCAGTAAGATCAGGAGGCTCCGCTCACACCAGAGTTAATCACAAGGTTGCACAAAGTTAGTTGAAGGGATAACCCCTGGATACTCACCTAGCATTAGAGATATTTCTGTGTATTTATTCGTATTTGGGGATCTTGCTAGTGCCCATACCTCTGTGAGAGGTGATGTTGTCAAGGTTTCAGGCTCTGCTACCCTACACATACGGTGATCCAGACTTACGATGGATTGCCTGTGCATCAGTTATACAATGGTTTATTAGTTTCTTGACTTAGGTATCTCATAGGTTACTTGAAGGGGTTATTTTTCTTATACCCTAAGTCAGATAAGGGTCGGACAACACACAACCTTTAAGGAGGATTACCTCTCCAGAGGGATCTAACCGACTGGTTGTTAAGCCCACAAGGAAAATTATGACTGATTATGTTACCTCCAAACTTTAGCGGGGAGTCTCAAGTCCCTCCTGGATGAGACATACCTTCTTTTGTGAGGGAGGCCACTCAACCCCTTTAGCCCATTTGCATGCATATTGGTCGTTTGACTTTTTGGTACGCTCCTTGACTACTAGTTGACCTTAGGCATCTATTTTGGGTTTCATCACTATGGACAGTGGATTTTATTTTTCTCCCTCATTCACTACTACCCATCCCATGATAGCTTCTAATTACATGGGGACAGACCCTTCCATTTTTTACAATGGTATGTAGAACTACAATGCTCATCCTGCAGCTTAGGTCTCGAGCCATTTTTCTGTTGATATGCCTTCCCCTATGCAACCCTCTCCTTGGCCCACATATATGAATCCTAGCATTGGACCATGGGGCACCATGGCTCTGATGCCTAATTCTTCATTTGATATGAGTCGTGTCCCAATGGGAGTTTGGAACCTTCCCCCCTATGGATCCAATACTAGCTATGCTCTTTCAGGAGCTAGTACTTATATGGGTGCCTATCCCACTTATTACACCCCACCTATGTATATTTTATCTACCATGTCACTTACTTCAAACACTTTTTCCATGACTGGTCCTCAATTACCACAAGGTTTTTCATATGGAAAGAACCAGTTTTACGATTCAGGCTACCCTCTTTATGGGACCCCTTCACAAGGGGGAAACATATATCCTCACTCAAATAATCCTTATCCTACCTCGGTCTCTTCACAGACCTCAGTGACGATGCCCATCCAAACCTCTTCAAACCATTTTGGTGTGAACCAACACCTTTCTATGCTAGGGAAAGAGGTATACCAAGATCCTACCTAGCTTGCAATTTTTCATAATCAATCTTTCCCCAGACCATGGAATAAAATGCCACCATCTATCACCAGCCTAGTCACTGTCATTCATACTGGTGCTCCATCGCCAACCTCTTCCAGTCATGTCAGAGATGGGTCGACTTATTCTACAAACTACGTCGTCGGCTTGCCCCCAACCTCTACCAATTATGTTGGGTGCACCATTATTTTTTACCCGAATCATAGTTATGTCATGTCTCCTGCTTCTATTCATCATATAGGAGATGACTCTCTTTCCCTTTCTAGTTACATCGAGAATCCCAGACGCCTCAGACGTAAGCCTAAATTATTTTGCAGGACTTGCAAAGGATGTCACCTTACTCATTTGTGTTTGATTCCTACCGATATACCAAAAGTGTGGGGTTCACCCAAGAGCCCTTTAGATTATGATGCATCCATGGATTCTCTTCACACCACTTCTCCCTTGATCATCTCAGTGGTTCCACAAATGCAATACTCTCCTGACCTTACCCCCTTTGTTAAGGGTGAAGCGTCTCTTTCCCCCATTACTATGCATACTCTTCAGCCTATAATTGAAGAAGTGGCCACACCAGTGCAATCTATGGTCAACCCTACTCTCCCTGAAGAAAATTATGCACCTTTCAATCATGTGATAAACATTTCAAATCCTCCCCCTTATGAACGAGAGATATTTATTCTTCCCCTGAATGCTCTCACTCCAAGTTCTGACGAGGTTCCTTTTGATTGGGATGACCTGATGGGACATACCATTCTCCCACCTATGTCTTTTCCATTAAGAGACATTATTCAAACCATCACAGAGATTGTATCCTCTGTTAGCACCTTCTCATCATTCACTTGGAAATCCTTGGGTTTTCCCAAGTTCTTGCCAGTTATCCACAATATACTAACTTTCAGCAGAAGGTCGAGATGAGAGCCTTTGCCTCCCCCTTTACACATTGATTAGATTCCCAAACGAGTCTTAGTTAATCTCTTTTCTGAATCATCTAAAAACTGAAAAGATCACTGAGTGATTTGTCCCTTTCACACTATTTAAAATTGGATTTGAAAGATCATGAGTCATATTTAAGCTCTTTTCCGACTCGCTATCAAAAATAAAAAAGATTGTCGAGTGAACTTGTCTTTTTCACACTTGTAAATTGGATTTGAAAAGATGTCTATTTGGCACACATTTAACCCTTTTTCACACCAAGTAGACTAAAATATATTAAAAAGGACATTTTTTGGCATTAAGTTGTGACTGCATCTCATGCCCTTGCTTATTGTATTGATCCTTTAGTCAGTTCTCACTTTGCATTATAAACTGTTGCCTAAGCAATTTGCATCCTCAACCAATCAGAGCCTTGTTTTTATCCTTCACAATTTGACACACTATACCTTGGAGGGAACATTACCCCAAGTTTCCATCTCCTGCATGCATTTCCTTGCATTTGAGCACAGGTACGTTCCACTACTGGAACTAGTTTTGCTTACTTGCGACACTAATTTCCTCCTCTGTATCATAACATTCATTTGTTATGAAAAAACAAAAAAAAACGGGCAGGAAGGGAGTACTATATTGTAATTGGAAGCAATCGTGTCACCTTTGAACAGAGTGCAAAGTTATTGACTCTGTGTGTCATCATAATTTTGGGTTTAGCATAGCCTTAGGAAGTTGATCTTGATATAGAGTTTTCTCTACCGACTGGTTACTCTACCAGTCCCTATGGAGAACTTTATTGATGCCTCCTTCATCTAATTGTCACATCATTGATTCCATGCTGCCAGAGTCCACCATATGCCTCATGCTCTTGTTAAAAGGAATTCTATCAACCAGTGTCGGCCACTCCTCAGAAATATTGACTTTTCATGTCGACCATACCCTCAGTTTGTCTCAGAATCACATGATACTTTGGTCTTATCATGCACCCTAACCCTACATTCATCATTGGTAGGTCACCTTGAACCCAACAATCAACATTTCATCATTGGTCATTGACTAGGTGGTTTCCCTTATGTTCGACGACAAGACATCTATTCACACTTTGGGATTTGTGTAGTGTCTTGAGTTCCATTATCCCTATTTGTGGTTTCCTCACCTTTGTCGACATTTTTTCATCATTGGTTGCTATTTAGAGGGTCCTTTTCATGTATCGCTTGCATTTGGCACATGCAAAAAACACACAGGGTCATTGGTTTGTGAACATGTTCTTCGTTCGATCTCCACCAAATCATGAAGCTCCTTCTTTGTTCCTCATGCTGACTGATGAGAGATGCCTCAATGCTCTCCTTTCAGCGGGTCTCTTTCCATTGACTTCAGCTCATTTATTCTGGATATGGGACCTAGAGTTTTATTAGTACCTTGAGGCTTGCAGTCATTAGTGGTAGGCTCTCTCGCCATTAACAGATGGAAATACATCAATGGATCTCTCAAGTGTTCGACACCAACTTCTTTATTCACATTTGTAGAGATGTACTCGGTGCCTTGATACCTACTTTCATTATTGGTAGCTTGTATCGTGTTTGTTAATGGTATACTTCAATGATCGATAATCAAACAATGTCTCATCGTGTTCGACCTCAACTCATTTATTCACATGATGTAGACTTGCACCATTGGTAGATAGTGTAGAAGAATTGAAGAAATCACTATGTGGCTGCAGTTTTCCTGAGTTGTTGCTTCCATTTCATTGGACCAGTACCTATTTGACTTCAATGATCATGGGAGATCAGATTGTACTACATGGTATACAGATATCTTCAGATTGATTTTTTAGACTAGTTTCACTGGGCCTTGTTCGTGACTATGACATATTTTGGCATATAACGACATTTTTATATGCCTATTCATGGCCATAAACACTTTTTTGTTATATTTTCCACATGGATCTGCATTGTATTCTTGGCATCCATGCATGCAAATTTAGTACATAATGTAATGAGAAATTTATTTCATCCAGTTGATTCTCTACCACTCCACTTCTGGGTTATTTATAATGTATTTTGGCCATCACAGATACTCCTCTGATCTCACACATTAGGGGGGCATTTGTTATAGCAAGATTTGCCTCACCATTGCTATCTTTCACAGAGGGCCTTTTTCCATTTCCCTATGAAGACTTATCATCCCTTTTTTAATGAATCCAAACCTAAAACATACATTTTTCCACATATACGCTCTCTATCAGTTATACAATATGTGTATACACCTGATGCTCCACTGCAGCTCACGTATATCGGGATTTGTGCCATAAAATACAAAATGAGGTTGGGTTTCCATGTCATGACAGGAGATCTCTGATCCTTGGCCTTCCATATACTGGAAATGTTCTGACTCGGCCCTTCAATTGCATTTTGAAGCCTATAAGAGAACAATTTCAAGCTATGGAAAAGGGAGAGAAAGCATTCAACTTTGAGAGAAAAGTTACTCTAGAGAAATTACTCCATATTGAGTCTACATCCCTTTGTCCATCAAGTCTGAACACAGTTTTCAACCCCCAAGATCTTCCCTTATTGTTGAGAGGACCTCTTTGCCTCTTTCTCATGAGCTTTCCTTTGGTGGAGGATTGAAGTGGTGGAGACCCATTTGGAAGGAACTTAGTTTCTTGGTTTCAAACCATGCCGACACAGAAGTTTGTAATGTTGATGCTTCTGCTGATCAATTATTAATAGAAATACTCCTTTCCCGTCCTATTGGTATCTCGCAAATATATGATTATTATCCATGGGGGTGTTTGCAATGTCTATTAATGGATTATGCTATTTGATGTGCTAATTCATTTTATATCATCACTATATACTTGCTTCATTTGTTTGTTAAGAACTTCTTGCAGGTATAAAGCTTTGGGTCAAAGTGCTCAATGGTGGAACATCATCAAACGTTGGATCGAGGTAGGCCTCTTTCTTGTATTGTACATTAGTCTATATAGCATATATTAGAATTGAGTTGATTTCTGAAGTCACATATGTCTATTGTGGTTTACCCTTGGCCATAGAGAGTTTTTCCCTTGTAATAGAAATGGCAACTCCACTGGGGAGAGATCTTCCTTCTAAGGGTTGAAGTACTTTTTATTCTTACATTGCTCTTTTTCCTTTGTGGTTTTTGTCGTATCACTGCTTGACAGATCATGTTCACTCCGAGTCTGTGTTTTCTACCTTTTACCCTTTCCTGGACTTGTTTTAAAGCATATACGCCCTTTTTTCCTTGACAGTCGCGTATACACGTTTGTTGTCTCACTGCAAGAAGCGTATATACACTTGGTTCTCTTGAATAGTCATATATACCACTTCCCCTTGCTTGTTTTCTTGGTTGAGTGACTATTGGGTAGGATTTAAAGATTGTTGAGACTTCTTAGGTCTTTGTAGTATCTGTTGAGATTATCTGGGATGACAGGAAGCATGTTTGGAGTTGAATTTTTGGGCGTAGTATTTTTTTTGTTTTCTATTTTTAATTTGTCCTTGGCTTCTGGGTTGTTTTCTTGGTTGCCTGGTATTATGATTGAGTTACTTATTTTATACACAGTAGAATTCATATGTCAAGTTGCTTATCAGTCCATGCATTTTCTTTTTAGAATATTGAAAATACAAAAAAACAGGCATTTTGCATTGGTTGGCATTTTTGTCTTTGAATTTTTATCATTAGCTTAGCACATTTAGCGAAAGATTGTATTTTACTTCTGAATTGCAGACTTGAAATTGAAGACTGCATTGTTTTTATTAGCATATCATTCATTGAAAAGTTAAATATAGACTTTGCATTATATCCATAATTATTTTATGCCAGATTCATAACACCATGAGTTTCACTTCCATACCTTTTTGAGTAACCACGACCAATAAAATTTATGATTTAAACTAAAATTGATTGGTCACGATTTTATTTTTAGGGTTGTTATTGGATAAATCCGTAAGTGCGGACACAAACCGATCTCCCTAGATCCACCTGGATCTAGAACAAAACAGAACAGAATAGGACGCTTTCCTTAAGTTTTAAGTATTGAATTTACTAAGAGGCAAGAATCATGGACATATCTTATGATCGCTTCCTATAGTCTTTGTTTCTTCCGCTTCACTCCAGTGCTCTTGTGAAATCAAGATCAAAACAACACAAACCAACCAAAGTGATAGCGATGACATAAATTCAATATAAACCTATGTATGTGATCAAGGAATCATACAATAAAACACAACAAGCTTTATAGGAAAGAATCATATTACTGTATCATATTAAATGTGAAAGAGAGATTACAACCATGGCCTTGATGTCGTAAGGTCC
>ML780055.1:266335-314145 GCA_009831015.1 Picea engelmannii
GATTCAAAATGAAAATGTCTCCTTGGTATATATAGGAGACTAGGAGGTTTAATGGCCTAAAGCCGACATAAATAAAATAACATTACTAATCTAATATGCCCCAATTAAGTGGTAATGAGCCAATATTAGGGCTTAACAATATATATATATATATATACATTGCATATATGCTTGCATTACCTGCATCCATGAATGTACATAATGTGTGTCATGTTTCATTGCTTAAGAAATATATACCTGATGCCAATGTTATTGATTGGAATGTGATTCAGGTAGAGAAAGAAGGCATCTTGCAAGTGCATCAGGTGCGCATA
Organism: Picea engelmannii; assembly: GCA_009831015.1. Classification (NCBI taxonomy): domain Eukaryota; kingdom Viridiplantae; phylum Streptophyta; class Pinopsida; order Pinales; family Pinaceae; genus Picea; species Picea engelmannii. The sequence continues at coordinate 266,650 of ML780055.1, forward strand.
TTGGACCAGAAGATCAAACAGATCTGAAATCGAGCCATAGGGCTTGTAAAGGTCCAGTGGACCTAGTACGGTCCCGAGGATGCGATATGGGAGCATGAGGATTCTATGCGGGTAGAATATCTGCATCTCTTTGAAGATTTTGGAAATATTGTTGATGTTGTGTAAGGAGTTTCACTGAGGACGGTGCAAAAATAAGGGGAGGGGATTGTAATATCCCCAAGGATGAGCCCCAGTTGTATTTATAAATTGTAAATATGTTTTGTAGGATGGTGAGTCGAGTGTTGATAAGATGGTGTGCTTATGTGTTTATTAGGATGGAGATCCTAAGTGTTAAAGGCCAATCTCTTGATTTTGTATATGTAACTATGCATATCATTAGTAAAATATAAGCATCACTGTGTGCAGATTGACCACAAAGAAAGAGTGATGGGGGACTAAGATTCCAAAAGGTTGGGTAAGGGAGGAGGCTAAGTGTGTGGGCATAGGTGTTAATCTAGGGGGTTTACCTCTAAGGGAATAATATTTATTATTATTTCCTAAAGGCTAAAGTGGACATGCTGAGTGTTGAGTGTTTTTATCCTAGGTCTTGGGAGAGGCAACGTGTGAAAAATGAAATGCATGCAGCTCCAGGAAGCCAAGTGTTGACCTGGGCACATGCAGTTAAAACTAATGAGTCAGCCATGTTGGGGGTCATTCTTTCATTATGTCATCCTCTGCCTGATTTCGCTAGGATCGGGGGCATCATAACCCATTTTGCCTTTGCATCTGCATTTTCTTACCCATGCACTGGGAAGGAAACCCTCACAGGAAGGTTGTTCGTTCAACCATTATCTCATATTCTTCCTGAACCCAAGACCTCCATCATCGACCTTTGTGTTTTAATTCCTTGTCACACACCCTGAACCAGTGGAAAACTCATGGACTGAGTCGTGTCTCCTATGAAGTCCAAGAACCATGTAAATGTTTGAACCATGTTGTGTATTAGTGTGGATTGTTTCCATTTTTGGATGTCGATACCTAAATTCTTGTTGTTGTTGTCACTGTGAGTTAACCGAATTTCTATTGTTGTTGTTGTTGTTATCCTCACCTTGTGGGAATTAAGTTGAAATTGGTTGAAGAAGCGGGTTGTCGGGCCCATGCTAGAAGAGGCAGGTTGTCGGGCCTGTGAGCAACTCTCTCTAGGTGAGAGAGTTTGTTGGGAAGTGGTTTTCTCCCAAAGATATTATAGCACCAACTACGGAGCTTTGATAATTCCTTATGCATCCTGTTGTCGAAACCCTAAGAGGGAGGTGAAGTATTTGATGGATTGTGTGACAGTGAAGGTGTATACTCTCGGGTGGAACAAGTGTGTGGGGAATGAGAGTCTGTGAGTAGTGGGCGTAAGAAGGCTCCTGGCTGCATTGTGTAGTTTCCTGTAACCTCGGCCTAGTCTAGGAATCCCTTGCCCTGGGTGGATCTTAGTTCCAGCTCGGGGGTGACCCATTGTTGCACATGATGAGCAACATGGTCTATGGATGGGATTTTTTTGGAATGTCTGCACGTAGTTGGTGGTGTTACTCCAATTGAAAATATAAGTATCATTATGTGCTTAATTTATCTGTTATGCATGTCTGTGATGCTTGAATGTTATCATATATTACATTGCGTATATAAACTACTGTTAATTCCATTAATTCTATATGGTAGCAGTAATTATGTGATTATTGTGATTAAGTGTTTTAATTCGATTAAAATGCATTTATTATATAAGTGTATATTTTGCAGTGGTAGCATTACCCAGTATTTGTGTTGGTCGACAATACTATAGTAAATTGGTATCGGAACTAAGTGAAGGCTCTAAGTACTGGCATTTCCCAGGTTGGTTGGTGGCCGAGGACGTTACAAATTGGTATCATAGCTTTAAAGGCTAAGTTAAGGTTGTGTTAGTGGCATTGCTCGGCCTGTTGGTGGTTGGGGATGTTACAAATTGGTATCATAGCTTTAAAGGCTAAGTTAAGGTTGTGTTAGTGACATTGCCCGCCCTTTTGGTGGTTGGGGATTATACAAATTGGTATCAAAGCTTTAGAGGATAAGTTAAGGTTCTGTTAGTGGCATTGCTCGGCCTATTCTTGATTGGGGATGTTACAAATTGGTATCAAATCCATGGTTTCAACACTAATCCTGGAACGGAAAAAATTCAAGTTCATAGACAAGGTTTTTACGCCGAACCTGGATGGGCTGGATAAGTGGTTATTGGACCCGAAGCTTCAGGTGGAAATTGTGTCTAGAGGACCAATTTCGAACCCTAGAACCTTCCTGAGTGCTAATAAGTTACCTTGGTCATGTTATGAGACTCAGAAGGAATAGCAGTATTGTAAAACCACAACATAAGTGGTGTTGGGCCGCAGAGTAATGTGGACCTTAGGATCTATTCGAGAGAAGGAGAATTCTTTACGGTCGTCAAATCTAGTAATGTTGCAAGGCAGTTAGCCATGAATTCCTTTGGAAATCCGCATAGTAATAGATTTTTTTCTTCGTTGTAGGATCTATTCGGAAGGAAGGGAAATCCCTTACGACCATCAGATCTGTTGAAAATTCAACAAGAAACATGTGTCTAATTTCATTTTTCCTTAATTAAATTAGACAATAAATATTAGTCTATTATCTCATTCATAACTGAGTGATTTGGAATTGTAACAGAATTATAAGTGTAGTTAAGTGAGTTAATATCAGTTGTACTAGTTGTAACTAAACATGCACTAGTGAGAGTTCAGTTAATCAGTGAACTCACATGCAACTGAAGATTTTCCAAGGTTAACTACATGCATGTCAGTTCCAATGGAGATCCAGTTGAGATAACAGGTGAAAGGGATAGTTTGGCTATCAATTGTGATTTGTTCACACATGCAGTGAATATGCTTATGAGGATGTCCAAAAGAGGCAATTGTATTCATTGGATTCATTGTGAGAATTCGAATTGCAGAGATTGTGCAGAGGAGGCAGGCTGTCTAGACACGGAAATTGGTGCATGTATTTTCTGATTTGTGTATGATAGTGTGAGATGATTGTATTGTACTGAGAGATATTGGATTAGAGTTTTGTATGAGATTGTTTCATGATTCATGATATACATAATATATGATAGTGGGGTTTTTAGCTTTACGCTTTCTTGGTAAAACTTCTGTGTTGTGTGTTATTGATATTTCACTTTGTGCATTGTGGTTGTGATCATGGTTTAATTGCTTCTGCAATAATAATAGTAAAGGCAATTCTATATTTAAAAAGTGGCAGAAATTGTTAGATCAGGAGAATTGCAGGAATACATTAATTTGTATCGAAATTTTTACATGGTATCAAAGCCACGAGGGCCACGGAGCTACAGAAGTGAGGTGCGAACATAATTTCATTCTTGTAGGTCCCACCTCTAGCTGGGTGCAAACTCTAGTACCGTTGTTTTCAAGAACAGAAATTCTCGCACCCTAGACAAAGGCAACGATGGGCGACGATGGATGATATAGTGCAACTGGTATTGGTACCATTACCTTTCAGAGGGAGTCAGGTAAACCATTTCAATTGAAAAATGTTGCATGTTCCAGGTCTGAAGAAAAAATTGGTCTCAGTCGCAATGTTGGAGGACAGAGGCTATGATGTTGTTTTTAGCAGTGGTATAGCCTACCTATGACATAAAGAAATAGGTCAAGTCAAGAAGATAGGGATTCGAGTTAATAATATCTACATGTTGTAGGTAGATGGTTGCGATGCCATGATAGGCAAGGTAGAAATAGTGGTGAGCTGGGATGAGGGTGAATTATGGCACAGGAGATTAGGCCATATTCATCATGGAGCCTTGAAGATCATGCATCAAATATCTACTGGACTTCCAAGGGGAACACTCGCTCAGTCATATCAGTGCAAGGCATGCACCCTGGGGAAGTATGTAAATTCCACCTTTCATGAAAAGGAGAACCATGCTTCGGTAATCCTGGAGAGAGTTCACACAGACGTGTGTGGACCATTCTTGGTTGCTTCAACAACAAAACATAGGTATTATGTTATTTTTGTTGATGAATTTTCTCATAAATGTTGGATATTCTTCATGCATAAGAAGGATCAAACATTCTCAAAGTTTTGTGAGTTTAAAGCATTGGTGGAGAAAGAGTCGAGGAAGCAAGTGAAATCTCTAAGGAGCGATAATGGTGGAGAATACATCTCTAACAAATTCAAAGACTTCTGCAGTAGAGAAGGAATTCGAAGAGAACTCATAGCGCCTCATAACCCACAACAAAATGGGGTCGCAGAGAGAAATAATAGAATGATCGTCGATGCAGCATGAGCAATGTTGCATGATCAGGGCCTACCTATGCATTTGTGGGCAGAAGCATGCAATACTATAGTTTATGTGCAGAACCATTGTCCTCATAGAGTACTTGGCATGAGTACACCTGAAGAAGATTTTACTGGTAAGAAACCTGATGTTTCTCATTTTAAAATTTTTGGTTCATCTATTTATGTGCATGTAAGCAATGATGCCAGGAAGAAGCTGGAACTGACTGCTAAAATTGGGATATTTGTGGGGTACACAGAAACACCCCATAATTATCATGTGTATTTGTCGAATAGTAAGATGACTGTTATGCGACAGGATATAAAATTCAATGAGGGGAAATCCATGTGGTTGTCTTTTGAGAGGGAGCTAGACTTGTATGTAGAAGAGGAACTGTTGGTTCCCAAGGATGAGTCTAAAGATGTGGATCAGCCACATGAAGAGGTTCATGGAGTGGAGGAAACCACTCAAGTAGAGCCATCCATCAGAAATGGCAGAAAGTGCACCACAGAAGCTGATAGATTGAGACTAGATGCTGCACAGAATATAGGAGCCCCTATTTCACAGCGTAGACAGAGACAGTCTCCTGATTGATTTGTTGGATACATGGCTCTTATGAGAAAATGTATTGTGACTGAACCATATTCCTTTTAGGAAGCAGTATAGAACCCCACTTGGGTTGATGCTATGGTACAGGAGTATGACTCCATTGTCAAAAATAGTGTATGGGAAATTGTCCCAAGACTGATTGATAAATCAGTGGTAGGTTCGAGATGGATCTACAAGGTAAAGCAAGTTGTTGATGGGAGTGTGGAGAAATACAAGGCCGGGTTTGTGGCCCGGGGCTTCTCACAGATTATGGTGAGACCTTTGCACCTGTTGCTAGGTACTCTTCCATAAGATCCATCCTAGCACTCTAAGCGTAGATGGGCTAGTGCATTCATCAGATGGATGTTAAAACTACGTTCTTGTTGGCAACCATTTTGCAATTCTATCTTTTCCTTACAAGCTGCCTACACAAGGGTTTTGAAACCTCAATACTCGTCGCAATTCTTTAAAACAAAAGACACTATTATCTTGCGCATTCACACACCTACCTTTTTTTTTTATTTTCACGACTGCAAGCGTGAAAACTTTGAATTGGAAGTCATGTCGATGGCATTAAAATCATCTTTGGATTGTTATGAATACTCTTGTTCATGTGGTCATTTCACCTCTAACTCAATAATGGTCATACAGTTGGCAGAACACCAAACCTTTATTCACTTTGCATTTTTGTTAAAATGGTTTCAATTTATAAGTTCGTGATGCAATGAGTTCTAGTGTTTTTGATTGAATCCTTGATACGATGGTGGTACGATATTCTATTGTCTTTGATCAAATTCCTTGGTGCAATGGTTTCATGAGAACGCATTAATATTATGATTAAATCCATGGTGCAACGATCGATGTAATGTTTTATTTGAATCATACAAACACTATTGTTGATTTAATATACAGACCAATTGTTGGTTATGAACACTATGGTTTTCAAATAATTATTGGATTTTTGGTCAAAATCTTTTGGTTATGTATGTTATGGCTTTCGATGACTATGTGAATAATCCATTTGATATTGGTTTACATTGTTTTGATTGTGATTTGAATGAATCTGTTACCAAGGCGTCGTCATTTGTACATGCCAAAATGAATGTTTTGCATGGTTTCCACCACCCTCGCACGAATAGGCATTAAATGTATGCCTTGCATCTCGGGCTACCTCTATCTGTTTTGAGGAAACTGTGGGAATTGGTCCTGTATCTACCCTATCTAACCTCTTCACCATTTACCCTGTTGACTGTGTGCTCTCTCCTATGGCTCCTGTAGTGCGAATTTAACCCCGTATTGCCTCCCATAGACACGTTTTTGCGTGAGAAATTCTAGGAAAACGGTTTTGAATCCGATCAAACCCTTGAAAACCCAGAACCAAAATTAGCCCCTTTACCTTCAATGTGAGCGATTTCCTCAGAAATGGGGTTGTTACAGAGATCTACCTCGTCCTTTACAGGTCAAATTTCAGATCTTCTTCGTGGCTGAAAGGTGCGTTTTTGGTATGTGTGCATTTGTTGGAACATTTATTACTTCTCCAGGCATGTGCTTCAGAACCCCTCACTCCTCCTACCATTACCCTCCTACACTCTTGCTCCCTGTTGAACCCTTGATCAATCCAAAGGTTTATCAAGTAGTCTGTCAGCAAGTTGAAAGACAATAGGCTATGTTCTCTTTAAAATGTTGAGGCAGCCACTGCCTTTGTTAACTCGAAATTATCGTGACCGAATCGTATCCCTACAACCAAGGTATGTTATTTCAACAATGTTTTTACAAACGATTATGTTTATTTTGAATTTGCAAGAATGATTTCGTTTTGAATTAGTACAAACGATTGTGTTTGCAAAACATTTGTTTGCTAAATCGAATATAGCTCTATTTTGATTGAATTGATTTAATACGATTTTGTTGTTCTTGAATTAGCATAGCCGATTGTGTTTTCTTTGAATTAGTACAAAAGATTTGCCTGCTAAATCGAATATGGTTCTGTTTTGATTGAATCAATTTAGAAAAATGATTTCGTTAGTTTTGAATTCGCAAAAACGATTTTGTCTGTTTTGAATTAGTAATAAAAGAGTTGTTTGACAGATCGCATACATCCCTGTTATCATTCAATTAATTCAATACGATTTCGTTTATTTTGAACTGGCATAAAAGATTTGGTTTGTTTTACCAAGAATGATTTGCTTGTTTTGAATTGGTAATAAAGGCTCTGTTTGATTGACCACATACATTCTTGTTACCATTCGGATTAATTTAAAATGATTTTGTTTGTAAATATGACTAGCTACAGAATCGTGAGATTCTGTAGCTAATCATAAAATTTCATTTTTTGTTGATTTCACAATTAAAATAATATCTAAAATTGTTTTCTCTTGCTCATCTACAGGTACACACGGATTTCAATGGGAATTGGACCTGCTGTGGCAATTTAGAACATGATTTTGCTACATAGTTTTGGTTTAGGTTGTTAGTTTTAGGCAGAAATAGAAATCTGGGAGATTGTTCCCATATTTTTTGCAAACAGGTTTTGATAATTCCCACAAGGATTGTCTTATCCTGTGGCCTTTATATATTTGTTATTTTTTGTAAAGAATCCATCATGGTTGGGAGAACAAAGACTATGGATTTATGATGATACAGACTCGAATAGAAGAGGATGTTTTGTAACAGCTTTAGCTTTCAATTTATCATACTTTTATTCAAGTTTTGTGCATTTTAATTTGTAATCAAATTATTGACTACTTTAGATATCAAGATTTGTTATAGGTTGATGCGTTATGATTTAAATTCTATCCATATTTGATGTATCTCGTTTTACTCACAACAATTACACTGTTTGAATTTAATGAATAGAAGGTTTATCTTCTTTGTTAAATGAACGATTATGTACAAATCTTCGCACTGGGATTTATCTAAATGTGATGATATGTAAATTATAAGATTGTTGTTGTTTTATGTCTTGTTTGTTCTATCATTCGTATTCAAAGAGCATTGTTGCTTCCTATTTACAAGAAGCTTGTGGGAAATCTAATGCGAATTTCTCCCATCAAATAGCTGAATCAAGTATTGTGCACAGGACAAATAGGAAGTGCTACTTTAGGTCAGCTTGTTATTTTCAATTCAATAGTTAATTAATTTGAGAATTCTCTGTAGTTAGATAGATATATAGTACAGATTGTTATCTTCATTGCTTAGTTAGATAGCTGGTGTTTCATTTCTTTTTCATAAAAGTTATAAAAAATCCAAAATTATTAGCTTCGCTGTCATAAGAGAATTTACAATGATCTTGCAAATTTTGATTAAAATTTGTATTCTGTAAATACTACACATATGTAATTGAGTTTTAATTCTATTAATAGTCGAACATTTAAATAAGTAGAATTATTGTTTTATGATATTAGTTCGTAAACTTTATATATAGTTTTCGATTTGTATATAGTTTGTTGTAGTTCCTTTTTTACTTAGATTAGTTTCTTTGGCTTAGTTTTTCTTTCGTTTTACTAGGACTTAGATCGGCCAACAGAGCCGCTAAACCCATTGGAGTAGATCATCCCAAACAGCTTGGGTTATTTAGACAACCCTGGACTGGATCCACCCCTCCAGTTGACGAGCGTACAATTTTTCCCGTCAACAAATGGCGCTAGAAGGAAGGCCGACTGACAAGATGACCTTGTAGAAGTCTTTATTTTAAATGTATTCAATTTCCCCCATGGCTCCCCAAATCACTGTGTTGGAACATGCTTTCAACTTCTCATTACCCAATGTTCCCAACGAGACAGTCTCTCGCTTGTCCAAACTCACCTTTGATGGTGGAGGCAATATATTTGCTAAAGACCACCTTAACAAGTTTTGGTGAAAATGCATCAAACATGATATCTCATATTTAAGAGTTTTATGCAGAATTTTTGCTTTTACTTTTAGAGGTCGGATCAAACATTGGTTTGAATCCTTTCCAGCATGTCACATTTTTTATTGGTTTCAATTTGTAGATGAGTTTCTAGATGCTTTTTAAATTTATGATTTCGATCAATTATGTGAATAATTTCATACTTCGCTAATCAATGGCAATTCATCTTCAGAAGACTTTTTGACAAGAGTCTATCTTATCCTCTGTAAATTTAATCTCGATGACATGTCATTGACATTAAATCTCTTCTATGATGCTTCCATCCCTTCCATCCAGTCATGTTCAATCATGAATGAAGAACCAATTGCAAATCCTATCACTCAACTGCAAGAACAATCTTCTTCGCAAGAAGGGAAAAATTCTTCCGATAATGTTGAACAAGCCAGGGAGGTAGAATCTATTGATCAGGATCTTATTGACAACCAAATTGGTTTTTCCTTTGAATCATTGTATTTTTAGACTAAGACTAGTATGGAAGATGATTCGTTTCTGGCTCAAGGTGAATACCCTCATTCTTGTAACTCATGCTCTAATCAACATTTAAAATCATTCATTGAAGAACACTTAAGCGATGAAAATCTTCTTGAATGTTCTAGTACTCCTATGAAACTGATTAGAGAAGAAGTTACGCAACTAGAAGAAGAAACTTTAAACCTTCATCCTCAAAATGCACTTTGTTCACAGGAAAGACTAGATTATTGTCACATAAATGTTGAATTATCTATCACTCAAAAGGAAAATCCAGATGATCATATTATGTTGAGGAATTTGTCACCAAAACAGAGTAAGAGTTTTAAACAAAGTGAAGAGAATTTTCTTGAGAATACCATTGTTGAGTATCATAGTTCAAGAGATTCTTTTCATCTGCTTATTTTTTATTCCTTTTATTCTTTATATCCTGATCTATTCCTAGATTTTGGTGGACTTGACATCTTACCTACAACATACTACTCTTTTTCGCCACAATCATATCCTTTCGATATGCTAAATTTTGGTGAAATCAATTCTGAACCTAACAATGATAAACTTGGATTTGATGCTTGTTCACTTTCATCACTCAAATGGGAAAAGGACATGTTGTGAGATGGTTTTACACTGTTTATTGTTGAAGAAGACAATGCATTATATTTTATGGAGATCAAACGTTCTACATTTCATATTCGTTCTTCGCTTAGCTCGAATCTTAATGTTTATACTTCACATTTTGAAATGATCAATCTCATCGAAGGAAATATTCAAACCAATGATCCAATTGATTGCACGAATCCTCCTATGATGAGTTTCCCATGGATATATTCATTTCATCAAAATCATGGTTTGCATCCCCATTTTGCGATACGATTTTAGGATGGCTTAAATATCCATACATAAAAAAATTTCATAATAAAGATAAAGATGAGCTTGCTTTCTTTTTACCTAAGTATCTTGGAAGTAGGTAAGATGTCAAGTCCACCTAGATTCTGGTGGACTTGACATCTTACCTACAACATACTACTCTTTTTCGCCACAATCATATCCTTTTGATATGCTAAATTTTGGTGAAATCAATTCCGAACCTAACAATGATAAACTTGGATTTGATGTTTGTTCACTTTCATCACTCAAATGGGAAAAGGACATATTGTGAGATGGTTTTACACTGTTTATTGTTGAAGAAGACAATGCATTATATTTTATGGAGATCAAACATTCTACATTTCATATTCATTCTTCGCTTAGCTCGAATCTTAATGTTTATACTTCACATTTTGAAATGATCAATCTCATCGAAGGAAATATTCAAACCAATGATCCAATTGATTGCATGAATCCTCCTATGATGAGTTTCCCATGGATATATTCATTTCATCAAAATCATGGTTTGCATCCCCATTTTGCGATACGATTTTAGGATGGCTTAAATATTCATACATAAAAAAATTTCACAATAAAGATAAAGATGAGCTTGCTTTCTTTTTACCTAAGTATCTTGGAAGTAGGCGTGACATATTTCTTTTAGATCCTCCATGTGAAGAAATTAATGAGAACTTAAAGAATTGCCAGGAGGATGGGGCATTTCAGCCTTGGTTGATGGTTATTCCATTTCCTCGTAATCCTGACAAGTTTTTCAAACCTACTTACACTCGCCCATGCCATTATGACCCTTATCACGACAAGATTGCACAATGGCTGGAGGATTCATACATCAAGAATACTGAAGGGAATGGTAAGATCATGCTTACTTTGTTTTTAGATGATGATTATCAAGGTAAGTGTGATATGTTTCTGTCATTTGTTGATATATTACCATTCTTATTAGTAATGCTTGATCTTGTTTCCATTGCAGGATTAGAGTTACTCCAATGGCTACATTGGAAACATGACTTCACGTAGTATCCTGATTTGTTTAATAGTTAGGGTAGGTTTAGGAATAGGTTTTCCTTTCAGATGTATTTCTCACTATTTCTCTTTTTAATAATGCACTCATGAATGCAAGTGGGCACACCATGAGAACCATAATACGACTATTGTCAGGGAAGTCCACTTGATCCTTTTCTCTTTGCTTCTAGTTGAACATTTATTTTCAAAAACACAATGTGATCATGAAGATCTTAAATGGAAAGTAAAGAGATAAATAAATCTGAATCAACCCTAACCCAAGGTACCACGAGTAAGATTGCTTTCCCATCAAAAAGGATTTTCCTACTTTTTAGTCTCCCAAAGGATTTGTGGCATGAGGTTTTCAAATGCACCTTCTGTACATATTTGTTTTTTGTTTTTGTTGTTTGGATTTCTTTGCTTTCCAATTTTTCTTCACTGGTGTGTTTTGTTTCCATTTATGCTTATCAGTCTTTCTTTTTGAAATACATGTACTTTCATTATGAATTGTTCAGACAAAGAAAACAGAAAATTTTTCCTATGAATGACTGCTAAAAAGTTGTCTAAACATCAATTGTGATATGCTTCTGAAATTTACATCCATGTTAAGGAAAGCCTATTGTTTGAAAGAAGTTTATTGATTTCAATTTGTAAGCGAAGCTTGTCACAATCATCTTTTTCTTCTTACGCTGTAACTGTTCCTTAAGGGAATGACTTAGAAGATGTCTCCCTGCCTTAGAAGGTCGGTTTTGTAAACAAACCATCTCTGAATCTTAATGAAGGATAGTTAATAAAATTCTTTCCAGGTCTGAAAAAATATGTCCAAAATATCACAATTTTCAGCGTCACCTCGCTCGATTAAATATCTTTAAAAAACCAAATAAATCATTAAAGAGTTGTGGGAAGTGCTTGTAAACCCACAGGGATGTTGAACAGGTCTGTTGGCAGTGGGTAAATGCATGCATGACGCTAAGACAACTTCGTCGAGGTACTGAATAGGCCCGCTGGCAGCGAAGCAATGTCAGGTATATGAAAATTTGCAAATATGGAATCTCTTGACCTTAAAATGTCCTTTATTCTGATCTAGAACTTCTTAACAGGATACGAATATCAGAGTGGGTTAAATGGAAACCCTATCGAGGCTATGGACGCCTACTGGCAACAGTGGCTCTGTCAATAGTATTGGAGATTTTATCTTTAATATCATGACTCACTTGTCTTAAGACTGTTATCAGTTTTCATCTTTTAAGCACAGCTGGAATTGTTGGCTAATGATGATGTTTAAACAATTTTCTGGTTGTTTTTGAGTTAGAATTATTCTCATTATCCTAATCTGGATTTGTTCTTTTGGCAGAGATAACTGCTTCTACCAGTGTGTCGCCATTGTTGGTAGCCATTTTGCAATTCTATCTTTTCCTTACAAGCTGCCTACACAAGGGTTCTGAACCCTCAATACTCGTTGCAATTATTTAAAACAAACGACACTATTATCTTGCGCATTCACACACCTGCCTTTTGTTTTCATTTTCACGACTACAAGTGTGAAAACCTTGAATTGGAAGTCATGTCGATGGTATTAAAATCATCTTTGGATTGTTACGAATACTCTTGTTCATGTGGCCATTTCACGTCTAACTCAATAATGGTCATACAGTTGGTAGAACACCAAACCTTTATTCACTTTGTATTTTTGTTAATATGGTTTCAATTTATAAGTTCATGATGCAATGAGTTCTGGTGTTTTTGATTGAATCCTTGATACGATGGTGGTATGATATTCTATTGTCTTTGATCAAATTCCTTGGTGCAATGGTTTCATGAGAACGCATTAATATTATGATTAAATCCATGGTGCAATAGTTGATGTAATGTTTTCTTTGAGTCATACAAACACTATTGTTGATTTAATATATGGACCAATTGTTGGTTATGAACACTATGGTTTTCAAATAATTATTGGATTTTTGGTCAAAATCTTTTGGTTATGTATGTTATGGCTTTCGATGACTATGTGAATAATCCATTTGATATTGGTTTACATTGTTTTGATTGTGATTTGAATGAATCTGTTACCAAGGCGTCGCCGTTTGTACATGCCAAAATGAATGTTTTGCATGGTTTCCACCACCCTCGCACGCATAGGCATTAAACGTCTGCCTTGCATCTCGGGCTACCTCTGTCTATTTTGAGGAAACTGTGGGAATTGGTCTTGTGTCTACTATGTCTAACCTCTTCACCGTTTACCCTGCTGACTGTGTACTCTCTCCTATGGCTCCTGTAGTGAGAATTTAACCCCGTATTGCCTCCCAGAGACATGTTTTTGCTTGAGCGATTCTGGGCAAACGGTTTTGAATCTGATCAAACCCTTGAAAACCCAGAACCGAAATTATCCCCTTTACCTTCCTTGTGGGCGATTTCCTCAGAAATTGGATTATTACAGAGATCTAGCTCGTCCTTTACAAGTCAAATTTCAGATCTTCTTTGTGGCTGAAAGGTGTGTTTTGGGTCTGTGTGCATTTGCTGGAACATTTATTACTTCTCCAGGCCTATGCTTCAGAACCCCTGTCACTCGTCTTGCCATTACCCTCCTATACTCTTGCTCCCTGTTGAACCCTTGATCAATCCAAAGGTTTATCAAGTAGTCTATCAGCAAGTTGAAAGACAACAGGATCTGTTCTCTTTAAAATGTTGAGGCAACCACTGCCTTTGTTAACTCGAAATTATCATGACCGAATCGTATCCCTACAGCCAAGGTATGTTATTTCAACAATGTTTTTACAAATGATTCTTTTTATTTTGAATTTGCAAGAATGATTTCGTTTTGAATTAGTACAAACGATTGTGTTTGCAAAAGATTTGTTTGCTAAATCGAATATAGCTTTGTTTTGATTGAATCGATTTAATACGATTTTGTTGTTATTGAATTAACATAGCCGATTGAGTTTTCTTTGAATTAGTACAAAAGATTTGCCTACTAAATCGAATATGGTTATGTTTTGATTGAATCAATTTAAAAAAACGATTTCGTTAGTTTTGAATTAGCAAAAATGATTATGTCTTTTTTGAATTAGTAATAAAAGAGTTGTTTGACAGATCACATACATCCCTGTTATCATTCGATTAATTCAATACGATTTCGTTTATTTTGAATTGGCATAAAAGATTTGGTTTGTTTTAACAAGAATGGTTTGCTTGTTCTGAATTGGTAATAAAGGCTCTGTTTGATTGACCGCATACATTCTTGTTACCATTCGAATTAATTTAAAATGATTTTGTTTGTAAAAATTTTCATAACAGTTATAAAAAATCCAAAAATATTAGCTTCGTTGTCATAAGACAATTTACAATGATTTTGCAAATTTCGATTAAAATTTGTATTCTGTAAATACTGCACATATGTAATTGAGTTTTAATTATGTTGATAACCGAACATTTAAATAAGTAGAATTATTGTTTTATGATATTAGTTAGTAAACTGTATCTATAGTTTTCGATTTGTATATAGTTTGTTGTAGTTCCTTTTTTACTTAGATTAGTTTCTTTAGCTTAGTTTTTCTTTTGTTTTCCTAGGACTTAGATCGGCCAACGGAGCCGCTAAACCCGTTGGAGTGGATCATCCCAAATGGCTTGGGTTATTTAGACAACCTCAGACCGAATCCACCCCTCCAGTTGACGAGCGTACAATTTCTCTCGTCAACAGTTCCTCAACGGGATCATTGAGGAAGAAGTGTACATTGAGCAGCCATAAGGTTTTGAGACCTTTGACAAAGAGTTGCATGTGTCAAAACTCAAGAGAGAACTATATGGGCTTAAGAAATCACCCTGTGCTTGGTACACTCGGATAGACAGCTATTTCACCGAGTTGGGCTTCACCAAAAGTGAAGCAGATGAAAACCTATACCAAATTGTGGTGGAGGGTAATCTTTTAATCATTGTGATTTATGTTGATGATTTAATATTGACTGGTGATGAGCAGTTGATATGCTCATGCAAGGAGTACCTTGCAAAGGAGTTCGAGATGAAGGATTTGGGCCTTCTTCATTATTTCCTTGGTTTGGAAATATGGCAGCGAGATGGTGAAATTTTTGTGTCTCAAGGCAAGTATACCAGGGAGATACTGGGTAAGTTTCACATGGAGGGATGTAAACCCATGGATACTCCTCTTCCAAGAAACTAGAGGAAAGAGGATGCTACTTCTAGAGAAGTAGTGGATGCTACTATCTATCGACAGTTAGTGGGTTCGCTAATGTATTTAGTGAACACAAGACTGGATATTTGGTATGCGGTTAACCAACTAAGTCAAGCGATGGTTAAGCCTACCAAACTCTTTTGGAAGGCAGGTAAGCATGTCCTAAGATATCTAAAGGGCACATATAAGTATGGATTATGGTACAGATAGATGGATGGGGTGAAGTTGCATGGCTTCATGGATGCAGATTGGGCAGGCAGCCCAACGGACAGAAAGAGCACATCAAGAGGGATCTTTAGTATCGTATCTACAATTGTTTCTTGGTACAACAGAAAACAGAGATCCGTGGCAGTTAGTTCAGCGGAAGCGGAATACATGGCAGTGATTCAAGTTGCATGTGAGGCTATCTGGATGAGGAAGATCTTGGTTGGTTTGTTTTGTTCTCATTTAGATATGACAGTGATTTATTGTGATAATTAGAGTTGCATTAAACTCTCGATTAATCCTATGTTTCATGATAGATTTAAGCATATATATATCCGGTATCATCATCTCAAATATTGTGTGCAGCGGAAGATCATGTTGATTCAATACATTCCTACGAAAGATCAGGATGCAGACATTCTGATGAAGGCGCTCACCAGGAGAAAATCCAAATATCATGGAGATAGGATTGGGGTGAAGGATAATCCCTTTCTTGTTGAGAGGTAGTGTTGAAAAGTCAACAAGAAACATGTGTCTAATTTAATTTTCCCTTAATTAAATTAGACAATAAATATTAATCTATTATCTCATTCATAACTGAGTGATTTGGAATTGTAACAGAATTATAAGTGTAGTTAAGTGAGTTAACATCAGTTGTACTTGTTGTAACTAAAAATGCACTAGTGAGAGTTCAGTTAATCAATGAACTCACATGCAACTGAAGATTTTCCACAGTTAACTACATGCATGTCAGTTCCAATGGAGATCCAGTTGAGATAACAGGTGAAAGGGACAGTTTGGCTATCAATTGTGATTTTTTCACACATGTAGTGAATATGATTATGAGGATGTGCAAACGAGGCAATTGTATTCATTCGATTCATTGTGAGAATTCGGATTGCAGAGATTGTGCAGAGGAGGCAGGTTGTCTAGACACGGAAATTGGCACATGTATTTGTTGATTTGTGTATGACAGTGTGAGACGATTGTATTGTACTGAGAGCTCTTGGATTAGAGTTTTGTATGATATTGTTTCATGATTCATGATATACATAATATATGATAGTGGAGTTTTTAGATTTACGCTTTCCTGATAAAACTTATGTGTTGTGTGTTATTGATACTTCACTTTCTGCATTGTGGTTGTGATCGTGGTTTAATTGCTTCTGCAATAATAATAGTAGAAGTGATTATGTATTTAACAAGTGGCGGAAATTGTTAGATCAGGAGAATCACAGGAATACATTAATTTGTATCGAAATTTCTACGAGATCCAGGGAAAGTTCAAAGGAGTTAAACCAGAAGCCCTTTGGGCTTCGTGGCTTCAGTGAAGTATTATGCCAGAAACAAGAGAAGGGTCAAAGCCTGAAGCTCTGAAGTGGATCTACATCGTAGATCTAGAGAGGAGATCTCGACTATTGGATCAAGCCAATGTTAAAAGGTCAAACACAGTAGTGAAGGGTGAAATCTCTAGAAGAGCCGAAGTAGTGAGTCATGATGATGTCACTTGGATTGACGTGGACACATGGGATGTGTGCCATGTGTCAGTGGGTTTCAAACCCGTAGAAGGTTGAAATGGCATTTGGAACGAGATGCATGTCATCCATCTAAATGGGCCATGTATCAGTTGCTATTATTCTGTCATGTGGCTTTCTGTATGAGCATGGCTAGTGGGGCTGAGGTTACATAACATAGTTAAAGGTTAGAAGATCCACACTAATGTTGGTCATGATACATCAAGATTGATGGCCAGGAGGCATTGTGGGGACCCAAGTTTCAAGGGAATTAATTCTCCAAGGTGGTCCCACAATCCAAACTGCGGTTTCACCGAGGGGTTATGTGTCAGCATCAAAATAATTGTGGGATGAAAGGCAGGTTTCTCCAAACCATTGTTACATGCCCCCACAATTGGAAAATGTTAATTGATGTGATGTAATGACATCACCAAAGGATATTGGGAATGTTCGAATATTAATAGTTCGGATGTATGGATGCGAGATCCTCTGAAGCTAAAAATTTCCGAAGACCCGAAACTCAGACACCTGAGGTTCCATAGAAAGTGTTAGCCATTAGATGTTAGGTATACATGTACTACTGATCTTCCCTACTTCATGATTTTGGTAATCTGGAACTCTGAGAGATTATTGTGTGGTGCTTGGAAATATTATGAAGTCGAAGGTTGAAGGCCCGAGTAAGAACTTATTGATCTAGCACTTGGTCACGACCCATGGTCACGTGGATTGGGGACTGAGAGAAAGGGGATAGTGCCTGAAAATGATTACAAAGCAAAGAAGAGCTTGGAAAGAAAATGAGATCTGAACGTTTTCTTAAATCAGATTGGTTTGAATGCATAAATTGGTGAAGTATTGAATAAGTTTCAATTGTTTCTCTTCTTTGAGTTTTCAAGTGCAAGCAGTGCATATTTTCTACAAGGAGTGGGTTGACAGAGGTAATTTAACCTCAGAGAATCTTAGGAGAGATACAGTTGAACCTTCATCAATGGAGGTGCAAGGAGTTCACAGGAAGAACACTGTGTTGAGTTCATAGAGAGATAGCCATTGAGAACTCTGTAGGGATATTCCATGCGAGCATCGAGTGAGTACAAGTGTGCACAGAGAAAAACATTTGTCAAGTTCAGGGAGAAGAGTATCAAAGGAAGATACTCATAGAGCTTTTGAACACTCTGTAGAAAATTCTTAGCAAGGTGTGTTTTGAGCAAAATGTTTCTAGGAGGGCATGAAGTTTTCCTTTAAAAGGAAATAGAAGGGTTGATACCCTTAGGAGACTTAGTAATTTGAAAATATCAGAAGAGATAACGCAAGGAGTGCTTGGGAAACAGACTCATTCTAAGTCCTAAAGCTCAAAAGAGATAATTCTTAAGAGAGCAAAGATGATATCCAGGAGGCAGACTTGCAGGAGAGAGGTCAAAGGCCAAAGCCTTTGAACACTGAAAAAATATTCCAAGGTAGAGGAAGTCAAAATATTAGGAGGAGGAGTGAAAAAAAACATCAAATCGGTTGTGGGGAGGACTGGACCGTTAGATCAGTGTCTAGTAGAATAAATGAAACAGAGAGGATAGGAACAGATCCCATCCATTGGATCTGAACGTGAAGGAACAAGAACTATTGGATCCTGAGGTAAACGCATGAGACTTAACCCTTATGTGTGTAGGATAATTGGACTTGTCAAAGTCCTAAACTCCCAAAGTGATTTGGGACCGTCCATCATCCAGGAGGATAGGTGGCATAAGATCCACAACTTCAGAAGTTTGTAGACAAGGAGGAGGAGAAATAGCTAAAGTAAATTTTTTTTGTTGATCTAAAAGTGGACGCGTGGTTCTAGATCTTGAACTATGGGTACGGAGCACTCTGGAGGAAAGCAAAGGATGAAAGCACCGAAGTCACGAAGGAGATCTCAATCGTTAGTCGAGGAGGAGGTAGAAGAATCATTGATCTGGTCTTTGTCTAAAACATCTGAAGTCCTGAAGAGAATCAGGGTCATTGATTTGGACAGGATGCATGGCAGAGATATGTCACTCCGCAGAAATTCACTCCAGAGATTTGTGTGTTTGGAGATGTGAGAACTCTTGAAGGTCGAAGAGTCAAATTTCATCAAAACCATATGATTGTTGAGGACATATGTCAATATATATTCCACTTTGGAACATTGTCATATGGGAAAAATCAAATAGTTGAGAGTTGAAACTCTCGAGGGACAGAGAGTTGGAATCAACCGTAGTCGTTGATTTGGAAGGGAGCTATGTGTCGATAGATCATGTAGATCTAGGATCATGTGTGGAAGGAGGAAAGAAGGTAGAAAAGGGAGGATAGATAGCAGTCGTTGACCACGGATCATCTCCAAGGGATTGGAGGTCGACAGACGAGCTGGATTGTGGGGCCAGAACTTGCTCAGATGTTAAAAATCTTAGAGCGAGCCGTAATTTATAACACGATTTTAACAAAGTTATGTGTGGTAGCTAGAGGTGAATTGCAAGATGAAAATCAGGTTGGCCTAAAACCACTCTTTCCATGGCACGCAATCACATTTTTCTATGAGTTCATAGCCCAAATTCATATGAAGGAAAGGGATAATGAAAAAGGGGCTAGCACCTGAAACTTGGAGTTTTGGAAGCGCGTAGGAATAAGCCCATGGCTATGTCAGGACCTATGCCTAAATAAGGAAAGGGGACCTATGTAATATTAATAGGGGTCTAGCAAAGGCCCGAAGAGTCAATCCAACTCAGCATCTGGAAATATCCTTTGATCGGGAGGTCAGCAGACCCTGCTGAGGTAGGGGCACTACGTCGAAAGTGCTCAAGGAAGAAATAGTCATGTACAGTGATCACGGTGAGAGAACAAGAAGATTTAGGAATATGAGAAGAATTGTAGACTTCTAGGATCAACAAGGAAAATTTTTATAGGGAGAAAGAATTTGATGCAATTTTTGTGGCAACAAGTCTATTACGGCTTGTTGGTTCAGCCAGAGGAAAGAATGCTTGTGTGTTTGCAAGTTTTGTTGGTGATGTTGTTTCATAAGGAGGGAAGAAATAGAGCAATGAAGTGTTGGTTAGAAGTTTGATAAAATAAGCATGGAAGCTTCTACTTCCATCAGACATTCAGGTAGTATAAAATTTATTAATGGTAGTCATCCAGGTATGAGTTTTATTACTCTTTTTGCATAATTGTTGAAAGGCAATTTAGGTAAAAATTTCCATAAGAAAAGTTATTGTTATAAAATCACATTATTATATTATTGAATACATGCCACTAGATGTGGTAAGGTTAGAGGCCTGTATTAATTCAAATCTTATGAATGCACACACTGACATAGTAGAAATTCATGTTAATTTGGTTATGGGGTAATAACCAAAGAATTAAAAGATAACAACTTGTTATAGGAATGAATGCCAGTAAGCTAGTCATGTATGAGACTAGGTTGGATATGGAAAGGTATGATATGGAAAGATTATGAGCCACACAGGTACTAAAATCTTCCTACCTTTAAATAAAACTTGGATTGCAACCTTTTTGCTAACACTAATGAACACCACAGATTTATATTCTTGGTGTAGTGTTCGAGTCGAAAAGGAAGGCATCCAATTAATTGGGAAGACAATAGGAAGTGTGTGGAAAATGTGTCAACACATTGGCCAGAATTCCAACTTATGGATGGTGAGATACACGACTAATATGAAGAGAATTATGTAATTCAATGCAAGCTGTGTTGAATAAGTATCCAATGAGAATTTCACTCTTGCATAGTAAGTGATAGAATTGTATACTAAATGTAATTGTCGAATGATTTTTGTAAGTACATGCATATATATGATCACATAGAAATAATTGTTACTAACAACTGAAATGTTGTGAACTCATGAAGTTGAGGACATTTCAAGAGATGATAGACATTGAAACAAGAAATTTGTAAGTCAAGTAGTCAGATGAGAATTCACTAAAGGAAGAAGTAATGAACTTACAGATATTATTGTGAACATGCATATGCATAGAATGACAAGTCATTCTATTTTATTAAATTGTTTTGTAATTATGATTGAATTGCTAGATGCAAACAATTCTAAATTCACTGCATATGGTTCTGTACATATTGCAATTGAATTATGATGTACAGGAAATACTGGCAATTTTTGGCAGTATGCAAGATGAAGCCTTATAGGAAATTGGTATATAGTTTGGTGCATGTGGAAAACCACAAGGAAGGTTGCAATCTTAATATGGGAACAACCAAGAAGAATTATGAAATGGAATTTCATGTTTTGGGGAAAAAGTTGAATTCCCTTTTGAACTAAGTTTGAGTTCCTATATGAATTAATTTATGTTTCCTCATGATAAATTCATGTGGGCGATGCAGATGCGATGATGTTGATTAAAGCGGAATGTTGACTATAAAGAGTAGATCGGGAAGATGTTGATTGGAAATATTTGAGGGCAGTTGGAACTCAGAGAGCCACGATGCTCTGATACTTCTTGAGCCAACCTATTGCTGAATCCCAAGGAAAGGGAGGTGTAGCCACCGATGGACTATTTGATAGTGAAGGTGTACACTCCTGGGGTGCAACAGGCATGTGGGGAAGGAGATACTATTGGTTGGAGTGTTGTTGAGGTTTGGTACCTTGGCCTAGAACATTTGATATGGAGGTCTTCTCAATCAGAAGATAAGTACAATTCTCTATTTATTGTATGTTGTGTATCTTGTATACAGGTTATAATGTTATTATAATTGTTTGTATATACATATATATACATTTCATATATGCTTGCATTACCTGCATCCATGACTATAAATAATCTGTTTCATGTTTCATTACTTAAGAAATATATACCTGATGCTAATCATGTTATTGATTGGAATGGGATTCAAGTAGAGAAAGAAGGTGTCTTGCAAGTGCATCTGGTGTTCATATTGGACCGGAAGAGAAAACAGCTCTAGAATCAAGACATAGGTCTTGTAAAGGTCCAGTGGACCTAGTACGGTCCTGAGGACATGACATGGGAGCATGAGGATGTTATGCAAGAAGAATACCCGCATCTCTTTTAAGATTTTGGAAATCTTGTTGATGTTGTGTAAAGCGTTGCACTAAGGACAGTGAAAAAATAAGGGGATGGAATTGTAGTATCCCCAAGGACGAGCCCCGGTAATTTTTATAAATTGTAAATGTGTTTTGTAGGCTGGTGAGTTGAGTGTTGATAAGATGGTGGGATTATGTGTTTATTAGGCTAGAGAGACTAAGTGTTAAAAGCCAAGAGACTGATTTTGTATATGTAACTATGCAGATCATTAATAAAATATAAACATCATTGTGTGCAGACCGACCATGAAGAGAGAGTGATGGGGGAATAAGCTTCCGCAAGGTTGGGAAAGGGAGGAGGCTAAGTGTGTGGGCCTAGGGGCTAGGGTAGGGGGCTTACCTCTTGTTGGCAGCCAATTCAATTTTTTTTAATTGCTCTAAAAAGCTGCCTACACCTACTTGTCCCATAAACGACAAGTCATCGTCACATTTTTGCAACTAGACATTTGTTTCATTTCTTGCGTTAATTGCGATTTGATTTTGATTCAGTTTTCACAACTAAAAGTGTGAAAACCTCTTCATCGTTATTTGGACTGTTATCATACGCTGAAAAGCACTTACCTTTGGTTTGCTATTAAGTGGATGGAGTATCCTTTCAAACCATATCCATTTATATACTCTTATTTTGATTGCGCATTTTGATTAATGAGATTTTGAGCATGCTGAGTTATGGGTTATATTTGATTTCATAAGGGTCGTGATTGATTGTTGATTTTATATGATAGGATCCTTATTGTTTTAAACCTTTGACTTGTCAATTTTACAAAATCTTTGGTCATAATGTTTTATAAGACTTTGATTATTTATTATTCTATGAGTGCATGATCAATATATGAGTTTTGATTTGTATGGAAAAGGTTTGAATTATAAACCCTGACCAGGTAAACTTTTGATAGTTTGAATTTATGCAATAGCATGATTGGATTAACATTGGTTTCAATGTTTGTTTTGATTTAATGATTAATACGATGGTGCGTTGGTAAAAAATTTTGATTTCATGTCGGATTGAATTATACACTTGGCGCATGAATATAGAATATGGTTTTGGTTCTACATTTGATCGATGGCACGTTGATATGGTTATACACCGACTTGGGTTGGTCGATTAATATGTTTAAATGCTATGATGACTGATGGAATAGTGTTGTACTCAGCCATTAATGCACTGCATGGCGGTGATAATCCCACCACCTTCGCACGCATTACATTGATTCATCCCTTTTCGAGTGTTTGCAGTTGTTAAGCCTCATCGTTTTACTCCTGTGTTTTTCATTGTTTAATCCAAACCCTACCATGTACAGAAGCCAGGGCTCCTATCGTAAGGGCTGAGCCCAACGGGTGCCAAGCACTGCTGATGTTTGATGGCGTGTATAGCGACCTGGAAAATCTCGGGTGGCTCGCTTTCATAAGGAAATTCGATGGTTATAACCACACTGTGGCTCGGAAATTTGTGTTATCATTCGATGGCTGCCGAGCCAAAGTTCGAGATGTCCAGCTTGAAATCACTGAACAGTTTCTCAGCTCGGCAACCAGCCAGCCTGTTATGGGACAGAAGTGGTCGAAGAGATGCAAGGTAGATGATGTCCCGTGGACATTACTGTTCCAATCTAGAATAGTGAAATCATGCGACAGAGGTTTTCCTGCAAAAATGCTAAAACCGCGCTGACGTGACCTCCTAATGATAATCAAGCAATTCATTACTTGCGAGGGAAGGTATGGGTTTGTTTTCCTGTTTCATCTTCGTCTATTGATGGTTTTTATGGGTTTCGAACTTAGTATGCCCCACTACCTGGATAGAAGTTTGTTCAAAATGGCTAAGAGGTACAAGCGTAACCTGGCTGATACCAGCCTCTTCCATTTGGGGTTGATTAAAATGATTATGGTTTACGAGTTGGGGTTACGTCGTGATTGTTGGGATGATTTTCTCAGTCGTAATGGCTTCGAAGAATCAAACCCTCCACAGGTTGATAAGCCTATGGTGACCGAAACCCAACCTGTTCCCCCTGTGCCTTATAGCGTTTTGCTACCCAAACCTCTACCCGACCCACCCTCGAAGTTGCCTATGGCTGTGACTAAACAGGTTGAAATTGATAAACCCGCAACCAAAAAGCCTAAAGCTAAAACTGGTTTGAATTCTAAAGGCAAGAAAAATTCTAGGTTAATATCTCGCATGGCGAGAAATAAGCCCAAACCCCCTGCCAAATCAGAGCCTATCATGGTCAGCGAAGACTCTGATTCAGAGATTGAGCATTTTCTTGCCAATGAGCATCCTTACTCGGAAAGCTTGTGTGATAAACCTCCTTATGACTTCATCAAGAATTTACCTCCTTGTCTGTGGGATAATCCTTACTTTCCTGGCATTGAACCACCACATGGAACCCTCGGTGAATCATCGAAACCCTTGGCTGCTCAACCTGCTGCTCCACCTTGCGATCAGTGTGGGTTATGGTTAGAGAGATACTACTTGGATGTGCCGATGTTGCAATCCAGAATCCATGATTTGGAAAGCCAAGTGAAAAATCTCACTGATCATAACGCGAAGGTGCAACCCAACGACAAGAAGCAACGAAAAATGGGTTCAATTCTGTTCAAGAATGTCGAGTCAGCCACGACATTTGTCAATTCAAAATTGGCATAGCCTCAGCAATCTCGCTGGAATAACTTTCACTCATTTATATGGCACATTCATAAACTCTGTGTACATTGTTGACCTGCTCTGTCATGCATTTGTTGTATGTAAGTTTTAATTAATTTTTGGATTGGGTTTTGATTAGATTTAAATTGATTATGATTGGATTTGATTTGAATACTCTGTTATTAAAGATTGTCGATATATTTTATAAACACAGGTTATTTTGGGATCCCAATCTTGGAACATAGTCAATATCTCTTTCGATTTGGTTATACCCTATGCGATATGATGGGCAAATCGGTTAGTTGTTCCGATTGTATATTCTATATCATTTTGTTACATAATCAAATTACGAATAGATATGAATAGTGGCTGTTAAGATTTGGATTGTATTCGATGGTAACAAATATATCATTTTGAATTTGATTTGAGGAATGAAATTGATCGTATCCAGTCTTACAATTTGTGTCTATAATTAAATTCAGTCATATTCATTTCAGTTATATGCCCGGTTTGTATTATGGATTTTGTTGACTCTGTCAAGACCCTGTCTGTTGACTGTGTGGTGATCAAACATGAAAATCGTTGAGTCGATATTTATGGAGTATGATTTCATCCGATTACAATTGAAGCAGTTTACATATCATGCTTTTAACTGAATGATATCAATCTGTTGTTAGGACTATAACTAGTCAATGACAGTTACGACCATTATTTTGGTCATACCTGTGAACTGTTTGAGACTCAGCGAACGAAATCTGTGGCTGGATTCTATGAATATAGTTATGGATGTTTCATCTTGATAATAATCTTGACGGATTTTCTATATTGGCAATTGATTAAACGATATGGATCCTATGCA
Organism: Picea engelmannii; assembly: GCA_009831015.1. Taxonomy (NCBI): domain Eukaryota; kingdom Viridiplantae; phylum Streptophyta; class Pinopsida; order Pinales; family Pinaceae; genus Picea; species Picea engelmannii. Next base: position 292,282 of record ML780055.1, read on the forward strand.
AATCAATTATGATTGTCTCGTATCTTTTACAATTTGGTTTGCCATTCATTGCATTTATGAAACAGTCATGTTAATATTTGATCTGACTTTATGGAAATTGGAAAAACAGAGCATTCTTACCCTGTCCCAATTACATTCTTTTCGATTTGGTTTAATTTAAAGGATAATTTTAATTGAATCATTAGTAATTCATTTTTAATTTGATTTTATTTGATTATACCTGGTCATGTTTGCTATTTTTGACTAGCTACAGAATCAGGTGATTCTGTAGCTAAGTCTGTAGAGTCAATTTTTTATTATTATTTTCAATGAAATATCCTTCTAATTTGATCTTTGTGTTCTATTGCAGGCAAATTTGAATTGGCAATAGATATCATGAGCAGTTAGGGGATGATCTACAGATTTTACTTGCATTTTATTTCCTTAGTTTAGGTGATTTTGGGATATCTCCCAGGATATGCAAACTTATTTGATATTATCCACAAGGAAGTTTTACCTTGTGGAGAAACCTATATAAACCTATGGTTTTTGTAATAATTGGACATCCTCAGTTGTGGGAGAACAAGGATATAGAATTCTGAAACAAACTGGAGCAGAATTGATGTTTTGTCATAGCTTTTGCTTTTCAATATATCGACACTTTGTTCCATGTTTTGTATATCACTTTGTTTATGGTTTAGTATTACTTTTTCTATCTAAATCAAATGAAAATGATATAATCTTATTATTGTTATCTATATCTTGTTTCTTCCAAATAAGATAAAAGACATAACAATTGTTAATTCATTTTGTGAATGATAGCTTTGTCTTCTTCATAGATTGAATTGTTACATATAAGTTTTCTTCATAATAGGTTTTCCTTATTGCAGAGATTTATCATTAGAAAATTGTTATTATTTTCTTTTATGTCTTGTTTGTCCTGTAACATACTTCAAGAAGAAGCATAGTTGACCTTTTCCGAAAAGCTTAGGGACTAAACGGTGTGAATTTCTTCCTCCAACTAGCTTAAGAAGTCATCATACACAGGACAGACTTGGAGCGTTTCCATGTCAATTAGTAATTTGTTCACAGTTTTTATTAAGTAGTTTAATATAGATGTAAGTTTATTAGATTTATATTAGATTGTTTAATTTCAGTAAATACATTAGATTGTTTAATTTCAGTAGTTTTTATTTTTTTTTCATAAAATATAAAAGTCAAAAAAGAGATTCCTGGCTGTCTTAGGGCAGAAAACACATGAGTTTTATAGGTTTTAATCAAATCTATAGGGTGTTCATAGTGCATATTTGTGAATAAGTAATATTATAGCTGATAATTAGATAGTTGGTTTGAGTTATTATAATCATAATTAGTATATGGTATAGATAATAGTTAGTAGTTTATGGTTAGATTAGTGTAGTTAGTTTAGTTTGCTTTATTAGTTTCTAGTTCCCTTTATTTTAGTTAGTTTCTTGTATTCAGTTATAGTTTAGTTTGTTTTATTTACTTTAGTCAGATTTCTTAGCTCAGATCATTTCTCTCTGGTTTTCATAGGAGACCTTAGAGCTACCAACGGAGCCATTAAACTCGTCAGGGTGGTCCATTCCAAACGGCTTGGGTTATTTAGACAACCCTGGACCGGTTCCACTCTCCCAGTTGACGGACTATCAATTTCGCCCATCAACAAATGGCGCTAGAAGGAGGGACAAACTAAATTGATGGCACGAGGTGGTCGCAAGACTCCTCCACCCCCTAATCACTCCCCTATAGTGACTAGAATCCGTTCATTCGATAGTATCCCCCCTCAAATAGCAACTACTTCAACCGAAGATCCACAGATCACAGTTGAGCCAGCAACCCCTAATCCTATAGGTGGTGAAATACAAGAAATTTTTAGACAATCTCTTATTAAATCACATAAAGCCTTTGCTAGTCTTAGGCAACCCAATCACCCGTGGGGTCAACCTTTAGACTTCTCTGAAGTCAGAGAACAATTAGGTGATATAGACCTTACTGTGAATCCTACAGATCCAAACACAAATCCTGCTGCAGGAGGATCTGGGATACCTCCTTCACCACCTCCCTCATCTCCTTCTTCTTCTGGAGGAGATTCCTCTTCGGACAAAGGCAAACCACCTTCACGTCCTTCCACACCCACTACCCCAATGGAAAATCAGAACAATCCTGCTAGACCTTGGTTGGACCAGGATGTTGTAGCTGTACCTGGAGCCCAACATCCTTTACCTAAGCACCCAGAGAAATGGCTTCCTAAGTTTGACCCCGATTCGAAAAAGATAGTTGAAGATCATATCAAAAAATTTATGTTAGCCATCAGACTCCGTAGCGTTGAACATGAAGATGTTGTCTGTAGGTTGTTCCCTTACACCTTTGAGGGTAATGCATCCACTTGGTACTTTGCCCAACAGCCTCACACTATAGTATCTTGGAAAAATTTTGAGTCATGCTTTTTGGAAAAATTCGGAGATGGCAAGCCTCCGGAAGTTTTGGTCATGGATCTTTCAAACTTAAAAATGAATGCAAAAGAAAAAGTTAAAGATTTTAATCAAATATTTTTAACACTTAAAAATCGAATCCCTGCAGACTCTATGCCTGCAGAAAGCCTTGTAATAGCTTACTACACTAAATCTCTACATCAAAGTATAGCTATTTGGGTGAAAAGATCCAAAAAGGCCACGTTACTAGAAGCCTTTGAAGAGGCTACGCAAATTGAAAAGGACATACTTAGTCTTAAAGATTCTTCTAGCAACGAAACCGAGACTGTTTCTTCTTCCAAGAAGAAGATTGAAATTCTTCCCAGGCCTACACAAAACAAAACTCAATCCGAAAACTCTGATTTGGAAAATTTAACCAAAGTTGTACAAAAGTTATCTAATCAAGTTATAGACTTAAAAAGGTCGACTGAGGAAGCCTCTTCGAGTAAAGGACCATTCAAACCTCTTTTCTGAAAGCCTTTTCCCCAAAACCGGCCTAATCCAAACCCTGAAGGCTTGAACCTAGAAAGTTTGCAATGTGCTCTACAGACAATTCTAGGAACCCAAGATGACTTGATCCCTCCTGAAATTCTTCAAGAGGAAGTCGAGCAGGAAACAACTCAAGAAGAAGAGTCTTCTCCAAATATTTTTGGACATTTCTTGGATAGTATCTTTCAAGCCAACTTCGAGACTGTTCACCCTTATAACACTAGGAGTAAGACAGCGAGTAAACCTCCTGCTGATAATACTACAACTTCCCCCCCAAAGCCATCTAAATCAGTGGAAAATAAGCAAAGTTATGCTAGCCCTAAATTAGATTATGATGTTGTCGAAGATCTTAATAAATTACGGGCTAACATTTATATTTATGAGTTGTTGAAATTTCCATTTTTGTTACAAAAGATGTTGCAAAATATTTTAGACAATGGCAAGAATGGTAATTCAAATGGTAATAAGGTTGTGCAAAGAAAAGTTCCGCAGAATACTTCCACAAAAAGTAATCCTGATCCTCAAGATAAAGGAAGCCTTCCTATACCAAATATAAATAATGTAAATAATGTAAATAACAAAAGCAATGTAGAGAAAGTAGCATTAGAAAATGCGAGTAAGAAATCACAAGCTACATCTCTAAATACTCGCAAGAATGTACCTCCTTTTCTTTTAACTTTTGAAATCTTCAACAGAAATGTGCACAATTGTATGGTTGACTCAGGAGCATCATCAAACGTGATGCCTTGGTCAGTCTGCCAAAACATTAACGCCGAAGTAGAACCATCTTCTTTGAAAATCATACAACTTGATAGAATGGATGTTAAAGTCATAGGCGAACTAAAAAATGTATTGATTAGATTATCGTCTAACCCAAAGGTTCATCAGGTTATTGATATAATTGTGGTGGATATTCCAGAAGTGTATGGTATGTTTTTGAGCAGGGACTGGTCGGAGCAGCTACATGGTTACTTCGCAATAGAATGGTCTCACTTATGGCTTCCAAAAAATGGCAAGCCCAACAAGATCAGGGTGAATCGTGAGTGTTACCTCAAGTTCATGGTAATAGACTTGAATGACCCCAATGAACCATATACGCCTCCGGCAGATTCACCTGAAGTCCAAGGGATGGACACCTTCTTTGGAAATTTCATGGTTGAATTTTCACCTATCAACAATTCGCAACAGCAATCCGAGATCAAATCATGTACACCACCAACAACTGCTATCCAACAGTCCTATGAGCCGGATAAAAATCAAATTTGGTCTTTATATTTCGATGGTTCCAAGTCCAAGGAAGGAGATGGTGCAGGCTGCATCATCATTGATCCGATAGGTAACAAAACATTATTGGATTGTAAATTAGAGTTTGAATGTACTAACAACATTGCATATATGAGGCTTTGTTACAAGGTCTCAGAAAAGCCTTAGACATGCACATTCAAAATCTAATTGTATTCGGCGACTCTGAGATAGTGGTCAGCCAGGTGAGAAATTCTATACATTTTCTTTCCCCGCATCTCAAATGTTACCAGTCTGAGATATGGAGTTTAATAAACAAATTTTCTGCTTTTAATATAAATTCCATTCCTAGATCAAATAATGCCGAAGCAGATCTACTAGCTAATGTTGCCTCTAAACTTCTTCCTGCAGAAGGCTTATCTCCTAACGCATTCTCCGTGGAGCTATTGTTTCGACCATCTGTTCCTGACAATATCACGAACTGGAGAGTATTTGATGATGATCAACAGATCATTAACTTTTTGCACATGGAGGAAACCTTTCAAGGAGCTGTGATAGATGAACAAACACACGACGACAATTTGCACGACTTTACGGTAATACCTAATCTGAAACCTCCTGAAGCTCTATCGGACATGGTAAATTCCATACCCAAATTTGTTGTTAGATTAGAAAATTTTTATGATTTTGAAGATAAATTCAAAAAAACGGTCAATTGTAAAACCAATAATTCCTCATTAACTTACGAAAAAGTCAATTTAGGAACTAGTGAAAACCCTCAGTGTATCAAATTAGGATTGGGATGTTCTAAGCAAGAAAAAGCTTCTTTTGTTAAATTATTTAAAGAATTCAAGGATGTCTTTGCTTTGACTTATGAAGATCTTAAAACATTCGATCCTAATATTATATAGCATGTCATCTCGATGAAGCCCCAAACCTTGCCTTTCCAACAGAAACTGAGAAAAATGCATCCTAAACTAGAACCGACCATACAAAAAGAATTGAATAAACTCCTAGGTGCTAAAATAATTTTTCTTGTTAGACACACTCAATGGGTGTCCAACCTTGTCCCAGTGCGGAAGAAAAATGGGGAAATTCAACTTTGTGTCGATTTCCGAAACCTCAACAAAGCGTCTGATAAAGATAATTATCCTGTCCCTCCCATGGAACAGATACTTCAACAAGTATCTGGTTCCGAGAGGCTATCCTTATTGGATGGTTTCTCTGGATATAACCAAGTCTTGATGTCTCCGTCAAACCAATTAAAAACTACCTTCCGTACTCCGTGGGGTACTTATGCTTATCAAAAAATGCCTTTTGGATTGATTAATGCTAGTGCTACCTTTCAGAGAGCAATGGATATTGCCTTCTGAGGCTTGATCAATCACTATGTAGTAGTCTACTTAGATTATGTGACCATTTATTCCAAAAACAAGGATGATCATCTAGCTCACTTACGAGCCGTTCTGCTCCGTTGTCGTAAATACGGCATCTCTTTGAACCCCAAGAAGTCCATCTTTGTAGTAGAACAAGGTAAACTACTAGGATTCATTGTGTCTAGTGATGGAATGATTATTGACCCCGAGAGGACCCAAGTCATCGCTAAAATTCCTCCACCTACCTCCAAGAAATCTATGCGGTCTTTCCTTGGCCAGATTAATTTCATGAGAAGATTTGTCCCCAGTTTCTCCAAAATGGTCAGGCCTCTCCAGAACTTTATTAAGAAAGACACCCAATATCACTAGGGACCCACAGAAAACCAAGCTTTCAATGCTATTAAGAAGGCCATAATAGAAGGTCCATCTCTCATGAGCCCTGATTTCTCTCAAGATTTTACACTCTATACTTTCGCCTCTGATCATTCCTATGCCGCAGTCTTAACTCAGAAGAATGCCGAGAACAACGAAGTCCCCATCACCTTTATGAGCTCTACTTTCAAAGGTGCTGAACTTAACTACCCAGCAGTTGATCGACAAGCCTACGCTATCTTCAAGGCAGTCAAGCATTTCCGGTCTTATCTTTTGAAGTCAAGGACAAAGGTCATTGTCCCTTACCCTGATGTTAGGAACTTGTTAGTGCAAAAAGAGTTAGGAGAGAAAAGAGCCAACTGGGTCACTTCCTTGCAGGAATATGACTTAGAAATCACTCCAGCTCAGATCATGAGAGGCCAAGGGTTGTGTAAGTTGGTAGTTGATTCGGAAACTGAACAACAGGAAGATAGTGATACATCAATCCTAGAACAGCACGATCACAGTTTGATTTGTTGTCTTGAGAAGGACGAAGCAGAGAAAGTTTTACTTGAGTTTCATGTAGGAGAAGCTGGTGGTCACTTCGGTGGCGATACCACTGCTCATAAAGTCTTAAGAGATGGTTATTACTGGCCAACACTTTTTAGAGATGCCCATGCCTCATGCCGTAAATGTATTATCTGTCAGAAAGCGTCAGGGCGATTGCAAAAACCAGCCTTCCCCTTGCAGCCCGTTACAGTTAATTCTCCTTTCCAGCAATGGGGCCTTGATATCATTGGTCCTATTAACCCTCCATCCTCACAATAGCACAAGTATATTGTGACAGCCACTGATTACTTTACTCGATGGTCTGAAGCCGCCGCGCTAAGAACTGTTAACACAAGTCAGGTGATCGCCTTTCTGAATTCAAATATCATCACTCGTTTTGGTATCCCTGATTGTCTAGTCTTTGATAACGCTTCATAATTTTCCTCTCTTGAGATGAGTGAGTTTTCCTTAGAGAAGGGAATAAAGCTTAAGTACTCTGCTAGTTATTACCCCCAGGGCAACGACTTAGCAGAGTCAACAAACAAGAACTTGATCAAGATTATCAAGAGGACCATGGCTGAAAGTCACAAGAACTGGCACAACGCACTACTTAATGCACTGTGGGCTGATAGAGTGACACCCAAAGCCGCTATAGGTAATTCCCCCTTTTTCCTCGTTTATGGCAGAGAAGCCATTTTGCCTCCTCATATTCTTCTTCATTCGCTCCAATTGTCTCAAAAAGTTCAAGAAGAAGAATGCCCCCCTTTAGAAAGCCTTATTAACGCTCTGATGAAGTTAGAAGAAGTAAGAACCCAAGCCAAGCGTAAATTAGATCAACATCAACAACTGATTAAAAGCTGGTTCGATTCTCATTCTGCTTCTGATAGAAATTTTGAAGTAGGTGATCTCGTCTTAAAGTGGGACAAACCACACGAAGGGAAGGGTGAACACACTAAGTTTCAAAATTTGTGGCTTGGGCCATTTTTGATTGCTGAAAAGTTGGGTCCTAGTTCCTTCTGTTTGTAGAATCTTGCAAGACAGCTTGACACCTATCCGGTGAATGGCCAAGTCCTGAAAAGATACTTTGCCTGATTTCTATCCTTGTATATTATGTAAATATTTCTTTTTGTTTTTATTTTTTCCTTTGTTTTCATTTTGATTTCGATTTGATTGATAAGTTTGGTGTGTTTTAAAAACATATGCATGCTTGTACACTGAGCCATTCATACATAGACCATGGGAAAATCTCTTCGCTGAAATAACTTCTGAAAAGTTGTACGAACATCAGTGATATGTTTGAAAATTATGTTGGGAATTTTTTTTGTTTGTTTGTTTGAAAGAAGTTTACTAATTTCGATCTCTAAGTGAAGTTTGTCATGATCATCTTTATCTTTTTACGCTGTCCCTTCTCCGTAAAGGAATGACTCAAAAGGATGTCTCCCTGTCAAAGTAAGTTGTTTTAGAAATAAAACATTTCTGGAGCTGAATCAAGGACAGTATTTAAAAATTCTTATGAGGTCGAAAAAATATGACAAAATACCAAAGAATTTTCAGCGTCACCCCGCTCATCTATTTATAAAAGAAAAACAAAATAGAAATGAAAATAAGAGCTGTGGGAAGTGTTTGTAAACCCACCGGGATGCTGAATAGGTCCGCTGGAAGTGGGGCAATGCAAACATGGCTCCAAGACAACTTCGCCGGGGTACTGAACAGGCTTGCTGGCAGGGAAGCAATGTCGGGTAAATGAAAATCTGTAAAATTATAAGAAACCTCTTTGAAAAGTCCTTTATTCTAATCTCAAACTTCTTGACAGGATACAGACGTCCGAGTGGGTTAAATGGCAACACTGTCGAGGCTATGGACGCCTGCTGGCAGCAGTGGCCATGCCAACAGTATTGAAGATTTTATCATAAAAATCATGACTTGCTGATCTTTCAGACTCTTATTGGTTTGCATATTTTAAAACATAGCTGGAAAAGATGGTAAATCATGATGTTAGTACAGTTTTCTGGTTGTTGTTTTAAGTCGAATTTTTCTCTGATGTCCTGATCTGAATTCATTTCTTTTAATAGAGATAACTGCTTCTCCCAGTGTGTCACCATTGTTGGCATCCAATTCAATTTTTTTTAATTGCTCTAAAAATTTGCCTACACCTACTTGTCCGATAAACGACAAGTCATCGTCGCATTTTTGCAACTAGACATTTGTTTCATTTCTTGCGTTAATTGCGATTTGATTTTGATTCAGTTTTCACAACTGAAAGTGTGAAAACCTCTTCATCGTTATTTGGACTGTTATCATACGCTGAAAAGCACTTACCTTTGGTTTGCTATTAAGTGGTTGGAGTATCCTTTCAAACCATATCCATTTATATACTCTTATTTTGATTGTGCATTTTGATTAATGAGATTTTGAGCATGTTGAGTTATGGGTTATATTTGATTTCATAAGGGTCGTGATTGATTGTTGATTTTATATGATAGGATCCTTATTGTTTTAAACCTTTGACTTGTCGATTTTACAAAATCTTTGGTCATAATGTTTTATAAGACTTTGATTATTTATTATGCTATGAGTGCATGATCAATATATGAGTTTTGATTTGTATGGCAAAGGTTTGAATTATAAACCCTGACCAGGTAAACTTTTGATAGTCTGAATGTATGCAATAGAACGATTGGATTAACATTGGTTTAAACGTTTGTTTTGATTTAATGATTAATACGATGGTGCATTGGTAAAACTTTTTGATTTCATGTCGGATTGAACTATACACTTGGCGCATGAATATAGCATATGGTTTTGGTTCTAAATTTGATCAATGGCACGTTGATATGGTTATACACCGACTTGGGTTGGCCGATTAATATGTTTAAATGCTATGATGATTGATGGAATAGTGTTGTACTCAACCATTAATGCACTGCATGGCGGTGATAATCCCACCACCTTCGCATGCATTACATTGATTCATCCCTTTTCGAGCGTTTGCAGTTGTTAAGCCTCATCGTTTTACTCCTGTGTTTTGCATTGTTTAATCCAAACCCTACCATGTACAGAAGCCATGGCTCCTATCATAAGGGCCGAGCCTAATGGGTGCCAAGCACTGCTGATGTTTGATGGCACGTATAGCGACCTGGAAAATCTTGGGTGGCTCTCTTTCATAAGGAAATTCAATGGTTATAACGACACTGTGGCTCGACAATTTGTGTTATCATTCGATGGTTGCCGAGCCAAAGTTGGAGATGTCTGGCTTGAAATCACTGAACAGTTTCTCAGCTCGGCAACCAACCTGCCTGTTACGGGACAGAAGTGGTCGAAGAGCTGCAAGGTAGATGATGTCTCGTGGACATTACTGTTCCAATATCGAACAGCGAAATCATGCGACAGAGGTTTGCCTGCAAAAATGCTAAAACCGCACTGGCATGACCTCCTAATGATAATCAAGCAATTCATTACTTGTGAGGGAAGGTACGGGTTCGTTTTCCTGTTTCATCTTCGTCTATTGATGGTTTTTATGGGTTTCAAACTTAGTATGCCCCACTACCTGCATAGAAGTTTGTTCAAAATGGCTAAGAGGCACAAGTGTAACCTGGATGATACCAGCCTCTTCCATTTGGGGTTGATTAAAATGATTATGGTTTACGAGTTGGGGTTACATCGTGATTGTTGGGATGATTTTCTCAGTCGTAATGGCTTCGAAGAATCGAACCCTCCACAGGTTGATAAGCCTATGGTGACCAAAACCCAACCTGTTCCCCCTGTGCCTTATAGCGTTTTGCTACCCAAACCTCTACCCGACCCACCTTCCAAGTTGCCTATGGCTGTGACTAAACAGGTTGAAATTGATAAACCCGCAACCAAAAATCCTAAAGCTAAAACTGGTGCGAATTCTAAAGGAAAGAAAAATGCTAGGTTAATATCTCACATGGCGAGAAATAAGCCTAAACCCCCTGCCAAATCAGAGCCTATCGTGGTCAGCGAAGACTCTGATTAAGAGATTGAGCATTTTCTCACCGACGAGTATCCTTACTCGGAAGGCTTGTGTGATAAACCTCCTTATGAATTCATCAAGAATTTACCTCCTTGTCTGTGGGATAATCCTTACTTTCCTAGCATTGAACCACCACATGGAACCCTCGGTGAATCATCGAAAACCTCGGCTGCTCAACCTACTGCTCCACCTTGCGATCAGTGTGGGTTATCGTTGGAGAGATACTACTTGGAAGTGCCGATGTTGCAATCCAAAATCTATGATTTGGAAAGCCAAGTGGCAAAGCTCACTGATCATAACGCGAAGGTGCAACACAATGAAAAGAAGCAATGAACAACGGGTTCAATTCTGTTCAATAATGTCGAGTCAGCCACGACATTTGTCAATTCGAAATTGGCATAGCCTTAGCAATCTCGTTGGTATAACTTTCACTCATTTATATGGCACATTCATAAACTCTGTGTACATTGTTGACCTACTCTGTCATGCATTTGTTGTATATAAGTTTTAATTAATTTTTGGATTGGTTTTTGATTAGATTTAATTTTGATTATGATTGGATTTGATTTGAATACTCTGTTATTAAAGATTGTCGATATATTTTATAAACATAGGTTATTTTGGGATCCCAATCTTGGAACATAGTCAATATCTCTTTTGATTTGGTTATACCCTGTGCAATATGATGGGAAAATCGGTTAGTTGTTCCAATTGTATATTCTATATCTTTTTGTTACATAATCAAATTACGAATAGATATGAATAGTGGCTGTTACGATTTGGATTGTATTCGATGGTAACAAATATATTGTTTTGAAGGTGATTTGAGGAATGAAATTGATCGTATCCAGTCTTACGATTTGTGTCTATAATTAAATTCAGTCATATTCATTTCAGTTATATGCCCGGTTTGTATTATGGATTCTGTTGACTCTGTCAAGACCCTGTCTGTTGACTGTGTGGTAATCAAACATGAAAATCGTTGAGTCGATATTTATGGAGTATGATTTCATTCAATTAGAATTGAAGCAGTTTACATATCATGCTTTTAACTGAATGATATCAATCTTTTGTTAGGACTATAACTAGTCAATGATAGTTACGACCATTATTTCGGTCATACCTGTGAACTGTTTGAGACTCAGCGAACGAAATCTGTGGCTGGATTCTTTGAATATAGTTATGGATGTTTCATCTTGATAATAATCTTGACGGATTTTCTATATTGGCAATTGATTAAACGATATGGATCCTATGCAAATAAATTATGATTGTCTCATATCTTTTACAATTTGGTTCACCATTCATTGCATTTATGAAACAATCATGTTAATATTTGATCTGATTTTATGGAAATTGGAAAAACAGAGCATTCTTACCCTGACCCAATTACATTCTTTTCGATTTGGTTTAATTTAAAGGATAGTTTTAATTGAATCATTAGTAATTCGTTTTGAATTTGATTTTATTTGATTATACCTGGTCCCGTTTGCTATTTTTGACTAGCTACAGAATCAGGTGATTCTGTAGCTAAGTCTGTAGAGTCAATTTTTTATTATTTTTTTCAATGAAATATCCTTCTAATTTGATCTTTGTGTTCTATTGCAGGCAAATTCGAATTGGCAATAGATATCATGAGCACTTAGGGGATGATCTACAGATTTTACTTGCATTTTATTTCCTTAGTTTAGGTGATTTTGGGATATCTCCCAGGATATGCAAACTTATTTGATATTATCCACAAGGAAGTTTTACCTTGTAGAGAAACCTATATAAACCTATGGTTTTTGTAATAATTGGACATCCTCAGTTGTGGGAGAACAAGGATATAGAATTCTGAAACAAACTGGAGCAGAATTGATGTTTTGTCATAGCTTTTGCTTTTCAATATATCGACACTTTGTTCCATGTTTTGTATATCACTTTGTTTATGGTTTAGTATTACTTTTTCTATCTAAATCAAATGCAAATGATATAATCTTATTATTGTTATCTATATCTTGTTTCTTCCAAATAAGATAAAAGACATAACAATTGTTAATTCATTTTGTGAATGATAGCTTTGTCTTTTTCATAGATTGAATTGTTACATATAAGTTTTCTGCATAATAGGTTTTCCTTATTGCAGAGATTTATCATCAGAAAATTGTTATGATTTTCTTTTATGTCTTTTTTGTCCTGTAACATACTTCAATAAGAATCATAGCTGATCGTTTCCGAAAAGCTTAGGGACTAAACGGTGTGAATTTCTTCCTCCAACCAGCTTAAGAAGTCATCATACACGGGACAGACTTGGAGCGTTTCCAGGTCAATTAGTAATTTGTTCACAGTTTTTATTAAGTAGTTTAATATAGATGTAAGTTTATTAGATTTATATTAGATTGTTTAATTTCAGTAAATATATTAGATTGTTTAAATTCAGTAGTTTTTATTTCTTTTTCATAAAATATAAAAGTCAAAAAAGAGATTCCTGGTTGTCTTAGGGCAGCAAACACATGAGTTTTACAGGTTTTAATCAAATCTGTAGGGTGTTCATAGTGTATATTTGTGAATAAGTAATATTATAGCTGATAATTAGATAGTTGGTTTGAGTTATTATAATCATAATTAGTATCTGGTATAGATAATAGTTAGTAGTTTATGGTTAGATTAGTGTAGTTAGTTTAGTTTGCTTTATTAGTTTCTAGTTCCCTTTATTTTAGTTGGTTTCTTGTATTTAGTTATAGTTTAGTTTGTTTTATTTACTTTAGTCAGATTTCTTAGCTCAGATCATTTCTCTCTGGTTTTCATAGGAGACCTTAGAGTGGCCAACGGAGCCGTTAAACTCGTCAGGGTGGTCCATTCCAAACGGCTTGGGTTATTTAGACAACCCCGAACCAGTTCCACTCTCCCAGTTGACGGACGGTCAATTTCGCCCGTCAACACCTCTAAAGGAATAATATTTATTATTAATTCCTGAAGGCTAAAGTGGACATGCTAAGTGTTGAGTATTTTTATCTTAAGTCCTAGGAGAGGCAACTTTTGCAAAAGGAAATGCATGCATCTCTAGGAAGACAAGTGTCAACCTAGGTGCATGCATTTAAAACTAATGAGTTGGTCGTGTTGGGGGTCATTCTTTCATTCTATCATCCTTCACCTGAGTTCATTGGGATCGGGGCATATGAACCCATTTTGCCTCTGCGTATGCATTTTCTTACCCACACATAGGGAAGGAAACCCTAATGGGAAGGTTGTTCATTCGAACATTCTCCCATCCTCTGCCTGAACTTTAGACCTCCATCATTGACCTCTGTGTTTTGATTCCTTGTCACACACCCTGAACTAGTGGAAAACTCATGGACTGAGTTGTGTCTCCTGTGAAGTCTGAGCACCCTGTAAATGTTTGAACCGTGTTGTGTCTTGGTGTGGACTGTTATCATTTTTGGATGTCCATACCTGAATTCCTGTTGTTTTTGTCACCGTGAGTTAACTGAATTGCTATTGTTGTTTCTATTATCCTCACCTTCAATGAATTGAGTTGAAATTGGTTGAAGAAGCGGGTTGTCAGGCCCATGGTAGAAGAGGCAGGTTGTCATACCTGTGAGAAGCTCTCTCCAGGTGAGAGAGTTTGTTGGGAAGTGGTTTTCTCCCAAAGAGAGTCCAGCACCAGCTACAGAGCTCTAATAGTTTCTGATCCAACCTGTTGCCAAGACCCTGAGAGGGAGGTGAAGTAGCCAATGGACTGTGTGACAATGAAGGTGTATACTCCCAGGTGGAATACACATGTGGGGAATGAGAGTCCGTGAGTAGTGGGAATAAGAAATCTCTTAGAGAGAATACTTTCGGTTGCACTATGCAATTTCCGTCAACCTAGTCTAGGAATCCCTTGCCCTGGGTGGAGCTTAGTCCCAGCTCAGAGATGACCCACTACTGAGCGTTATGAACAACATGGTTTATGGTTGGGAGGTTCGTGGAAGTTATTCATGTAGTTGGTGGTGTTACGCCAATTGAAAAGAGAAGTATCCGTCTGTGCTTAATTTATCTGTTATGCATGTATGTGATGCTTGAATGTTATCATGTATTCCATTGCGTATATGAACTACTCTTAATTCCAATGATTCTGTATGGTACTAGTAATTCTGTGATTATTGTGATTAAGTGTTTTAATTCGATTAAAATGCATATATTATATAAGTGTATATTCTGCAGTGGTAGCATTACCCGATCTGTATGTTGGTTGGGGATGCTAAACTTTGGTATCAGAACTAAGTGAAGGGTCTGAGTAGTGGTGTGTCCCAGGCTGATTGGTGGTCGGGGACATTACAAATTGGTATCATAGCTTTAAGGGATAATTTAAGGTTGTGTTAGTGGCATTGCCCAACCTGTTGGTGGATGGGGATGTTAAAGTTTGTGAAGAATCCAAAATGAGCAAAATCATGATTGGAAGAAAGATTGATAACTTAAGCAAACTTAGTTCCAGGAAGACAAAATATCAAATAAATGAAGACATCAACATCTCATCACTCTCATGTATGGTCCCTACCAATGATAATACTTGGTTAATTGATAGTGGTGCCTCCAGGCACATGACCTGTCTTAGAAAACACTTAACACATTTCATTGAGAAAAAGACACATCTACATGTTGTTCTTGGAGATGATGCTAGATATAATGTGAGAGGATTTGGAACTTCTACTTTCCAACTAGACTCAACTATGCAGCTTAAATTAGAAGAATTATTATATGTACCTGGAATGAAGACGAACCTTGTCTCTATTTTTTCCTTGGAGGACAAGGGATACAAAATCACATTCTCAAAAGGAAGAGTACTTTCATGGCACAAAGACTCTCATATAAATTCTGCCAAGGTAATTGGCATCCAAGAAAATAGTTTGTACAAATTAACCATCATACCAATCCAGGCCTTAATACATGACACTATCATCTTGAGTGAGCTATGGCATAGACTAGTTTCTCACATTCATTATAGAGGTCTCCCATATCTAGGTAAAATGGTAACAGGTCTACCAAAAATACAGATTCGGCATAAAGGTTTTTGCAAACGTTGTTCCCTTGGAAAAAATGTTAAAGGATCCTTCTCAAGCAATGACAATAGATCCAAGGAAATATTGGACTTGATACATTCATATGTGTGCGGGCCAATGATTGTTTCATATCTGAATTGTTACTTGTACTATGTACTCTTCATATATGATCACTCCTGGAAAACTTGGATTTACATTCTAAATAACAAGGATGGAGTCCTTGCAAAATTTTAAGAATTCAAAGCTCAGATTGAGAACCAGACCGTAAGAAAAATCAAAATATTAAGATCAGATAATGGAGGAGAATACACCTCAAAAGAATTCAACATTTTTTGTACTGAAGCAGGACTAAAGAGGGAGTTCATAGTTCTTTACAACCCTCAACAAAATGGGGTTGTTGAAAGGAAAAATAGAACTGTTATTGAGGCAACAAAATAAATGATACATGATCAGAGTCTACCTATGACTCTATGGGCAGAAGCATGTATGACAACAGTATATGTTCAAAATAGAAGTCCTCACTAGATCCTAAAGAAAATTACTCCAGAAGAAGCCTTCACCGGAGTGAAGCCTGAGATTGGACACTTCAGAATATTTGGATGTCCAGTATATATTCATTTACCTAAATAAAAGAGATCGAAGATAGAACCTTCAGGAAGGAAGGGCACATTTGTTGGATACAGTGAATCCTCAAAAGCATATTGAATCTACATTCTTGGTTAGAGACAAATCGAAGTAAGAAGAGATTTTACTTTTGAAGAAGAAGTAGCCTTCCATAAATCCAGAGAAGCTTGGATGGAAATTGATAGTGAGACAATGCCTTCTCCCCCTTCAACAGTTCAGAGGGAGATAGATATTATTCAAGATGATCCAATAGCTCCAATTGATCTAGTTGTTCCATCTATTTTAGTTGCTCCAAGAAACATACCTATAGATATTAAAATTGGACATAAAAGGCCTTCTTGGGCCCGAAAAACACTACAAGAAGAAGAAGGGCATAAATCCCCACAAGGAACAACCAGAGAGAGCAAGAGACCAAAGATATTCTCAAGCTACCATTCAGCCATGACCCACATTATTGACCTAGAGCCATATTGTCATGGAGAAGCTTCAGATGAACAAGTATGGAAAGATTCCATGACTGAAGAATACCAATCTATATTTAAAAATGATGTATGGGATGTTGTTCCAAGGCCAGAGGGAAAATCTGTAGTGACTTCCAAATGGATTTATAAAATCAAACATGTTGTTGATGGAAGCATCGAAAAATATAAATCAATATTTGTGGCTAGAGGGTTTCACAAATAGAGGGAGTGGACTATGATGAGACTTTTGCACCAGTAGTCTAATACACCTCCATCTGATCTATCATTGCACTAGCTTCTTCCATGGGTTGGAAGCTACATCAGATGGATGTAAAGACAGCCTTTCTCAATGGTGAAGTTGAGGAAAAAGTTTATATTGAGCAGCCAAAAGGATTCATTATAAATGAAATATCTCATGTATGCAGGTTAAAGAAATCCCTATATGGTCTAAGAAAAAGCACCATGCTCTTGGTTAAAGAAAATGGATGGATTTCTAATGATTTTTGGCTTCAAAAAAGTGTTGTCGATCCAAACTTATATTATCACATTGATGGCAATGAGTGTCTGATTTTGGTCCTATATGTGGATGATAGTTTTCTCACCAGTTCAGAGAGACTCATTGTTGAGTACAAACGAGCATTGACTGCTAAATTTGAGATGAAGGAATTGGGATTAATGCACTACTTCTTGGAAATAGATGGCAGAGGACATATGAGATTTTCTTGAGTCAAAGAAAATATATTGTGGAGATACTGAAAAAGTTTGGCATGATAGAATGCAAACCCATGCCCACTCCAATGGTAATGGATTTAAATAATATGAGTGATACTAATTCAAGAGAATTAGATCCACACTTATACCGACAGTTGATTGGATCACTGATGTATCTGGTTAACACCAGACCAGACATTTTCTATGCAGTGAATGTTCTTAGCCAGTTTATGAACCAACTGAGACAGACACACTGGATAGCTGCAAAACATGTATTGAGATACATACAAGGCACGTTTGTTTATGGCCTAAGATATCCCTCTAGTATGCACTTGATCTTGCAAGGATACGTCGATGCAGATTGGGCAGGAAGCGCAGTGGAAAGAAAAATTACCTTTTGTTGTTTCTTCACTTTAGGGTCTGCCATGGTTTCATGGTGTAGTATAAAACAAAGCTCTGTAGCATTGAGCACCACAGAGGTAGAGTAAATTTCATTGAGTGTAGAAATTTGTGAAGTAGTGTGGCTTCACAAATTTCTAACTGACTTGTTCGATCATGATATGGATCCTACTACTATTCATTGTGATAACCAGAGCTGTGTAAAGCTCTCTGAGAACCCTGTGTTTCATGATAGATCAAAACACACCGATATAAAGTATCATTGTATCAGAGACATGGTGCAGAGGAATACAGTACACGTGTAGTATCTTCCTACTCATAAATGGATCGTAGATATCTTCAGCAAACCACTTGCCAAGACTAAGTTTGAGTATTTATGTGAGAGACTTGGCCTAGTGGAAAATGCCTCCCTAACTGAGAGTGAGTTTTGATAATTGTAGCTACGTGAGACATTCTTCAGCTTACAAACCTGAGAGAAATACCCTGAGAAGGGTGTATGGTCCCTATCTGAGGAAAATTTGGAATGTAGATATGGCCTCGTCCTTACAGAGAGTTGAGAAGAAATCCAGATGATTCTCCTTTATAACGTAGTGGGAAAGGATACCTGTAGAGTTGGATGTGCATGTTACTAAGCACAAGGTGAATGTGTGAAATCCCAAAGTGTTGGGTGCATCATCATGAGAACAGAAATGAAGATGATTTATTAGCATGCTCTGAGAAGAAAAGTTGATGAGAAAATCCAGATGACTCTCAAGTGTAATGCAGTGGGAAAGAAGATTTGTTGAGTGGATGTGCCTATGGATGAGCACAGGTGAACGTGATTCTAGTGGTTGAGCACTAGTGAAGAAGTGGTTCTTCTATGTAATGCAGTGAGCCAGAGATATGGAGATCCCCATAGGATGTGCCCCTAGTGGCTGAGAACTAGTGGGTGTATGAGATCCCTTGCTATATTGTTTAAGAATCAGAATTGTCTGTAACCCTAATTGTAATGTAAAAGGTACAGGTCAACCCCACCTTAATGTGATTTATATTTAATGTAAATTATAATTAATCTGGTTAATATTAATTATATTGTGAACTAGTGAGGTCGGCCCTGTTGTGCCAATAGACACTTTTGTTGATAGATCAAGTTTAATATAAGTAAAGGTAGATTCCCCATTGTGGAATCATATCTTTCACATGAGTTTGGAAATTTCAGCAAGTACACCTTCTTGGAAAAAGTGTGAACCTCTCTTGGGAACTAGTCTTCTAGGGTTTGAGCACCCTCTTTTGTGCTAGGTTTTATTGGTGGTGAAGGTATTTCTCTTGAATAATATAGTAAAGTATTTTGGTTCGGTTTTCTCTCCTTGTTGAGAAGGGTTTCTCAGGATACTTCTTGTGTTCTTGTGCATGGTGTTTCTTCTTGTGATCTTGGTTGTTGCAACATTATTGGTTATGGTTAAGTGAAATGATAAAAATGGAATGAACTTCATGCTTAACCTTTCTTATTGAAAAATCAACAAAGATATCCATGAAAGTGTAGAAGCCATAATTACAAATAAGTACAAAAGAACGTGTTGAACCAAAAATTGTCAAGAGGAGCTAGTTCGAATTGGTGGGTGGCCACCAATATCCACTTGAATCACTCCATGCAGAAAAATCAAGTGGATAAGGTCATAGAATAATAAAATTAAATCTTATTCTCACCCACTTGGGTACCTCTATAGTGTCAATTCAATCACTCAATCAATCTAACCCCCGGTGCACCACTACCCAATGGTCCAATCTATCATTGCTCTCTATCAGAAAATGAGGAAATCAAGCACCAGATCCAAGAATTTATCAGAAAGGGGCACATCCTCCCAATATAATCTCCTTATGGAAGCCTTGTAATGATTTTCCAAAAGAATGATGGGTCCTAGAAACTCTACATTGATTACCGATCCCTAAATAAAATCACAGTCAGGAACCAATACTTGATTCCCTAAATTGATAATGTCCTTGTCCAGCTTAAGGGGACCAAATACTTCAATAAGATTGATCTAAAGTCTGGCTACCACTGGGTCCCAATAGAGCAGACGGATATATGGAAGACTTCCTTCAATTCTAAAGAAGGTATTTTTGAATTGTTGATCATGCCCTTTGGCTTAACAAATTCTCTAGCAACTTTAATGATGATCATGGAAGATATCTTGCAGCCTTTAACTAATTATTTTGTGGTAGTTTATTTGGATGATATCCTCATATTTAGAAATAATTGGGTGAAACATGTGAAACATATTTAATAGGTTATTCACACTCTATGGAAATACAAGTTATATGCAAATTTTGAAAAATTCTCCTTCGGCATGAATAGGGTTCATTACCTAGGCTATAGTATTGATGATCATGGGGTGCATGTCTATCTAGCCAAGATCCAATTAATTCATGACTATACGTCCCCAACCACACTCACTGAGCTTTGGAGCTTCTTAGGCCTTTCCAATTTCTATCGTAGGTTTGTGTTGGGATTCTCCCACATTGCATGGGCCCTTAGCCAAGTGACTAGGGGAGCTGGCAAGGAAAAATTATGGGGCCGGTAACAACATAAAGTGTTATATGATTTGGATCAATGCTTGTTCTCAACCCCAATGCTCTCATTACCCGACCTCTAGCAACCTTTTGAGATAGTGACAAATGCTTTAGACTGTGTTGTGGGTGCATTTCTCACTCAACATGGACATCTCATGGCCTATCATAGTGAGATGCTATCAGATATTGTCCATAAGTACCCCATTTATGAAAAAGAAGTGTACTCCATTATAAAATCATTTCGTGAGTAGATGCATTACATTATGGGGAAGGAAACAGGCATCCACATTGATCATAATCCTCTACATTTCATGCAGACACAAGGAAAATTTTAGAATGGATACCATCAGAAGTGGTCCACATAATTGAAACATTTCCATCTCAACATCAAGCATAAGAAAAGGAGCACCAACCATGTTTTTTATTTCCTCATTTGACCTCCAGTTTTCGAACGAACCATGGTGTTACACTCCTTAAAAAAAGAGACCTTCAGATGGTCCCAACTCTATGAGTGAGATACTGACTTTTCCACTACCTACTAGATGTTGGGAACAAACACAACTGTCACTAATTTCCATCTACAGGACAGGTTGTTGTGCCTTTTAGACCATCCTTGTGTTCCATAAAGTGAGTGAGTGAAATTGATTTCGGAATATCACTACAGTTAGGTGGCAGGACACGTCGACATAGAGAAGATAGTGGCAGTATTGCAACAACATTTCTATTGGCCAAAACTCTGACAAGATGTCAGTAAGTATATTAGGTCCTACACGACCTACACCATTTCCAAACCAACAATTAAGAAAGAAGACATGTGCACCCTTCTTGCTACTCCTGAAAGACCTTGGGAATCCATCTCGATGGACTACATATCGGGCCTTCCTTCAACCAATCAAAAAAATGACTTTTTTTTTTAGGTTGTTCATCAATTTTCCAAGATGGTGATTCTGGTCGCCTAAAAGAAGAGAATCACAATAGAGGACACCACGAAGATCTTCTTTGAACAACTGTGGGTATATTTTGGGATTCCACAAACCATCATCTTTGATAGGGATAGCCAGTTCCTCACCACATTTTGGTGGAGCCTCTGGTCATGGATAGACACCCAAATCGCCAAATCCACGGCCTTCCACCCCCAAAAAGATGTCCAAATCAAGGTCGTCAATAAGATGATCATGCATATTTTGCACATGTACAATTCCAATAATTTTCACACATGGGATGAGAGTGTTCCCTATATTCAAAATAGTTACAATAGAGCCATACATAGCTCAACCGACCATAGCCCCTTTTAGGTGGGGTTGGGATTTCAACCATTGGGTCCCATGGATGTTGCACTACCCCTTGCATACACATAGGCAGAATCATCCCATGCACAAACCAAAGTTGAAAAATCCACCTGGTTCATTGAATGAATCCATCACATCCTCCAACCGGTTCAATATATTTGTAGAATTCCAATTTCAAGTACAACATTTCCATGATCAACACCGGGTGCCACACAAGTTTTAGGTGGGAGATAAAGTTTGGTTCACTTTTAGAAAGAATGCCTTATAGGACCCCATTAGAATATTCTTCCACTCCACTATGGAATGTACACCATCACCAAGGCTATGAGTGACA
>ML780055.1:314194-337716 GCA_009831015.1 Picea engelmannii
TCCTTGGCTTGCACCCAGTGTTTAATGTGGACCTCCTTCGTCCATACTTTCCAACCTTATTGGACACATAAGAGATAGAAGAATAGTTGACACTGATAGAGATCAACCCTAACTGGATGGAACAGGTATCCATTGATCATACCATGGAAATAGAGGTCAATACCACTCTCCAACAAAATCTTCATCTTTATGGGGTTGTCAAAGAAGGGCATCACCTTCACCAAGGAAAATGTCTCACTCAGAGCCAAATTCAATCGAAGTTTCCTATTGGCCCTTGGTTATGGAAGTATGTGATGATCAAGGAATAAAAGGGAGAATGTGAACTTCGCAGAAGACATAGTGATTGTTATTGGGTAGAAGTGAGCAAAAGAGAAGAAAAGATGGAGCGAAGCCCAAGAAAGAAATTCATTGGACGAGGAGATCGAGATGACAAGTCAGCAAGGAAGAAGGATCATGGACATGTCAGCAAGAGGAAAAAGCCATCATTGGATGCTTTGGAGCATCGCGTGAGAAGGAAGGAAAGACAGGCTAGCGGAGCCTTGAAAATATGGGTCAAGTTGACCTAGGGTTTTAGACACCTAGGATTTTGGTATCTAGGGTTTTGGACACCTAGGTTTTAGCCTAAGGTTTTCGGTGAGCTATTGTAATGTATAAATAGAGGCTTAAAGGGCCTAGGTTGGGTTGGTATGATAATATTGTATTGTGTTCATTGGTATTGAGTTACGCAAGAGAGGATTATTGTGTGAGAGGGAAGTGTTGAGTACGAGAGCCTTATGGATTGTAAGATCTTTATCTAGGTGTGAAGATCAACCCTACAACTAGGTGCACAGGGAGAGGAGAGAAAGAGAGGAGAAGAGAGAAGATATGCTAGCTAAGAGATCAAAAATGAACTGTATGCTTTACCTTAATATAATATAGGTCAGTTCTATGGAAGTATCCCTAGAGAGAGGGTGAACCATGTATATTTTGTGTTGTGTGTGATTGATCTTCTATCTCTGTCATTAATATACTGTGATTGCATTACTGTTTTAGAGATGATAAGTAGATGTGCATAATATATCTTATTTTATAAGAAAAATATGAATGCTATGTTGTTCTTTTATTAGATCCACTTGATATTCCCCTTGGTTGTAGACATCTTTATCCTGCAAACCCCTCATAACTGCTTCGGGTGAGACTGCATCTACTTCACAGGTGTTGCTAAAAGGGCCAGTAGTTAGGGCTTGTTGGTACGCTCTTGGAGCTGAACCTTGGGTCTACCTCTATGCCAACAAATGGGTCTGTTGCTAGGATAGGAATATTTTTAGGGGAATGTCAAGGTCGTTTCCATCGAAGATAGAGATTCAAAAGTGGATAGAGGATCAAGAGAAGGACTTCACTAAAGCCCAAAATAATAACCCTAATCTTAACACTGAGGATTGGCTAGAAAGATATATCTTCACCAATATACACGAGATATTCTTTGGAGGGATCCATCAAGAGCTATATGAGTGGCTATCTAGATTAGACGATACCTAGTTCAAGATCTGATCTAGACTTCCTATGTTCTAGATGTCAAAGTTGACCAAAAAGGTCAAGAAAGTTGATAACATCATATCACGAGCAGTAGATCACTGGTTCGATAGCACCATTGGAGGGTACATCACAGAATTCATTGTTGACAAAGTAGAATCATACAACCAAGTCGAGGGATATTTCTTTAAGGGACCCAGAGGGAAATTCTTGCATTTTCTGAAGCTGAGAATCAAGATGTTATTGCATGAGAAGAACATCTTGAAGATACAATAGATTGGTCAGATCAAGAAAGGATAATGTTCAAAAGTTCGGACAGTGACAGCGACACAGAAGCTGGACACATGAGTAGTGGGAGAGTGTTCCGAGAGGTCCACCTTGCAAACCTATTTAAGAAGAAATACGGGGAGGAGGGTTTCTATAGTGGAGAAGAAGAAGATATGATGGACGAAGAACATTCAGAACTCGTCAGGACAGAGGAAGGACAAGCTGATGAACTTCACCGAGGAGAACCTGAAAACTTAGAAACCACATACACCATCGAAGTAAGTATTGTTATCCTTCCTATTGATTTAGTCTTAAGAAACTAGAGTAATCCCAGACACCAGAGCATCCAAAGCACTATCAATATTAGTCCACCACACATTCAGTTAGGAACCTAGGAAGATCTATGGAAGATGAGATGAGACTCCCTATCTTTAGGGGAGATGGGTTGAAAGATCCCAATCAGCACTGGTTTCTATGTGAAGCCATATGGAATGTTAAGAATGTCACAGATGAAGTTTTCAAAAGAACCCAGTTCAGTACAACTCTCAGAGATAGCGCACTGAGTTGGTACAAGAAACTTGTCCAAGGACTTGCATAGCCTAAACCATTGAATCAGATCAATAACGCATTGATTGTAGAATTCAAGAAACCTAAGTCAGAATCCAAATGTATCACAGAGCTGAAAGAGATCAAGAAGAAGGTAGTTGAACCTGTTTGGGAGTTTGATCAGAGATTCAAGACCTTAACAGGCCGATTAACTTTTCAGATTCTAGACGAGCAGAAGAAGGAATGGTTCATTGCTTCCCTTCTACCACACATCAAAGTTCCCCTGATGTAACAGAAGATTACTTCACAGGTTGCGGCATTGGAGATCGCCATGAAGCCAGAATCATCCCCCATGGGAGAATCCAGTTCAGGTATGAGTCAGATCCTGAGTCAGTTAACTAGTATGTCTCTACAGGTCGAAGATATGAAGAAAGACAAGGGAAAAGATAAAAGAGAAGAAATATGGTGTGTCAGATGCAAATCATAAGGTCATGACAAGGAACATTGTCCTTTATTCAATTAATACTTGGCTTCTGGAGCTTTGAGCCCCTTGAAGCAATTCACCTTATCCTAGTGTGAGGTATGCAGAAACAAACATCGTACTAGTGAGTGCTACTACATGCAAAACTATGTTCAGACACCTACAAATTTGTACTGTACATTCTGTAAGTCCATAGGAAATGATGATAGGGATTGTAGGGCTTATTATCTCATGCATGAAATGTCAAGAGACATATATAAGATTCAAGGTGATGTATAGCAAGGAGGAAACACTACGTTGTAAATATCTCCAGGAAGAGGAAACCTCAATCCTCGTGGTGGATTCAAAGGAAGAGGATGAGGAGGAGGAATGAGTCAAGGCTGAGGACAGAGCATCTGTTATAACTACGCATAGCCAGGACACCTCACAAGGGATTCTCAGAACCCTTGTACCACTTGCAGCTATTGAAGCTTGTTTGACCATGTTATAGAAGATTGTCCTGTACTACTAGCTAAGATTCAGGAAAGATGAGGACCTCAGCAGAACCTGCAAGTGAAACTGATCTATGTTGAACCTCATGAAGAAGACCCCAGATTCATTGTTATAACCAGAGGAGGATTTATACAGGATAATACAGACTGACATAAGGGAAGACTACAAAAGATTCAGGAAAAACAAAAGCTACAGAGAAGACCCAAAATTTTGATGCAAAGAAAGAAAGACAGATGTTTGAGGAAGCTAGGAAAGAATTTAGAGGAAACCAAGGCTCTGCATCAAAGACAAGACCAGGAGTGAGAGAATATGGAATTCCTCTGTTATTTGATCAGTCTGCTTCACCAAAAGAAGGAAAAGAGGTAAGTAAGCTCCTGGAATTTCTATACACTTGTATTAAATTGATTTAGGATGAAAACGATCTACAAGAGGTATAGAATCTAATAAAACAATATGAGCTAGGAAATATAGACCCCTTGCTAAATAAGGAAGTACACCAAATTGGTAAGAAGTGAATGCTCAAATAGGAGAGTATGAGATAGACTATGTGGTCCTCGACTTAGGGTAGGAGGTCAATGTCATGACGAAGAAAACATGGGCACATATGGGAAAAATGAAGTTGATTTATTCCCCTATCAGGCTTAGGATGGCTAACCAGCAAGTTGTCATCCCATTTGGATGATTGGAGCATGTCCCTATGGTCATTGATGGATTAAGAACATTTGTAGATTTTGAGGTAATTGAAATAGTTGATGACAGTTTCCCTTACCTGTTCTATTAGGAATCGATTGGGCCTTCAATAACTCTACTCTTGTTGACTTAAATAAAATACATATTAATTTTGAAGGAGATGTCCTTAGGGTCATTACACCTTTAGATCCATATGAAGCTCAGTGATACATAGAGCCCATCAGAGAAGAAGACTACACATATGCACTAAAAAACATCTACAAGCTAACAACTAGACAATAGGATTACATTAATCCTACAGCCAATGGGAATCTAAGTTGGTGAAGTGACAGTGCATTCTCATCAGACTCAGAAGAAGCACTAGATAACTGGAAGAACCAGATGTAGGAAGTATCTACAAGGAGATGTGTTATATTAACCAGAGAATTTCATTAGATCTGCACAACAATAAGTAACTTGCCCACATTTGATGGTCAAAATATGTTAGAAGCCTTCCTATCAGAATTTGAAGCAAGTGTACCAACACAACAAAGGTTGTTGGCAATGGATGAGGCCTTGAAAGCCACACCAGCAAGATGGTGGGGGACACACAAAAGTAATATTACAGATTGGGTACAATGTCTTACTCTAATGACAGCACGATTCTCAGCACAAGTAGAAGGCTGTGAAGTTCGCTACACAGGTCAAAGCTACCCAAAGGACCATGTGTGAAGCTGTGAGGAATCCTGGAGCAACATTCCTCAAGAAAAATGGGTGCAGAAATTCATTACCACACTGGACATGACAACTATCAACTGGTACCTTCAAGCAGAACTATGCCTGATCACTACAGATTGGAAAGGTATGACTCAGAATTTAGTAACCACCTTCTTATTTGAAAGTCAATTTCCTTCAGTAGATCAAACACTGTAGATTGTGACACAAAAAGTACTCGAGAAGGTATCCAGCCTTTCCTTAGAATAAGAAGAGGATGAATGGATTGTGCATCTCCAGAAACTGCAAGGCTGTTACAACATCAATGCCGAAGAAAACAATGATCCGAGGAAGGTGAACATCATAGAAATAGAAGGCCAGAGAGATGTGGAAGGACTGAGAGTTGAACTACCATCCATTGGACAACCAATCAAAATCAAGAAAGTTAATATTGGAATAGAGCACCCACTGAATCTTCCCAATGTCAGAGATTATTGGGATGTTGCTACCTTTGACAAGATTACTAATTTGTTGCATGAATATCAGGACTTGTTTCCAACCAAGTTCACTGATATGAAGGGCGTTAAAGGGCCTATGGGAGAGATGAGGGTCACTTTAAAACCATATGCTAGACCAGTCAAACAGAGACCTTACAAATTGAACCCCAAATATAAGAAGAAAGTGAATATTGAGCTCGACAAAATGATGGAAGCAGGGATTATAGAACCTGTCAAAGAATGAGAGTGGATAAGCCCTATGGTGGTGCAAGACAAGAAAACCAGAGAAATCAAGATATGTGTAGATCTCAGGAAGTTGAACAATGCTTGTTTTCATGACCCCTTCCCTACACCATTCACTAAAAAAGTGTTAGATAATCTAGGAGGATAGGAAGTATATTCTTTTACAGATGGATTTTCATGATACCATAAGATTCGGATTGCCAAGGAAGACCTCCATAAGACAACAATTTGCAACAGAATGGGGATCCTACCAATATACAGTGATGCCATTTGAATTGAAGAATTCCCTAGCCATCTTTTCCAAGGTGGTGGTCGAAGCGTTCAAGGAATTTTTGCATAAATGTTTAGAAGCATACTTTGATGATTGGACTGTGAAGACTCCGAATGGAGAATGGAAGGAACATTTAGTGAATGGGAGTCGACTGAAGTTGTACTATGAAAACCAATTGCCTCACAACTCTCAATGAAAACATGAAGAAAAGGTTCTAGGTACCAGGTGCAATTGAAACTGGGTACTAGACACAAAAATGATAGTCTACATAAGAAGGAAGAGGAGGCATAATGTAGAAAGAACAGACTGCATTGTGCAACCTGGATTCGAAGTAAAATAGGAAGCTCAGATTTGAAATGCCTTGGGACAAGTCACATGTGAGTGTTGGGGACATGTTGGCCCTTGGTTATGCAAGTATGCGAAGATCAAGGAAGAAAAGGGAGAATGTGAACTTCGCGGAAGACACAGTGACTATTATTGGGTCGAAGTGAGCAAAAGAGCAGAAAATATGGAGCAAAGCCCAAGGAAGAAATTTGTTCGATGAGGATATTGGGGATGACAAGTAAGAAAGGAAGAAGGATCGTGGACATGTCAGCAGGTGGAAAAATCCACCATTGGATGCATTGGAGCACCACGCGAGAAGGAAGGAAAGATAGGCTAGCGAAGCCTTGAAAATATGGTTCAAGTTGACCTGGGGTTTTAGACACCTAGGGTTTTGGTATCTAGGGTTTTGGACACCTATGTTTTAGCCTAAGGCTGTCGGTGAGATATTGTAATGTATAAATAGAGGTCTAAAGGGCCTATTTAGGGTTGGTACGATAATATGTTATTGTCATTGTTGGTATTGAGTTAGGCAAGAGAGGAGTATTGTGTGAGAGGGAAGTGTTGAATACGAGATCCTTCTAGATTGTAATATCTTCAGTTGGGTGCCAAGATCAACCCTGCAGTTGGGTGCGCAGGGAGAGGAGAGAAAGAGAGGAGAAGAGAGAATATCTGCTAGCTAAGAGCACAGACAACAACTGTATGCTTTACCTTAATATAATATAGAACAGTTCTGTGGACATAGCCCTAGAGAGAGGGTGAACCACGTATATTTTGTGTTGTGTGTGATTGATCTTCTGTCTCTTTCATTAATATATTGTGATTTCATTACTATTTTAGATCTGATAAGTAGATGTGCATAATATATTTAAGTTGATAAATGATATATGAATGCTATGATGTTCTTGTATTAGATCCACTTGATATTCCCCTTGGTTGTAGACATGTCTATCCTGCAACCCCCTCATAACTGCTTCAAGTGAGACTGCATCTTCTTTGCAGGTGTTGTCGAAAGGGCCAATAATTAGGGCTTGTCGGTGCACTCTTGGAGCTGAACCCTGGGTCTGCCCCTGTACCAACATTTCCTCATATGATGGGGGAAATCAATGCAATGGAGACCATTGCATCATAAGGAGGGAGGATTGATATAGGTGGATATCAGTGGTCACCCACCTCTTCCAGTCGGCTCATATGCAACTTTCATCTTGCCAGTTACAGTTTTTGTTTTGGTAGTTGTTTTCTAGATTTTTGGGTCCTAAACTTCTGGGGTCATTTTGGGGCCCTAAATAACATTTTTTGGGTCCACCACAATCACATTATAGACATGGTCAAAGTGTTGTGTAATAATGTGTATTTCTTAGATAAACCTTTTCAACAGGCTATGATGCACCTAAAATGGAGATCGTATGCAAAAGTTACAACCCTGGGAAGTTGATGTACCAAATTACTCCATCGGGGCCCACATGAATTTTGACACTTCATCTCTTAGGGTTAGGTTTTTGGATGTCTAGGGTTTTTTTTTTACTTATTGATGCTAAAAATTCCAAGAGGCTTCCTTGTAATGTGCTCGAATGAATGCACGTATCCACCACATCTCTTCTCATAGATTAGCTACCACCATCCGAGTAAGAGTGTTTTCATTTTGCATTTTATAGTTTCAACAGATTTCGTATTTAATAAAAGTTAAGTTCCATTGTATCTCTATTATTTTTCTCTGTATCTTTGTTTTAATGTTATACATTTGTGTTTCAATTCGTTCTTATCATAAATTTGAATCACAAACACCACACAACCATGCAAACAAATTCAGATCCAAACTTTACAAAAACGCAAACCAAACATGTCACCAATGAACATTTTGTTCCTAATGATTCAAAATCTCATAAGCATGCAAATTTTTTTATTTTTTCCAAGCGTGATCCAAAGGGTTTCTTAATATAATCAAGAACACAATATGAAAAAGGAAAACCAAAAATCATCAAGCATAGGGTTGTTTCATATTGGTAATGATTCCCCCCAGCACACTCCAATGTCTACACAAGATCTCAATCCAAAACTCACAAGGAATGAATATTATCAATGTAAAACCCAATAAAAAAGGAAAATAAAAAAAATACAACTATCAATCACACCGAAATACAATTTCAAACCCAAAAGTTCACAAGCAACACTCCAATGCAATTCTGAAAAGAGGTCCTAAAGTTCTACAAATGGGATTGTTCCCCCCCACCATAGGGGTAACTAAAGATATGATGTTTTGAGGCCCATAGGTAGTATACATGGAGTGTCGAGAGTTGGATGGATAGTATGGACCATAGATCCCCTCTTCTTCAACCACATTTCACCATCATCATCATTGGCCACAGAGCAGCGTCCACTGCACTGCTCTAGCTCCCAAAGGACAGTAGGTATTGCTTCATGAGGTAAGAATTCCAGTCTCATGGTAAGTGTAACTTTAATATTTGAATAATTTCAACATGTTGAAAAGAATCATTTCTTGATTATGGAACATTTTCTTGGAAATTATATATTTTTCATAATTTAACCTTGGTGGTTGGCATGGTATCCTAGTATGGTGGTCACCCTCAGGAAAAGGGTCGTTGTCTTTGGTTTCTTTGAAGGTTCATTGTACCATTTCCGCTCATACTTACCACTTTCCACACTTTTTCCCCTTTGTTTCCTCATATTTTGGGTTCTCGGGTGCATTTACCCCAAGAAGGGTTTGTACCTCATTTCATGGGAAGAAGGGGATAAAGGCCCAAAGGTGTTGTAGGGGACATCATACATAAATTCTCTCCCTAAAGTATTTAGAGCCATGAAACATTTATATTAGAAAATGTGTATCGTGGAGCAATAAAATAAAACAAATGTGGAAATAAAACATATAAGATACACAATACAATAGAGACATAGATATATGGTTCACCCAGTGTGGGCTACATCCACTATAGAAATTTCCAGGTCTTTCCTTTACTATTATCTAGAAAATGAAGGGATATAACCTACAACACATATGGTGTAACTTCCTCTTCTTTCTCTCACAATATCCTCTCTTATAATACAATATTCACTCAAATACATAGTCATAATACAATTCCCTCATAAAAGAGGGTTTCCTTCTAGGAAAAAAAACCCTAAAATAATTTCTACTATCAAATTTGTGACCTTATAATGAGCGGACTATATTGACTACAAAATTACAATATTTTACAAGAAAATTTTCCCAAAACATTTTTTTTGGGGGGGATCTCCAAAACTTCTCCCTCCCCCCCCCCTAATGAGAGATGTGGGGGGGAAATCCCCCCCACACCCCCCTCCCCCATCAAGTGATGGGTCCCAAACATGGTTGAAACAAGACCTATGAATCAGGAAGATAATCAGGCTCCACAACCAAAAATCTTCGACTTGAAAATTGATCACAACAACTCCACTACTATTGTACATGTTGGACTATGATCCACCTTGGACCTATAAAATTTCTCATCTTCACATTCATGCTTGAAGGTCAACTCAAAATGAGCACAAACTTAGTTTCTCCATGGTTATTACCTGTGTTAATATGTTTGTAGGATTCTAGCTAGTATGTATTTTTTCCAACTTCAATCGTCCATATTCCAAAATGGATCATATGAAATGGTACCTAAGATATATATGATTAGTATTATAATAGAAGGATGATTTATTTGCAATATGAATGGCACTTTTTCTATCATATTATAACCTATTATTCTCCTACTTCTTTCCCAATTCCTCCATAAACCTATGTAACCAAATCATCTATTTACTAGCCTCTGTAGCAACAACATACTCTACTTTCATTGTTGAAATTGAAAAACCTTTTGTAGTTTCGAAATCCAACTTACTATTGTTCCACCTACAATAAAAGCATACCCTGTGGTGCTTCTCCTTCTATATTTATCACCTTCCATATATGAATCAACGTATCCATGTAGAATAGTGTTTGAAGCTCCAAAACATAATGGATGAGTAGCAGTACCTCTCAAATACCTAAGAATCCATTTTACTGCCACCCAATGTTCTTTACCTAGATTGTTCATATACCTACTACCAACTCCCACTTCATGTACAATATGTAGTCTTGTGCACACCATAACATACATCAAGTTGCCAACTGTTGATGAATAAGGGACCCTGGACATGTATTCTATTTGCTCATATGTATTGGGACACATTTCCTTCGTTAATTTGAAATGGATGGCCAAAGGTGTACTAACTAGTTTTTCATTCTTCATTCTAAACCTTTCCAACACCTTCTCTATGTACTCACCCTGATACAATATCAATTTGCGATTTTTATTATCTCTTGTTATTCTCACACCAAATATTTTTTTTGTAGCACCCAAATCCTTCGTCACAAATGAATTAACTAATTTATTTTTTAGCATGTTTATATCCTAAATGTTATATCATGAAACAAGCATGCCATATACATACAATAGAAATATAATATAGCTTCCATTTATAGCCTCTTAAAATAAACACAATGATCAGAATGACATCTACTATTACCTTGTTCTATCATAAACCTGTCAAATTTCAAATACCACTTCCTTGGAGCTTTCTTTAGGCCATACAATCTCTTCTTCAATCTACATACCAAATTCTCCTTTCCTTTGACCGCGTACCCATGTGGCTACTACATATAAATCTATTCCTCCAAATCCCCATGGAGAAAAGATGTTTTTACATATAACTGTTCAAGATGCAAATATTCTACTGCCACAAGAATTAAAATAGTCCTAATTGGAGTCATTTTAACAACAAGAAAAAATATTTCATCAAAATATATACCTTTCTTTTGTGCAAACCCCTTTACAACAAGTCTAGCCTTGTACCATTTTTTCCTCTGTCTTCTTCCTTAAACCTGTAAACCCATTTATTCTACAAGGCTCTTTTTCCTATAGGAAATTGAACCAAGTCCAAAGTCTGGTTATTTACCAAGGAATCAATTTTCTCTTTCATGCATTTCTCCCATTTCTTTTTGGTGTCTACCTGCATTACCTCTTCATAACTTTCTAGTTCACCAAAGTCATTCAACAATATATAATACAATGAAGGAGAATATCATTCATGGAGTCTACTTAACCCGATATATATTCTAACAACACTTACAGGTGTTTGAGGTGCATGTTGTTCCTATTGTTGTACATTTTGATTTTCTAGTACCTTTGGAATTTTATTTTCTTTGATTTCATCAAGCACTGTGTATTTTTTGTTTTCCTTTTCCTATTTCTTTCCCTAAAAGTGATCTCTATACATGACCTTTTCATTGAATAACACATCTCTACTCCTAATGATTTTATTATTTTCATAATCCCATAAGTGATAACCAAAATCATTAACATTGTATCCAATAAAGGTACACTTCTTGGATTTTTCCTCAAGCATTGTTCTATTTTCTTTATCAATATGTACAAATGCTTCACAATTGAAAGTCTTCATAAATGAGTAGTTTACCTTTTTACCTGTACATGTTTCCTTTGGAATGCCACCATCCAAGGATCTTGAAGACCCTCTATTTATTAAGTAAACAATAGTATCTACAACATCTTCCCAGAACTAAAAGGGAAACCCAACATGCAATCTCATACTCCTTGCACATTCCATGATTGTTCTTTTCAATCTTTCTCACACACCATTTTCTTATGGTACTCCTAGAACTATATTCTCTCTATGAATTCCATGGTATGAACAGTGATCATCAAACTCCTTGTTTCAATATTCACCTCCATTATCCAATCTAAGACACTTCAACCTTTTTCCTAAGTCATTATCAACCAAATCTTTCCATTACTTAAAAGTGTCAAAAACATCATATTTTTGTTGAATGTAATAAACCCAAGTTTTTCTAGTTGCATCATCAATAAAAGTAATATAATAATGAGATCCAACAAGAGATGATACATAAGTTTGTCCCCATATATTTGTATGCACAAGCTCTAACTTTTCACTCTTCTTTTCCTTTCTGACTCTGAGAAATATGACTCTCTTTGGTTTTCCATAAATACAATGCTCACAAAAATCCAAATCAATTTGTTTAAGATCTGGAAACAAATTCCTTTTGTGAAGTATATGCATCCCCTTCTCACTCATGTGTCCAAGCTTATGATGCCACATTGTTGTATCCATTCCTGTAGAATCTAAAAAGATAGAAGAGTCAGTATTACCAGTACAAAAATACAATGTACCTACCTTATCTCCTTTTGACATTACTAGTGATCCTTTAGTGACCTTCCATGCCTTATATGTAAATGTAGATATACATCCTTCACTTGCCAACTGCCCTGTTGAAATTAGATTTCTTCTCATATATGGTATATGTCTCACCTCTTTCAGTAACCATTAGTTTTCATTCTTTTGCTTTATTTGTACCTTACCCATTCCAACAATTTGACATGGTTCATCATCACCCAAATAAATAGTTCCAAAATCATCTTTGACATAATCTTGGAAATATTTTATAACAGGTGTGGCATGAAATGAAGACCCTAAATATACTACCCAAGGTTCAGTAATATTATCTAAATAAATAATCAAAGCATCTTGTAACACATCACTTGTTACATTTGCTTTCTGATTTTTCTATTGTTGTCCATCGCTTTGTTTCTTTGGAGCTCTACAGTCTTTCTTCATATGTACTTTCTTCCCACAATTCTAACACTCTAGCTTTCCTAGTTTGGATTTGGATCTTCCCTTCCTATAATTATAGTGAATCCCTGAGCTCTTTCCTCTATCCTTTTGTCTTCCCCTATTCTCCATGGTAAATTCATTACCTTATGTCTCACCTGTGCTTTTTTGTCACATTTCCTCACTAAGGATAACACCAACAACATCATTAAATTTCAGAGTATTTGAACCAGAGACAGAGTTACTTATATCCATGACCAAGTTATTCCATTTCTCTGGAAATGACCACTAGATTAGAAGAGATGTAACCTCATCATCAAATTCCACTTTTATAGAACTTAGTTGATTAGTAACCATATTAAATCCATTTAAATGCTCAGCAAAGACCCACCTTTTGACATATTCATATTAAATAATCACTTCATTAGAAATACCTTTTGGAGGCCGAGGGTTTTTTATATAGTTTATCCAATATCTTCATTGGATACTCCATTGTCATTTATATTGAAATATTGAAAGCCACTGACGTTTTCAGGCACATCCATATCATTGCTAGTGTCTTTATGTCAAGAATATCCCATTCTTCGTCCTTCATACTCTCCGAATTCATTTCTTTTCCTCCCAATGGTAGGAAAATATCCTTATGATATAGATAGTCTTTCATTTTCATCTTCCATAAATGGTAATTTTGGCTATTAAATTTCACGACCTTAAACTTTTCATCTTTTGTCATTTCTCCCACTCAAACTAGGAACCCTATTTTCCTACAAGTTACATTTCGCTATGATACTAGTTGTTAGAAAAATAGGATCTTTGAGCAATAAAATAAAACAAATGCGGAAATAAAACATAGAATATACACAATACAATAGAGACACATATATACATGGTCAACCTAGTTTGGGCTACATATTCCAAAGAAATTGCCAGGTCCTTCCTTTATTATTATCCAACAAATGAATGGATACAACCTACAACACACCCACTGTAACTTCCTCTTCTTTCTCTCATAGTCTCATCGCTCGGAAAACAATATCCACTCACATGCATAGCCGTAATACAATTCCCTCATAAATATGGTTTCCTTCTAGGGAAAAAAAACCCTAACATAAATTATAATGTTAGATATGTGACCTTATAATGAATGGTCCAAATTGACTATACAATTACAATATTTTACAAGGCAATTTCCCAAAACTTTCTCTTTGGGGGCATTTCCCCTGAATGCCCACCAGGGGGGATCCAAAATTTATTGTTTCCCCCATAGTGAGAGATGTGGGGGGGAAATCCCCCCCACACCCCCTGTCAGTTAATGGTGTCCAAATGAAGTTGAAACAAGACCTCTAAATTAGGAAGATAATCATGCTCCACAACCAACAACTTCTTTGAATGAAAAAAGGACTTTTAAATAAAAATAAATAAGAAACAAGTGTCTCTCTTGATGGGGGAGTGCATCACAGTGTTATTTTATTTCCACTTCACATAGCACCCAATGTTATAGAACTTCAAGTGGCATTGTGGTGCTCTTTTATTTCCATTTCACATAGCACTTAATGTTCAGACATAATGAAAAGGAAAATAAAGGGATTGGAAAACGGTAGGATAAAAAACAAAGGGAAATCAAGGATGTAGCACATACTCCACAAATGCACCCATAAATGAGACAATATTAACCCTTGATATGTCAATATCCCCATTCCCAAGAGTATTTCCCCAATCAACCTCATATGCATTACATGATCTAAATAGTGTCTTCTTGGGAAATGTCCCTTGACTTGGGTATTGGTTTACCCAATAGAGCATCATGACACCCCTCCCATACCTAAATTTGGCAACGTTTATAATGTCTTTGAGAATTTTTTTAATTTTAAAAAGGGGGGATTTAATACACTTTCTTGGGTGGTTCTTTTATTAAATGTGGCTTGCTTGGCATGATTCATATGACTTGTGGACCCTTGGAGGGCATACTTGTTTGTATTTCCAAAACCTTTCTTTATGGAGGATGATGGAACACACATGATGTCACCTTCTATACTTGAGTGTGGCCTTTGGAGTCCTATTACATCACCCTTCATCCCTTTACATCACCTTGGAGGCTAGGGTTTGATGGATGATGTGTTCCAGAAGTGGTTTGACAGGAGGAGACAAATGGCATGGAACATTTTCACATGAGAGCATGACACATGGCCTTTGGAGGCCCAAAATTATCTTCCTTGATGCTTGACGTCTCAATTTTCATCCCTACATCACCCTTCTAGGGCATCGTGTCACCCTTTTTAGTGTTTTACTTTATGTATTTTTCAATTTTGCATATTGTAAAGGAAAATGAAAGGGGGCATCCCTCTTCTAATTTGTTGTTGACAATTTTAAGTAGACAAATTGCTTAATAATGCCTCATATTAATATAGGACCTTCTCATTTCATTTTATAATCATTCATCACTCACCATTTGTGAGAACAAGTCAGAAATTTTCTCCCTCTCTTGGGATATCTAGCTCTTCTACTTATGTGACTTGCCTGGAGGATCAATTTGTGGATGATTTTGCTTATTTTTGGATGGAATTTATGCAATTAAGATTTTATATCATGCTATCTTTGTGAAGCAAGTGAAATTTCTATAATTTTATATTCATGTTATTAATGTTTCATGGTAATTTTACTTTTTCATGTTAGACGTCTTACTTGGTGAAACCCTCAAAGAGGAGCATAAGTGCTTCATCCTCTCACAAGGTTAATTTTGTACAAACTTTGTTAAGGAATCCTTGCTAGGGTTAGACTCCTAAATCCCCAAAGTGCTAGTACTTTAGTATTTTATCCCTAGACATTTGATTTTAATCTAGTTGAAGCATCAAGAAGGGAGAAAAGGTTGTTATATCCTAAATGTGCTTGCACTCTAGAAATCCTTATCTTTAAGCTTTAAACCCTAAGGTCGTAATGTGATAGCAACTTAGAGTTTAAACACTAGCTCTTGGTTCCTACTTTTTAAATCTTCAAGTATTGTTGCATTTCTTGTTCTAAAAACTCCATATCCCTCAAATGAACTAATTTTACTACTCTCATATGATGAAATTGATCAGCAAAGACTCTCTTTCAATTCTCTCAAACTATGTACTAATATTTCTAAGACTAACACTCACTAACTTGCTAATAAACTTATTGTTGTTACAAAAAATTTCTACAACCATTTGATAACACTCTTATTTGCTACATACACTCTTATAGAGGTGGCTTAATTTGTTCAGAAAGTGCATATAACAATTGGATATTAATCTAGTGAATTTATGCTAAGTTTCTCTTATCAATTGTTGCATTTTTTAAGTATAATTGTTGTTGTTGTTATAATATATTTTTTGTTGTTGTACTACTATTCATTGTTGCATATTTATAATAGTGATAGAAAATTTCATTTTCTATTAGATTCAAGGAGTATTTATTACATGTTTGGACATGGAAATAATCATATATTTTCTATAAAGTATTCTTTTTCTGGGAAGGTACTCAAACAACTTCATACTCCTTTGATTTCCTTTACCTAGACCTTTCTTTAGGTTATCAAGAGAGGTGGCAATAGGCTTGGCTACAATAATTGCTACTTTTATCCCTTGAGGTCACTGAGGAATCCTCCCCTATGGTGGACCTCCTCCATCACTAAAATGAGGGAATTTATTACTAAGTTTATAGTGGTATGAATTTCAAAAGTTGCTCAAGATTTAGAGACTTGTGGTGGGGCTTTGCACAAGTACAAATCCTCCAATAACAGGAATGATCGAAAAAAAACATTTTTAATTTTTATTTATTATTCCATGAAAATAATAATGAAAATATCCTTCCAAAACTAAGTTTTGAAGGTTCTCTTTCACAATAAAAGGGACCCTAGGCTTCATAGGAAAAAACCTAGAAAAAAATTCACAAAAAAAAATATTTTGTTTACACCCTACACACCTTTTTTTGTGGACACTACAAGGGTAGTCGTGGGTTGCCTTCACTTGACTAGAGACTAGTCGCAGGTTGTCATTATTGAACCTACGACATGACTAGTGGGACATATAATTTTTACTTGTCGTGGGTCAGAGAACCTGCAACAAGGGACTCGTCGCTAGACACTAGTAGTTCAACAAGTGACACTAGACAATTTTTTTGAAAAATAGAGATCTAAATTGGATCCAATCATATCTGAGGGATCCCATCTATACGAGAGTACCAAGGAAGAAAAAAACATGTACCAAATAGAGGATAAAAGGAAAGGGATTCTTAACTAGAGAAGAATCAAATATTGTTCCCCAACTGAGTCACCAATTATATTATGGAGAAAAATTCACTAATGTTATGGAAATATCTCCCTAGGATATTTGTATTGATCCTAGAAATATGAAGGGCTATACTTCTATGGATTTCAAAGAAACAAGTAATAAGATTTGATCTTACACAAGGAAATGGAAGGATGGCATACCTTGTTCTGAAGTTTCTCCTTCATATGTTTTGGCTACTACAGTCCTGAAGTTCCAGCTCCAACCTATACAATCTGCTTCATGCACACAAAAGACAAAATAATACCATTATACTTCTCTTCATAGTATTACAATCCTAGATCTATCTTGGATATAACATAATTTATAGAAAATTGAACTAGATATAAACATTTATGCATAAAAGACTAACATTCATGGGGGAAAACCAATTATCTATTAATCTGAATAATGGAATTACATAAATACAATTACCTCATCATGTAGATGCATTCCTATTTACCCCTTTCTCATTGCTCCTCCTCAATTTTTAAACCAAGCTAGGAAACCTAATTACAACTTATGTGGATGGAGAAGCTCCTATCAATTTTGGAAATATATATTTGTAAATGATTATTCCTCCCTCTTTCTCATGAATTTTTGTCTTTATATAGATCCTTGGAAGAGGCTTGGAAGAGCTTGACCAATGGATACTTCAATGATGTGAGTTCCAAGGCTCATTCCATGAATAAACAACTCATCCCTCACTTATCTCTTCGAAAAATCATGAATACAGAAGGTTACAAAGGTCATCATGGGTTGCACTATAGTTGACCCATTACTAGTCACTGTTTTTCCTATGGATGACAAGCAACGACCCTAAAAAATGACCCAAATCTTAAGCTAGAGATATATCTTGGATTTCATCTTCTGTTAGATTCCCTTCTTTCCCTGTAAGGTGTAAATTAAGGCTACAAAACCCTCCAAATTCCTCTTCATGACTATGGGACCCGTGGCCATCCTCCATGGTTGTGATTCTCATATAGGAACCAAACTACCTTATTGTACCTCTAAGTTCTACAAGGAAATGTGCATGCAAATAAATTTATGTTAGATAAAAATATATACATTCACAATTTTGGAAAATAATGCATACATTTGATGCTCTTTAATTCCATGAGTCATATTATTTTTCATTTACTATAATTTATACTCTCCAGATCAATTTTCTAATTTGATAGATAGATTCTCCTCCTCAAGACCTTTCCAATGACTATTTGTTTTCCCAATTCTAAGCTTAGAGTATAAAGTTACAGTCATATGAATATTGATAGTTTACCCCTCTTGTACACTTTTCATTCTAGTGCAATTAATCTAAAACACCAACTTCTGTCAGTTGAAATAAGAGGTAAGTTGTTCATGATCTCATAATGTTGATGACTTTCTGGAGTATGAAATGCATATACAAATCTTGAGAACAAAGTTGTAAGTGAGATATATAACAAAAAACAAATTGTAGCAATATTTTATTCGTGTATAAGAAGCAAATTGCATAATTTGATTCCTATAGTAGATTGCTTGAGAGAACGAAACTGTTAGGTGTAGCAACCTGAAAATATTGCAACTGACTACAATGTTCTTGAAGATTCTTTTTTTTTCTTTTTCAATTCTTTTCCCAAACCTTGTTAGCCAACAAGATGGTTTTTAGAAAAGGTTTTTCCAACTGCGCCTTAAAGAGGTTTTCACAATTGGATTTTTTTTATTTTGAGCCAAGTGGTACCATCCATGATCTAGTTTTCTAATAACACAAGGTCTAGTAGCACCTAAAATAGGTTTTCACTACTAGAAATGTTTGTTTTTTTTTTTCCAATGAGAGAAGTAGGATAGCGAGGCAGCTCAAAAGTGTAAGTGGGTTGAGCTACTTATTGAGTGGGTTAGGGGTGAATTGGGCAGGAAGTTGTGGAGGAAAGAAGTAGGTTGAAGTTCCAATATGGTATTATTGGTTGCATAAATGATATTCCAAAGGAATTAATGGATTTCAAGGTTAATGCACATAGACGAAGAAATATTAATTAAGTTCAACAGACAATTTGAATTGGGAAAGATGCATGGGAATATCATGGTGCTTTAGGTCTTCTCAATGGAATTACTGGTGTAGCAATGGTATTCAATGTCAAATAAAGGGGAATTATAGTGGCTACAATAATATTTGAGCCGAGTAGAAAATGCATAATGTCATCAGGAATATAATGTTTTGTAGAAGTAGATACCATCAAGTCTTCTTGAATAAGGTATATGTGATGTTGACTACCTCTTGACTTCTAGAGCAGACAGTATTCACTTGATCTCTAAATCAATTCTTCATTTTCCTTGTACTTTGTCCATTTGTAACTTTGTGGAATGTCTTTGTGTTGTAGGTCAGTAGCTTGAATACTTTTGTAGAAAGTTCCTAGGTGTTACAAGGAAAATCTCTCTATGCCATGGGGTAAACCAAAACAGATGGAAATGATGACATAAATCAACTCTAATCTCAGGTATTCTATATAAACAAATATGCTAACAAGACAAGATATCCTACCTCATCCAGACGTTCAATGAAGTCGACCATTGAGCACTTGACTCAAATAAATACACCTGCAACTTGTCCTCAACAACCAAGAAACGCAAGCATATGGTGATAATATATAAAGTTAGCACATTCAATAGCATAATCCATCAACATTCATAAAAAATATTCCCGTGGAATAACAATTCAAATATTTTCAAGATATTAATTGGACGAGAAAAGAGTATTTCTATTAAAATGTAATCAACATAAGTGAATGAATTACAAACTTATGTGTTGGCATGGTTCGGAACTTAGAGACTAAGTCCCTTCTAGCTGGGCCTCCACCACTTCAATCCTCCACCAAAGGCAAGATCATGCAAGAGAGACAATGAGGTTCTTAATCAAGTAGGGAAGAGCTTGGGGGTTGAACAATGTGTTCATACTTAAAAGGAAAAAGGGATGCAAATTCAATATGAAGTGAATAATTTCTCTAGAGTAACTTTTCTCTCAAGGTTGAATTCTTTTCCTATTTTCCACAGCTTGGATATGGCCCATTTATAGCCTTCAAGTGGAACTGAAGGGCCGAGTTGGAACATTTATAGTATATAGAAGGTCAAGGATCATGGATCTTGTGACGTGACATGGAAACCTGACACTATTTTTTAATTTTGCGCACAAAACCCGATGTACACAGGTTGTAATGGTGCAACCTATGTGTATGCATGTTGTATAATAATTAGGGTGTGTATATGTGGAAAAATATTGTTTTTATCTCTGGAATTTGCAAAAGGGACTTCAAGTCTGCATAGGGAAATCGAAAAAGGCCTTCTGAGAAAATTTGCATAAGGTGAGGAAAATCTTTCTATAATAGATGCCCCCTAATGTGTGAGGTTAGAGGAGGATCTGTGATGGCCGAAAATACATTATAATACCCATAAGTGGAGTAATAGAGACCCATCTAGAAGAACTAGTTTCTCATGAGAATATTACAATATGTATTGACTTTGCGCACTTGGTTGCCAATTTGAATTACATTGCAGATCCATGTGAAAATATACCAAACAATTGTTCATGGCCATGAGTAGGCAATACAAAGGTGGTTATATGCCAAAGGTTTTCATAGTCACGAACATGGCCCAGTAAAACCAATCTCAAATAAATCTGAAGATATCGGTATACAATGGAGTACAATCTAATCTCCCATGATCATTGAAATCACGATCCACCAAAGGTGCAAGTCTACATTGTGTGAATAAAGGAGTTGAGGTCGAACACAAGGAGATTTAGTTTGATTACCATTCATTAAGGTATATCGTTAACAAACATGAGATAGCCTACCAATAGTAAAAGTAGGTATCAAGGCACCAAGTACATTCATACAAGTGTGAATAAATGTGTTGAGGTCGAACACTTGGAGAATCCATCAATTAGGGGACATTTATTTATTCCCAAATATTGATGGAGGGAGAACCTGCCACTAATGAATGCAAGCGTATAGGTACTATTCTAGGTCTCATTTC
The DNA here is from genome assembly GCA_009831015.1 of Picea engelmannii. Taxonomy (NCBI): domain Eukaryota; kingdom Viridiplantae; phylum Streptophyta; class Pinopsida; order Pinales; family Pinaceae; genus Picea; species Picea engelmannii. The sequence continues at coordinate 335,150 of ML780055.1, forward strand.
CATAATAGATGGGCTGAAGTCGATGGAAGGAGACCCGCTAAAAGGAGAGCAATGAGGCATCTCTCATCATTCAGCACGAGGCACAAAGAAGTAGCTTGATGATTTGGATGAAATTGGATGAAGAAAAATTTCACAAACCAATGACCCTATGCATCCTTTGCATGTGCCATATGTAAGCAGGACACGAAGAAGACCCTCTGAATATTATCCAATAAGAAAAATTGTTGAAAAAGGAGAGGAAACCGCCAATAAGGCTAATGGCCTCCAAGAAACTGCATGAATCCCAATGTGTGAATAGATTTATTATTTTCAAACACAAGGGAAACCCCCCAGTTAGCGATAAATGATTAAATGTCGACTGTTGGGTTCAAGGTTACCTACCAATGAGGGAAGTAGGACCAGGGTGCATGATAGGAATATAGTTTCATGTAATTTTGACACATAGTGAGGGTATGGCAGACATGCAAAGTCAAGAGTTTTGAGGAATGGCTGACACCGATTGATAAAGATTGTTTAAACAATAACATGAGACATATGGAAGAATCTAGCAGCATAGACTCAATGATGAGACTTTGAGATGTAGGAGACATCAATCAAACTCTCCATATGGACTGAAAGAGTAACTAGTCGGGGGAGTAAACTCTAAGTAATGAGCTTAGCTTCCTAAGGTCATTCTAAACCCAAAATTCTTATGACAAGTGGACTCAAAAAAAAAATTCTTTGTTCAAAGGCGACACGATTGTTTCCAATATAAGATAATATTCCTTCCCCTCCTGTCTTGTTTTATTTTTTCATAATCAAATGAATGTTATGATACAGAGGAGGAAACGAGTGTCGCAAGTAAGAAACTAGTTCTAGCAGTGGAACATACCTATGCTCAATACAAGGAGGTCCATGTGAGAGATGGACACTTGGGGGAATGTTTCCTCTTGGGTATAGGGTGTCAAGATGCAAAGGATATAAGAAAGGCTCTTCTTGGTTGATGATGCAAACTGTTGAGGTGATATGGTTATAATGAAAAAGCGAGAACCAACAATAGGCTCAATACTGTAAGCAATAAAATGAGATGCAATTACATCTTAGTTACTTGGTTTGAAAAAGGGGTAAACTTACACCAGATAGACGTCCTTTCAAATCCAATTTACGAGTGTGAAAGAGACAAGTTCACTCAGCAATATTTCTCTTTTTAAGAGATTCGGAAAAGAGCTTAAACCAAACTTGTTGGGAGTCCTCTAGGTATAGGTCATCATGCTTATGAGTAATAAATGAGGTTCAAACATAAATTCATGTATTAGCTACAAGGGACTCCTGATCCTATAGACAAAAATCTCTGCATGGGAATTGAATGGAGCAGGGGATCTAACTAGGGTACCCATGTTTGGTAAGTCTCTACCATTCAATAATGACACTTCTAGTTGCAGATAGAAGGTTTTTTGTTGCTATTAAATGGGTTCATACATAAGCCATAGGATTTGCAGTCATAGGATGATGCAAGTGTGCATAATGGATTGGTGACCTATCCTATATGTTGGAGGACGAAAATACCTGTCCAAAGCTACGAACAGGTGACATGGCACTGAGAACCACAAGAATTCCTAGATAAAACCACCAAAACCAACTCCATCCACTTTCGTATTAGTCCATTAGGCCAAAATATTAGACAAAACAATGTAAAGTGGGTAAAGCTTTTCTATAAATAGTAAAAAAAAAAAAATTTACTATACCATTTGTATTTTTTACCCAAATCGTGCATTTTGGACCAAATTGCCCCTAAATTTCAACGGTTGATTGTAGGAGCCACAAGCGACAAAATCAAGAACCATTTGGACTAGGTGATTCATATTTCTCCTCTCTTTATTTCTAGTGGATTAAAATTTTCAATTTGGTCTTCCTTTTTTAGAATATTAGGGCGCAATTTAGAAACTAAGGTATATGCAGGATATAGATCATCGGGTTGTGTATACGCATACCTATATGGGACTTTTTGCAAAAACTCCAGCGTATAAGAATCCTTATACATGAATGTGTAAACTGTATCTCACGTACATGTCCGTGGATAAGGTTTTTTAAATGTTGTGAACTCAAAAAATGGTTTGAAACCTGTAGGATGGTGCTAGAGTGTAGATAAAGAGAGCATGAAGAGGTGGATTTTGCAGTGGAGAGAGATCCAGGGTCCCATATGGCCCTAAAAATATGTGGGCTATACAAGTTTTGGGCTCTCAAAGGTATGAGGGCTCAAGTGACACTACTTCATCTACTTGTTAATTATTGGGATCTCGATACTGAGACCTTCAACCTTGTTGGACAACCATTGAGGATTGAAGTTGAGGAAATATACTTCTTGACAGGATTGTCGCATCAGGGTGATGTGGTCAACCTCAAATCCTGGGGAGCTGGGAGTGGAATGAACATGGAGGCTTACATAGTGTAATGACCCTTTTCTTATTACTGTAAATAATTTCATAAATAATCTGAAACACTAGCTAAATTATAATTAATTATGATATAACCTTAAATTGATTACAAGTTATTAATTAATTATTTTGGATTATACTTAAGCTGAAATA
>ML780055.1:337816-354978 GCA_009831015.1 Picea engelmannii
ACAGGTATTTTTCAAAATTGTGAAGTGTTTACTAAATTTTAACTTGTATGCAAATTATTATGTAGATTTAAATTGTTATGCAAATTGTTTTGAAAAATGTTATTTAATTTACCAAAATTTGGGAATAAATATGAGTGAGTAAGCAAATTTTTAGTAATTTTTAAATTTTCTGCTTTGTTTTAAATTATAGTAGCTTAAATGAAATCCGGGTCCCTACACATAGCCACTCATTGCATTGCAGGGAACGAGAGGGTAGGGAGCCAACTCTTGATTAGAGAAATAAACAATTTGAGTCTCAATATTATTGTCCTAGTGTTTACATGGATCACAGGGTTAACCTCTTTGCACCAGGCATCAAGTCCACTTATTTTCTATTAAGTGGAGTTCTTGCGACCCACATTTTATGACTGGTTCACCTCACTACTATACAACATGAAGAACCAGTTGATAGACTGCAAACTAGGTAGAAAGAGGAACTTTGGGTTCACGTCTATCCTGTTTAATTTTTTATTTGAGCAGGTTCAAGGCTTGGGCCTTAGATTTGAGATTGTACTGCATGGACGTCACGATCCAGCCATGGCACAGTGGACTGAGGTGATGAGGCGGCAAGGGGGTGGTAGGGTGCCAACACCCTACAACGATGATTTTTTCTTCTGGTTGAGTCGGCAGGTGATGGATCTAGAGGACTATCCTTATGTAGGGATTGACTTCAGAGGAGATCTGGACATTCTGTTACCACCAGGTTCCACCTACGGAGACATAGGTATGCCAAAGTGTTTTGAATATTTCATTCTTTTGTATTTTTGTATAAGAAAACAAAAATATTTTTGGATGATGTCAAGTACTAAATAAAAATGTATGTGATGTAAGAATGGGTACATGAAGTCCGAACGGACTTCCATGACACCAGCAAAGGGACCAGGGGGATGAGCCATTGAGAGGGGACACTAATAGAGTGCTTCAAAACGTGTAGGGAAACCTGTCTCATTTGACACAGAGGATTCCCATGGTTTAGGTAGAGGATCTATCAGAGGCGATGCAGAGGAAGGTGGTAGGTGTACCCTATGCTTGGGTATGACTCTTTCAGCGTCTCACAAATGCCATAGTATGCTATCATGACACTCATCTAGTGCCATAGGCGTAGATGTCGTGATTATTGTATGATCGACCATATATGTATTTTGAGGGTGTGAGCCCCAATTTTGTACTATAACATCATATTTCTTGGAGAGATGAAATATATAAAAACATTGATCTTTGTATTTACTTATGTTACAATGTGTACATTGATGAAAGTGTTTTATTTTATTTATTTATGTGAAAAATTCCAATCTAAAAAAAAATTAGCATATGCATCAGATACAAAATTAGAACTTCTAGGTAAGTGATGATAAGTAATAAAATCAAATTTTCGTTCCAAAATTTCTACCCGTAAGAATCATCGGCATAGAGTAGGGTCTCACACATGGTAATTTTCATTCACCTAACATACTACTAACTGGGAGTCCAGGCGAACTTCTAAAGAGTGAATATCATGTGAAATGGCATTGCATAAAAGTTCTATAATAGTGCTATACTCGGCCACATTATCCATTCATGGCCCTAGGAAAATGCCACCTAAAGACACCAGTAGGCCCTCAAGTGAGTAAACAACCCAAGCAGTGGAAGCCAAGTTTCATGTATGACAAATGGCCCTGCCTACGAATCCTAAGTAGACCAAAGAATCTATTGACATCTGCCAACCAAGGGAAAACTCAATAAGAAATTTGAAGATAAAAGAGAGAAAAGATATATACACTAAAATAAATTCACATACAAAGAGTTACACCCAAGCTTGGGGCTCAAGAATAATATCTTTTCAAATAGAGCCCATTCATGGGCTCAGCCAGCTTATTCCCTTCATAATATTTGAATTCATAGACTCCTTTTTCTAAGACACGTCGCATGATATAAGGACCATGCCACATGGGTTTGAACTTTCTTTCCCCCAGTGGTTCTTTGGCTTGGTCGTACAGAAGGACCAAGTCACCCTTAGCGTACCATCGAGGACACACAAAATTATCATATTGAACCTTGAAATGTATTTTATTTTCTTCGATAGTCATGGAGGTGTCTCGACGTTGCTCATCTAGACTCTCTAGATGTATGAGGCATTGTTCGAGATCGAAAGTGTCAGGTAGGAGTGTAACTTCCAATCTAAGAGAAGTTATTTCGCAGTAAATATGTAGGATCGACTCCACACCATGCACTAACTATAAAGGGTAAAAATGGTTGGAAGTCTTCACCATGGTTCGGTATGCCAAAAGTGTTGGGTAAAGCATGATATGCCACTCAGATTTTCTTTGGCTGATAGTTTTCTGCAAAATGGTCTTGAGAGACTTGTTCACGACCTCTACTTATCCATTTTCTTGGGGGTAGTAAGGGGAAGAATGACCATTTCTAAACCCCAGTTCATCATTTCATCATTTCATTCTAAAAGTGACTGCCATGATCAGTGACAATCCCACTCGGTATTCTTAACCTGGATATAATTTTATTGAATACGAATAAAGTAGTAGTCTTACCATCAGATTTAACTATAGGCATGGCCTCATCCCACTTAGTAAATTAGTCTACGACCACGATAATGTGTTTATTCCCCCTAGTTGAAGTTGGGTTTCAATCCACTAAATCCACCCCCCACTTGGTGAAGGGACCACAGTAATGACTGGATGGAGAGGGGTTGGATGTGAGCGCATTTTCCAAGTGAACACCTGGCAGGGGTGAAAATTCTTAACTGTTGTTGCACCTCTTTTGTCACCTAAATGAGAAAAATAATGGTGCTTACAAGCCCATTTGGTTCATTTAGGCAAGACAGTAGTAAAGGAAAGGGTTAGAAAGATAAAGCATAAAAGATAAGCAAAGAATTAAACTAAGAATGATAAAAACAATTAAACTATAGTGCATAAGAACATAAGAACAAGGAACAAACAAGACTCATACCACCAAGGGAAAGGATTGTATTAGTGGAACGAAAACATCGAAGAGAAAGGGAGACTTTGGGTCCCCTCTTCCTCCAAGGGAGGGCTCTTGGACACCCAAATATTGAGCTCTTCTTACAAGTGAGGAACTATAATGAAATGGTGAAGAGAATCCAATGCACATTCATTCTAGAGGTGATATGAATGTCTAAGTGCAATGGTGCTAGCATACTCTTGATGAGCGTCTGAGAATTGGTATGGATGCTATGATACCATATGTAATGGCTGAATTAATTTAAACAACCATTGAATTACAACACAACAGTAAAATTTAAAAGTTACTTCATTAGCACATTCGCAATCAAATTCATCATAATAATAAAATTTAATAACAAATTTTTATACAAAACAATGCATAATTCTTGGTAATTACCTGTTCCTGATGCTATCAACCTATGTTTGCCCGTCGCTTGCTTCCTTCCCGCTTCTGGAAAACACTGCCCAAAACCATCCTCCCTACCAACTAGGTATCTCCCTAGCCCCAATATATCAACGGATATCCTAGCCCTCCGTGCCCAAAAACCCCAGCAACTCTGGTGCACTGTGTCAATGCCACTCACAAAATTTCACCTCCCTCTCTGCAATACTACGAGCTCCCAAAATCCATCCCCAACTCCCATAGAATACCTCCCGTCCAACTCCTTCCCTTCCTTATCCCTCCTTCACTGACTCTCCTCCCCCTCATTAATTTCCTTATCTCCCCCTTATTAATTTCTTATCCCATTCTTTAATGCCTTATCCTCTCGGGATTAATAGGTTATCCCTTGTTGGGTACGTAACCTTTTTATAATATATATTATTAATCTATTAAATCTTTTACTCAAGTTATTAAATGTAATTTTTAGTTAAAATATTTAATTAATTAATCACAATTATATCCTTTAATTAATTATTAACTCACTTAATTAATATCATTAAATCATCTTTGTTTAATTAATACCTTGTTAACCCAATTAATCCCCTAATTAGTTTTACTTATAATTTCTTAAAAATTTATCCAATTAGGGTCATTACATGATGAGGAAAGAGGATCCTCCAAGAGAATATCAGCAACATAACAATACAAAGAATTCCTTGAAAATGTAGTGCACCCATGGCTTCCTTTTATAGCATAACTTTGAGGCATTATTCAACCAGATTTTAGTGTGAACAATGGGCCATTTAGAGCACCCTTAGGTCTTTGACCAGCCACCCATCTAGATTCAGCCGAAATTTGGGTGTCAAATCGACTTGGAAGCTGAACCAGAAGTGGGTGGGAGGCCAACCAATGTCATAAATGCATCGTTTTGAGGGATGCACATTTTTTTGCGCCCACAGTCGCACATCGTGTGCATGTGCACTTTTTCCTATGTTTTTGAATGGTGCATGTGCGTGTGCTCCCTGTGTAGTCTTAGCGCATGCTAATTTTATTATTGACTGTATAGTTTTGGGCCTTTTAGAAATGCATTTTTGGTCCATGGGTGAACTAATAGTTGTTTGGAGATGTTGGATTCCTATAACCATTTGCGGATGAAATTTCAGTGATAACGGATGCCCCCTGATCTGTGAGGTTAGGAGAATACATATAGTTGAAATACATCAATGTTTATTCTATTGATAGTACCTATGTAAGAAAGAGCATTGTGAGGATTATCAAGAGCGATCCATTGGAAGGAGAGGGGGACTTGTAGGACCCAAGCTTTTCCCAAGGTGTGGAAAAAATAAAACTGTGTACAAACGAGGCAGGCATGCCCCATGCTCGTGTCATGTAACTCAAAATATAGTGACTAAAGTTGTTGTGGACGTAGATCACTGCAGTGCCCTCCAGGGCGGTTTGATAATAACAGAGGACAATTCTGATGGTGAACAAGCTATGAAAAAATATGTAAGGATACTTGTGGGAAGTGTCGATAAATGTGTAGACATTGATAATCTATCAAATTTCATAGGTCTTTGGCTAAGATAAAACAAGTGCCATAGTCACAAAGTAAGACACACTGTAACATGAGATAGTGTTGAAGTCGAATGTTAAGGGGGTCAATGACAGCAGAGAACAATGGTGGTTTTCCCTGTGCCGTTTGAGACTCCTCATTGTAAAGGTAATGAGAGTCAAGATATGGTCACCCTTTTGGAAACTATGTTGATGTCGATAGAAAGAGAGATGCGACTTCACGAAGTGGAGGGATTCATGGAATACACTTGGATAAAATCAGGAACTAATGAATAACATGGACAAAGTCTAGGAGTAGTGAGACTCAAGACTGTCGTTGGTTGGGGAGAGATGTAAAGTGGCAGCAACCATGAAACTGAATCTAGTGTCAAGTGGACAACTAGATGATGGTAAATTGTGCCAGAGGTGTGACAAAATGGATAAACACAGAGATCAAAATATGTATGGGTTGTCAGATACTCAGGGTTTATGGATAATGTCATTGATGTCGGGAAGTGAAAAATTCCCCTACCAAGGGCGACAAGGTTTTCTTTTCTGGGGGAAGGAAGGTCGCTAAAGGCAACAACAAAAAGCTATGAAAATTCAAAAAAAGGTTTTGTGCAATTACCAAAAGAATAAAAAATAAGTTGGGATAATTGTGCAGATACAGAAACGAGTGCCCCAGTGTAAGATGTCTTGGCCTGATGAGGGCGCAAGCTGCTCTAAAAACAAGTGGAGGGTGGGGGGGCGATAGGCGGGTTTCTGTATTAGGGAAATGTATGGAGGACAATCTATAGATGGGCAAACTGATGGTGGGTGAAATGCATGGTTAATGATACTGCAGAGGTGCAGTCAAAACTAGAACCATGATGAAGTAATATGGGAGTCCATTGGGTAGGCTAGAAAAATGAGGAGAAGGGGTATGTGGCTAGTTCTCGACGATGCGTAATACTATCGGGACTCCCATCCCTAAAGGGTGAAAACAGCATGAGTGTCAAAAGTGTTAAGGGGACTATAAATGGGACAACTCATGTGGGGCAGAGTACTACCGGGTGTTAGTATCGAAATGTAGTGGAGGTGACAATACTGTAGAGCTAGATATAGGGATCATAGAGGCAAATATCTGAGGGTGTGACTAGGAGATGCATTTTGATATTCAGAGGGAATGACTACATGCCAGTGTCAATAATATACTTGAAAGGATACCGCTGATGTGTAATGATCAAGTACCTGCACACATGAAAACCGAATACCCGACATGAACAATATCTGAAGAGAAAGATCATATAACAGTTATTCAATAATATGTGAATGTAAGCATGTGTACTTGAGCATTAGATTAGAATAATGCCCACGGGGGGCTAAGGATGGAAAGTGGCCTAGGGAAGGGAATGGTGTAGGTGACATGGTCCTGATCTCATGGCTGAAGACGGATCGGAAAAAGGACACCTGGAGCTCTCAGAAATGAGTCTGGAAGTTTGGAAAAATGGACTATATATAGTTGTAGGGTCCATAATGCCACCTCATTTGTACCTGTTGTCTTATTGAGTGGATGAGTGATTATAGAGGAGATTGGGAGATTCTGGGAGATCAAGGCAACCGATTCAGGATCAACGAGCTTCAAGTTTGTTGTCATATCCTCCTGCATAGAATTAGGGTTTTTGCTTTTGGGTAGGGCCTGTATGGAGGGTCGTACAGGGGTTTTTGTGGGTGTGGGCCCCCCAGTGCGTGGGCGATCGAGAAATTTGCGTGCATGAGTTTGTGCCTGTAATTCATTCATCTACACATGGGGGATCCATAATGGGGAAAAAAGGTGTGCATGGCATGCGCACCTGTGTAAGTCACAACAGTTCATGCATGCACATCTGTGCCCCTAACAGTTGTGCATGCATGTGTAGCTTTGTAGTGAACAGGCGCGCTATGATGCACACCTCTATGTGTGACAGAGGTGCATGAATGTACCTCTGTGTGGATGAAATTTGTGCATGAGTGTGTGATTGGGGGATGAACAAGAGCGCATCTATGCACACTTGTGGGAAAAATAGCCACGCCTGTGAGGCAAAGCTCAAGGGTGTAAAAACTCATCTTTTTTGGAGATTTTATTTTTTTATGGGTTATGATTGTTGATCAAGTGTTGTATATGTGGATGTAGGTGATCATTTGGATGATGTTGGTTCACTGGAGAGAGAGAGATTGGTCACTCCTTAGGGAGGTAGTGACCAATGAGGAGTCAGCGGTTCGTGATACTTTGGCAGCTTGTTTACTGTTGAAGTTCTTTGAGTGCCCCCTAATATGGGCCCAATAGTACCTCTTGTAGTTCTTGATTCATATGTGGAGTTTAAATCTGCATTACTTTATGGTGCGGGGTGAGCAGCTGGCCTTCACTGCGGTGGAGGATATATATTTATGACTGGGCTCCGTTTTCGGGGGAGTCCCTTACCAGCGGAGCCCGTAGTACCTGGGGCTGGGCAGTTGGTTGTCTTAGGCCAGAGGTACTATATGAGGGAGAACTTCATGTCATGCTCCATGGTGAGTATTGGGGTGATGGAATCCCTCGTTCATCATTGCGTGGCAATGATGGTTGTGCGAGTTTATAGGTCTATTGCAACTCAGCGAATCAGTGGAGGTCAGTAGAGGATTATGGAGCGGGAACTTGTCGGTGAGCATTTTTCCTGGGGCATGATGTTCCATGCCAAGATGGTGGGGCAGTTGGATAGGTGTCATATTGCTAACTTGGGGGATTTTTCCTTTGGTTCTATCTTGATTGCATGGTTTTTTGAGAGGGTGTCAATGTTTCACCCTAGAGTGTTGTTGGGCGCACCTGGTGTGCGAGAGTCGCGACTGAGGTAGTGGTCAATGATCCTGGTTCGTCATGGTGGTGGGGAGGGTGTCCATTACTTCACAGTTAAGGTTTCCCATGTGTGGAAGCAGATGCCATAGATCATACTACAGTATATGTATTGTGGGGTGGACTTCCGGGGTGATCCGGAGATGGTGTTACCTCCTGGAGAGGTGTTCGACCATAGAAGTATGATGCGATTTTTGATGATTTTATTTTTAGATAGTATATCATGTGTGTTATGTATAGATGGATGTTGAGTCTACCATTTGTTTGTTGTATGTTCAGATGTGGGACCTTGTGGGCGTGAGGTTGAGTTGGTTAGGGCATCGACTCGTCAGGGATCGGTGAGACCTCCATGGGGAAAGTCGCAGGTAGGAGAGAGATGACGTCATGATGATGCTAAGGTGAGGCCCACAGATGACGAGAGAGCAGCCATGCAACGTCATTTTGATGACCCCAGTGCAGATCCATCGCATGCTCCTCCGACAGAGGCCGGGGGAGAGTTTGAGGATATTTTCCACCGCTTGGAGGCGGTACTACAGGGAGTGCCTGAGGACATGTGGTCACAAATCCTGGATGAGGGAGTCTTGGAATAGTGTGGGGGTGTTCTGGTGGCATGGTGGACCGTAGCTCGGAGAGAAACTGTAGTGGGGGCAACGATGACTGGGACACTTCCTCCAGGATCTGAGGGAGCCCTAGCTGGTGGGGCCACTCCTCTAGAGAGAGGGCCAAGTGGAGGAGCTCTAGAGGCACCATGAGTGCTTCTGTGTTTATGTATTTTTGTACCGATATATGCTAGTGGGCCCATTTTGTATGTGGTCAGGTGGCACCATTTTTGTATCTATAGGGGTAAGGTGGTTCACCTACCTATGGATGGTATATTCTATATATTATTTTTTGTAAACACTAATGAGACATTGACCGATATATATATATATATATATATATATATATATATATATATATATATATATATATATATATATATATATATATATATATATATATATGGATATACATTGTGGGATCTTTGTGGTGTTCTCATGTGTTGATGGTTTTTAGTGTTTTTTGATGATGATGTCTAATTTATATGTTGGGACGGATTATTGATGTGTGATGTATGTGTAATGGTAACGTGATGTGATAAATGTCAATCTAACACTAGGTTAGACATGTTGTTTGCTATTTGATTAAGTTGTCTTGGAATATGTGTAAATGTAATGGAATCAAAATATCGAGATAAAAGTCTAACTTGCAGGTATTTTCAAAAGAGGCAAGGATCGTGGGCATGATACACATTGTTGAGATGGAGGAAAATGCATTGGGAATCTAGTAAGACACTAAGGTGATCAATATGATGATGGCGAGCCTCAGCGAGGAGGCCAATGATGGTCATATACTCTTCTTGGTTATTGGTTGTTGAACCAAAACATATGCCATTGGAGTGGAGAAGTTCATGTGAGGGTGAATAGAGGGCCCAAGTAACCGAAGCAAGATTTTGTGTCCAACAGCTAGCTCCGTCAGTGTAATTGATGTGGTAGGACAATAGAGGAGGCATCTGTCAATAAAATAAATGGTATATTAGATGTGAGGTATGGGAGAAAGAAGATTAAAAACTCTAAAATAAATGTACAAAAAGAAAAATCCTAGTGTAGTATGGCTATGCTCAGGCGTAAAATTTCTTTAAGTATAACCTGTTGATGGGTTCTTTGAGAGGGTGGCCTTCGGGAGAGGCCAGAATGTATGCACCTTTAGCGAGGCAATGTTGGATGATCTAAGGTCCATGCCATAGTGACTCAAATTTTCCATGGCCAAGGGTATTGCGAGCGATATCGTAAGCAAGGACGAGATCACCTTCATTGAATGAGCGAAGGTTGACATGGCGATCAAAAGTGGCTTTAGACCATTTTTTTCTTGCCTCATTGTTCTGTAATGAAGATAGACGATCTTCATCCAGGGACTCTAAGTTCAAAAAACGTTGCTCCATTAGAGAAGTGACAGGTAATAGCTCAATATCGGTGTGTAAGGTGGGAATTTCACACTCAATGGGAAGAGTGGCCTCGACCCCGTGGACTAGATGAAATGTTGTGAAACCAATGGCAATTTTCACTATCGTGTGATAAGCCCAAAGCACGAAAAATAACATACGGTGCAAATTGGTATTATGTTTGTTAACCATGCACTGCAACATGGTTTTGAGGACCTTGTTGACCACTTCTACCTATCCATTGGACTGAGGGTAGTATGGGGAGACGAACGCGTGGGAGAATCCTAACTGAGAGGAGAGTTCTTCAAAGATCTCATTCTCGAAGTTTTTCTCATGATCGAAGATTAGCTGTAGCGGGACTCCAAATCGGCAGATGACATGGTTGAAGAAGAAGCGTGTTGTGGTATTAGTGGTGTTGTTAAATGTAGGCATGGATTCAGCCCAATTGGTGAAGTAATCGACTGCCATGACGATATATTTGTGTCCATTGCTGAATGGAGGGTTGCAAGTCATGAAGTATATGCCCCATTTTCAAAAGGGGCTGGCAGTAATGACTAGGTGTAGAAGAGCAGGTGGTGCTCATGCTTTGTTGGTGTAAAGTTGACAGTTGTTACAACATCGCTTCACAGCATTGATTCAATCGTGAAACAATGTAGGCCAAAAATAACCAGCGAAAATGATTTTTTAAGCGGTGGACATTCCTGAGAGGTGGCCCTTGCAAGCACCACTATGGTAGTCATTCAAGACTTGATCAGCCTCATCGATAGTCAAACATCAATGGAGTACAGTGTCAACCTCATGCTGATATAAGATATCTCCGATAAGTAGGTAGCAGGGGGCTTGGTGATGAATGTGTTGACGATCGTCTCGGGAAAGGTGGTTTCTGAATTTCTGTGTTCGGAGGTAGACAAGAAGATCATCATACCATTGGTCATCTGAGGGGATGTACAAGAGATGTTCATCGAGGAAGTCTATATTGATGGGGGTACTAGTAGTATCGGAGGGAAATGTCGTAATGAGTTCGGCGAGGACAAGGGATTTCTTTCTCTTAAGAGTTGAAAATTATAGTTCGTACTCCTAAAGGATGATGATCCATTGGGAAAATTTGTGATTGATTTGTTGGCAGCTAAGCAAGTAGTGCATTGGGTTGGAATCTATGATGACTTTGGTAGTTCAAAGAAAGATGTAATGGCACAATTTATGGACTGCGAGGACAACTACAAGAGCTAGTTTTTCTTCGTGGTTGTATTTCAAGGGTATCCCTGAAAGATTTTTACTAATAAAGTAAATGACATGCTCACGATCATTTTCCCCTAGTTGGACGAGAAATCCTGCTACTAAGATGTGTTGGAAGGTTTACAGTTGGGAAAAATCTTGTCATTGATGGCAAGAATAGTGATGGAAAAGATCAACGATGGCAAAGATCAGTGATGGCAAAGAACAGCGATGGTAAGAAAAGTGAAATCGTGAAGTGACAAAATCACAAGGTGGATGAAATCATGAAGGTGTACGAAATCACAAAGAAGCGAAATTGTGAAGTGGCTAAATCACGAGAAGATTTGGGCCATAGGATCTGGGGTATCTACGAAGGCTCAATAGCCATTATATATGGTGAAGATGCAAGGCAGATAAGTCCAAGAGTCATCCAACTCCCCAAAACTGTGAAGGAATCCTGGCCATCGATCGGGGACAGTCATGGACTGTTGATCCATAAGACACATGGCGAAAGATCGTCATGTCGTTGACTGGAAAGTCACAGGAATGGGGTTCCCTAACCTCTCGATTTCACGATATGCAAAATCATGAAAAAATCTCAGTCGTCAGATCGAGGTTTGATCTGGACCATTGATCTGACTCCATCTCGGAGCTTCGCGTATCATGACTTGGAGTGACAAGAACCTCCATATAAGGAACCGCGAGATGTGAATTCATGACAATATATGGATCGTCAGATCTATGGAGATTTCAACCATCGATCAGACTCGATGAAGTTTAAAAACTCACAAAATGTTAAGCACCTTTTTGGCAAAGCCTGTGGTCACCACTGGTGGTCATGAGAAGGGAAGGAGTCAGTTCAGATAAGCTCCATTTTAGGGTTTCGGGGATCGCGACTTGGAGAGTCGAGATGTCTCATCTCAAGATTCATGAAATGTGAAATCATGAAAGTGCTTTATGCATAAGCACGTGGTCTCAGATGGTGGTCACACCATCGAAGAGTTGAAGAGAAGAATGCATGCAAACAAGCTTCTTTTCGGCGTTTTGGGGATCACAACTTGGAGAGTCGAGATGCCTCATCTCCAGATTCATGAAATGTGAAATCATGAAAGAGATTTATGCATAACTTCTTGGTCATAGCCATGGTCATATAAAGGAAGGATCCAGTGTAGAAAAACTCTGTTTCAGAGTTTTATAACTCGTAACATGGAGACTCAAGATGTCTCATCGCAGAATCTCTGAATTGCGAAAGTGTGAAATGGGTAAATAACGCAAGAACTCATCAGAGTTAATCCAACGATGGAGGTGAACATGAGAATGATCGAAGGGCTAATGTTGATCCTCACAGTGTAACTGCTAGAAACCATTGATGGTTTCTACCAGAGGATGTGAAGAGACTTCGGTGTGATTTCCAGAGGAGATGAAGAGCTACATGGAATCTGCCAGTGGACTGAAGACAATTCATGGAGGAAATTGACAGTTCGATGAGGGTTGGAGCTCATAACTGAAATAGAAGGGATGATCTCGACTATAATAGAGAAGACAAAGAGTCTCAAATGTGAGAGAGAAAAAGGAATCTTGGCATAACACCTAGTGATGATAGACACAGGGGTTGAACTGCCAGAGAAGCTGAAGAGTCACAATGATGATCACACAGAGCACTTGAGATGTGGAGAAGATTGGCATGGTATGACCATGCAAAGGAATTGTGAATATTGCATGCACAAGATTCACAGAAGCTATATATACACGGTACAGAGAAGAGATCAGGTTGTTGTTGTTGTTGGAATTGTTGTGGATGTTGTTGTTGAAGGTGATTCATGCATGAAGAAGGATCAGAGTGCAGCAATTAAAAAGAACAGAAGAAGAACTATTGAGCGAATGGACATGGCACATAGAGCATAAAAAGAAAAAGAACAGAATGGGCAGCGAATGCATGTTGGAAGACGGTGACGAATTCTGAGTAGCAAAATCTTGCAGAACAGTGATGAGACTGGTAAGATGTTATTGAACACTATATCACTGTAATAGGTTTCAGTATTTCATATTCATAATCTAGGGTGGTTGGGAGGTGCTAGGGAGGACTGGTGTCCTCATAGGTTCAAGTGGGGGCTTGAACACAGGGAGTTTGTGCTTCCTTCTAGTTGATGCTAGAGAAACTAAGGAGTTGGTGCTTCCTTCTAGTTGGTGCTAGAGAAACCAAGGAGTTAGTGCTTCCTTCTAGTGGGTGCTAGAGAAAAACAGAGAGTTAGTGCTCTCAGCAAGTTGCATCTTGCAAAATAGAGGTTTTAGCCTCACAATGAGTTGGTGCTCAAATGTATGATAATGTAAAGAATATAAATAATACTTATCATATAAAGAAGAAGAGGTTTTTACCCTGTATGGGTTTCCTTGGGAAATATTTGTCTCTATGTTTCTCATATATGTGACTGATGCTGAATGTGCCATTGTTCATTTCCCTCCATTATTGTGATCATCATTGAGTGCCTTGTAAATATTTTAAAAGAAGCATAATTGTTTAAGCACTGGAACAACTGATTCACCCCCCCTCTCAGTTGTTCAACAATTGGTATCATAGCTAGCCCATTTTATCTAAGGGAATATCCTAGAGCTTAAACATGTCAATCCATGAAGGAAATTCAACCAATAAGGCCCCTCTATTCAATGGAACAAACTTTGCCTTCTAGAAAGTTAGAATGAGAACCTACATAATGTCGTTAGGTGAAGATGTCTGGGATGTGGTAGATACTGGTTATGTAAAGCCAGTTGTGCTAGCTAATAAGGATGACAAACTAGAATTTAGTTTCAACACTAAGGCTATGAATGCTATCTTGAGTGGGCTTGTAGAAGAGGAATTCGTAAAAGTTATGCACCTAGAAACTGCCAAAGAAATGTGGGACAAACTCATTAGCAACTATGAGGGTAATGAGAAAGTAAAGGATGCAAAGCTTCAAACCTATAGAATACAGTTTGAACAGTTGAAGATGAAGGAAGATGAAACTGTTGGAAAATACTTTCTAAGAGTAGAAGAAATGGGAGATGCAATGAAGGCACTTGGTGAAACAATTGATGAACCTTCTTTAGTTCAGAAAATCTTGAGATCTCTCCTAGATAGGTTCAACTCGAAGGTCTCTTCTATAGAAGAACTTAATGATCTAAAAACCTTGGGGTTTGATCAACTGCTAGGAAGATTGACTGCATATGAAATGAGAATAGTTAAAGATAAACCCACCTCCAGAGAAGCATCATTTAAAGCAGCCAAGAATGAGGATTCTGAGCTCGATGAAATTGAAGAAAAATTTGTGAAGAGACTGAAGAAGGGATCAGGAAAAAACAAAGGTAAACTACCTTTCAAATGCTTCAACTGTGGTAGGATAGGTCATTTTGCAAATAAATGTCCCCACAAAGGAAAGGATCATACATGTGATGATGAGGAGAAGTACAAACACATAAATTTCTTTAAAGAGAAAAACTTTAAGAAGAAACGTTTGTGTGTAAAAAATGATGATGATCCTTCAGATGATGAAGAAAATGACTCCTCTATTGAAGATAAAATAAATGACTTCATACTTATGGCCAAAGAGGATTATGATAATAAAAGAACAGGAAGTGATGAAGAAGAAGTTGTGGTTGACATGGAAGGGGAACTGATCAGTGCACTAGAAGAGATTGACAGACTAAGAATCAAGAATAGAAAGAAAAGCCAATTGTTGATACAGTTCGAGAAAGACAATAAAGAAGCTGATGAAGACCTTGTCCTACTAAAAGTAGAATTGGAAGAGGCAAAGAAAATCAAAGAGATTCTGAAACAACAACTATCAGAAAAGAAGGCAAGATGTGAAGCATTAGAACAAGAAGTAGTGAAAACGAGGAAAGAAATGGAGAAGTTTCAAGCCTTGTATAATCAGAATCTGTCAAGTATCAAAGCTTCAGAAGGATTGGCCACCATTCTGAATCAGCAAAGGAATCCAAAGATGAAAATTGGATTGGGGTATGAAGAGGGATCAAGCAATGGTAAGCCAAGAAATGAAGAACCCATCAAGTTTGTCAAAAGTACAACTAATGACAATAACAATCCTGCAAAAACAAAGGAAGACAATCAGCCACCCAGGTCAAGTAAGATAAAATATGCCGGATCTGAATATGTAGAACAAAGAAGTAATGTGCTCACTGCTGAACGACATCATCAGTCTGGAAGAAATTGATTTGCTCGAAGAAGACAACCATTTTCCAGGTACAAAGAATTCTTCTATGGCTATTGTTTCTACTGTGCTAACTTTGGTCACAAAGTTGTAAATTGTTCCTTAAGACTTAGACATGAGCAATCAAGATTTCAAAGGAATAAATACTTGCCACAACAAAGAATGATGCAGTCAAGTAACAAACCTTCACTGATTGCCAATTTCCAAATTAAGTCCAGGGACATGCAACTAAAGAGGTCAAGAAATAATCAACATTCAATGAGTAGACAATGTTGCACCAATAAGTTTGACCTATTGAACAATAAGATTGAATGCTACATCTGTCATAAGTATGGACACAAATCTATTGACTGTCGTTTAAGGGAATATGAACCAGATTCGAAATCTCCTGCTGAAAATGTCAAGTTTTGGAAGAAGAAGGAAAGGGACAAGTGTGGATTAGTGTTTTCCTCTCAAAGAAAAACGAACCCTTGGTATATAGACAGTGGATGCTCCAAACACATGATGGGAGACAAAGGAAATTTTCTATCTCTAACTGAAAGAAAATCAGGAAACATAACCTTTGGAAATGATGCTCTAGGGAAAATAAAGGGCAAAGGTATGGTGAGCTTAAGTAATGGAAAAGGAAAATCCCAAGATGTTCTACTAGTGGATGGGTTGAAACCTAATCTACTCAGTGTAAGTCAAATGTGTGACAGAGGATGCGAAGTGTTGTTCACGTCCAAGGACTGCAAGATAAAGTCTATAAACTCAAGACAAGTCGTGGCCAAAGGCATAAGGACAGAAAATAATGTATTTGTGCTGAAAGAAAATAGAGAAGAATGCCATCTAAGAAAACATGAAGAAAGTTGGTTATGGCATAGGAGACTTGGACATCTAAACTTTGACCACTTAATCAAACTCAAAAACCTCAAGGTAGTAAAAGATATTCCGAGAATATCAAAGCCCCAAGATTCAATGTGTAAACCCTGTCAAGTAGGGAAGCAAAATAGGACACATTTTAAGTCCAAGAGCTTTACTTCAACAGAGAAACCACTCCAACTAGTTCATACGGATTTATGTGGACCATCAAGACAGGAAGGCACAGGGAAAGAAAACTACTTCATGCTGATTATCGATTATTACTCCAGACTTACTTGGGTTGCCTTTCTCAAAGAAAAAGATGAGGCATTTGAGAAGTTTAAAATATTTAAGGCTTTAACAGAGACTCAAAGAAGCAAGAGGTTAAAGGCAGTAAGATCAGATCGGGGAGGAGAGTTTATGTCAAGAGACTTCAAGGAATTCTGTGATGAACATGGGATAAAGAGAGAATACACAATCCCAAGAACTCCACAACAAAATGGAGTTGTTGAGAGGCAAAACAGAACAGTGCAGGAAATGGCCAGGTTAATGATGAAGGAGAAGAAAATTGGTCAAACCTACTGGGTAGAAGCAATACACACAACAGTTCATGTGCTTAACAAAGCTCACCTCAGACCACAAAGTGACAAGACACCTTATAAAATATGGTTTGGAAGACCTACCTCAATCAAACACTTCAGAGTCTTTGGGAGAAAATGCTACATAAAGAATAATGATGAGAACCTCGGCAAATATGATGACAGGTTTGATGAAGGTATCTTCTTAGGGTATGATACAAATAGTAAAGGATAGAGATGCTATAATAAGAGGCTGCATAATATGGTTGATTGTATTGATGTAAAAATTGATGAAGGAATCCCATCAAGAGAGGTATACAGTAATGAGTCTTCTACAGAAGACACAGCTAAAGTTGAAGATGAACAGGTCCAAGAATCAGAAAATGAAGACTCTGAATCAGATGAAGACTCAGACACTCAGGCAGACTCAAATCAACATTCAACTACAAATTCCTCGTCCGGAATCATTCAAAAGAATCATCCTGCAAGTCAGATAATTCGAGAAAAAGACAAAGGTGTACAAACCAGTAGAAAGTTAATCAAAACCACCGAACAATCTCATATAGCTC
>ML780055.1:355029-367368 GCA_009831015.1 Picea engelmannii
ACGTGGGAGATGGTTCAAAGACCTGAAGGTAAAAACGTCATTGGCTCCAAATGGATCTTTAAGAATAAGTTGAATGAGCAAGGACAAGTTATCAGGAACAAAGCAAGGTTAGTTTGTAAAGGCTATGCTCAGATAGAAGGACTAGATTTTGGTGAAACATTTGCGCCCGTAGCAATATTAGAAGCTATCAGAATGTTTCTTGCATATGCTTGTCATAAAAGGTTTAAAGTATACCAAATGGACGTCAAGTCAGCCTTTCTAAATGGAGATTTAAGTGAAGAAGTCTATATGGAACAACTAGAGGGTTTCAAACTGTTTGATAACCCTGACTTAGTATGCAAGCTGAAGAAATCTTTATATGGTTTAAAACAGGCCCCTCAATCCTGGTATCACAGACTAGATACATATCTCAAAGACAAAGGGTTCAAGAGAGGAACAGCTGACAACAATCTGTATATTAAAATAGAGGATAATAATTTGCTCATCGTACTGGTCTATGTAGATGACATCATCTTTGGATGTAATAAGGATCCATTGGTACAATGGTTTTCTTCTGCCATGGAGTCTGAATTTGAAATGTCTATGATAGGAGAACTGTCATTTTTTCTTGGTCTGCAAATTACTCAGAGGCACGAAGGGATGTTCATTTCTCAAGAAAAATATCTAAGAGAAATGTTGAAAAGGTTTCAAATGGAAGATTCTAAAAATGTGGGTAAACCTATGGTAACTAGATGTAAATTAAGCAAGGATGATGATTCACCTGATGTTGATCAAAGCTCATATAGATCAACGATAGGAAGCCTACTGTACATCACAGCATCTCGCCCAGACATAATGCATGTTGTAGGAATGGTAGGAAGATATCAGGTTGCACCTAAACAGAGTCATTTGCAAGTTGTCAAAAGGATATTTAGGTATTTGAAAGAATCAATGACTTATGTTCTGTGGTATCCCAAAAATCAAAATCTTCAGGTGATTGCTTATTCAGATGCAGATTGGGAAAACTGTGTTGATGAGAGAAAAAGCACTAGTGGAGGAGAATTCTTCCAGGGTGACTCCTTATTAGCGTGGCTTGGTAAAAAGCAAGGTTCCATTTGGAGGTAAAATACAACGCATCAATCCCAATTCATTGTGATAACACTAGTACCATCAGTGTGTCTAAAAATATTGTATTCCACTCCAAGACCAAGCATATTCGTGGATCGCGACTTGGAGAGTCGAGATGCCTCATCTCCAGATTCACAAAATGCGAAATCATGAAAGTGCTTTATGCATAAGCACTTGGTCATAGCTATGGTCATATAAAGGAAGGAACCAGTGCAGAAAAACTTTGTTTTGTAGTTTCAGAACTCGTGACATGGAGACTCAAGATGTCTCATCGCAGAATCTTTGAATTGCGAAAGTGCGAAATCGGTAAATAACGCAAGAAATCATCAGAGTTAATCCAATGATGGAGGTGAACATGAGCACGATCGAAAGGATAATGTTGATCCTCATAGTGTAACTGCTAGAAACCATTAATGGTTTCTACCAGAGGATGTGAAGAGACTTCGGTGTGATTTCCAGAGGAGATGAAGAGTTACATGGAATCTACCAGTGGAATGAAGATCATTCATGCAGGAAATTGACAGTTGGATGAGGTTTAGAGCTCGTAACTAAAATAGAAAGGATGAGCTCAACTGTAACAGAGAAGATGAAGAGTCTCAACTGCGAGAGAGAAAAAGGAATCTTGGCATAATACCTAGTGATGATAGACACAAGGGTTGAACTGCCAGAGAAGATGAAGAGTCGCGATGATGATCACGCAGAGAACTTGAGATGTGGAAGAGATTTGCACGGTATGAGAATGCAAAGGAATGGCGAATATTGCATGCACAAGATGCATAGAATCTATATATACACAGTACAGAGAAGAGATCAGGTTGCTATTGTTGCTGGAATTGTTGTGGATGTTGTTGTTGAAGGTGATTCATGCATGAATAAGGATCAAAGTGCAGCAGCTGAAAAGAACAGAAGAATAACTATGCAGTGAATGGACATGGTGCACAGAGCATAAAAAGTAGAAGTCTGAAGAACAGAATGGGAAACGGATGCATGCTAGAAAATAGTGAGGAAGTCTGAGTAGCAAAATCTTGCAAAACAATGATGAGACTGGTAAGTTGTTATTGAACACTATATCACTATAATAGGTTTCAGTATTTCATATTCATAATCCAGGGTGGTTGGGAGGTGCTAGGGAGGACTAGTGTCCTTAGAGGTTCAAGTGGGGGATTGAACATAGGGAGTTGTTGCTTCCTTCTAGTTGGTGCTAGAGAAACTAGGGAGTTGGTGCTTCCTTCTAGTTGGTGCTAGAGAAACCAGGGAGTTAGTGCTTCCTTCTAGTGGGTGCTAGAGAAAAACAGAGAGTTGGTGCTCTCAGCAAGTTGCAACTTGCAAAACAGAGGTTGTAGCCTCACAATGGGTTGGTTCTCAAATGTATGATAATGTAAAGAATGTAAATAATACTTATCATATAAAGAAGAAGAGGTTTTTACCCTGTATGGGTTTCCTTGGGAAATATCTGTCTCTATGTTTCTCATATATATGACTGATGTTGAATGTGCCATTGTTCATTTCCCTGCATTATTGTGATCTTCATTGAGTGCCTTGTAGATATTTTAAAAGGAGCATAATTGTTTAAGCACGGGAACAACTGATTCACCCCCCTCTCAATTGTTCAACAAGATGCTCGAGGGTGAGATATAGAGGATGCAATCACGATTATAGTCGGGTGGAATAATCAATAGGGAATTAGAGAGGGTCATTTTGAGATCATCAAAAGTGTTTTGGGCATGTTTGTCCCATTGGAATGGGATATCATGATGTAAGAAGAAAACAAAACCATGTGCCTAAGTGGCATAATTGGGGACAAAGTGGTGTAAAAAGTTAGCTTTGCCTTGTAAGCTTTGCAATTGGCGTAAATTCTGTGGTGGGGAGATTTCCATGATGGCTTGGACCTTGAGGGGGTCAATTGTAATGCCATGTTGGGAAATGATAAACCCAAGGAGGCAGCCAGCAGTGACGCAGAACACGCACTTGAGGGGATTCAAGTGGATGTTGTACTGACAACACCGTTGGAAGATGATTCATAAATCACTAAGATGTTAAGTGTGTTTTTTGGAGAGAGCAGTGAGATGATCCAAGTAGGTGAGAATAATTTGAGCGAGATCATGAAAAATGTATATCATGGTGCATTGGAAAGTGGCTCATGCATTCTTGAGGTCGAAAGGCATGACACGATACGCAAAAGTGCCCCAGGGGGTAGCGAATGCAGTTTTGTACTGATCAACTGGGTGGATTTGAATTTGGTTATAGCCAGAGAAACTGTTCATGAAGGACAGAGCCTCGTGACCGATGCAATCATCGATAATTTAGTTGATAAAGGGCATTAGAAAGTTGTCTTTGGGATAGGCATGATTGAGATCACAGAATTCTGTACAAACATGGATAGTGCCCTATTTTTTCTTGACATGTACGGGGTTGGAGACCCATGACGTATATGCGATGGGGTATATGAACCCTATAGCGTGTAATTTGTCAATTTTGGCCTTGATGGTCGCTGCTTTAGATGGGTGTAACGGATGTTGCTTTTGACGAACATGTGTGATATCAGGCCAGGTGTTGATACGATGTTCGACAATAGAGGGATCAAGGCGAGGAATCTCTGTGTAGGACTAGGAAAAGATGTCCCGGTATTGCTGGAAGAGAGATTTGTAGGTAGTGATTTCTTCAGGAGAGCATGCAGCACCAATGGTAATTTCCTCTATGACTCCAGATTTTATGGAAATATTGATTTTGATGGTGGGGTAAATAATGGCCATATTTCCTTCTTCGAAAGTGTCGAGGGTAGGGATAGGGTTTTTGAACCAATCTATATGTCCTGATGGGAGAAAATATTTGGTTTCGACAGTGTAGATGGGGTTTTGGTTAGGAGGCCTGATGGCTTCCTGTGAAGGAAAAAGCACTCTGTGGTGGAGTGTGTCCCATGGGCAATCGATTTTAGTTAACTCCTCAAGGATGTCTTCATCACAATGAAACTTTCGAGAATATATAGGATCAAAAGGAGTGACTTTGATGACTATCATCATGGGGTTGTTTTATGGTGGTGACAATGTAGAGGGGGTATAATAAGGAGGTTGCAATGGTTCGCTCGACATAAACCAAATATCGAGATATTGTGGGTTGAAAATGGTAGTCGGGCATAGAATTTCCGTGGGGAAATGAATTGGAGAATTGGGGGGATTTGGGGGTAAATCCTCATATAAATCATCTAGGAACCATGGGGGAGTAGGGAGTACCTCAGGTTCCAATGAAGAGATATGAACCAATTCCATTGATGGGGTAAGGGTACTCACTGGTTCTGCTGGAGGAAGGGGTGTATGATTTTGAATAAGGGCCAGTTGGCGATGCGTATATTCAATGATCATAGGACATTGATATGTGAAATGATCAAGTGATTCAAATAGAGAGAAAGGACATCTCATATGTTCGTTGACTGAGGTCGTGAGATAATGGATGTCAGTGGCATGTGTTGGGGTGGGTTTTTGCTGAAAGCTCTGGCGTATGGTTGTTAGCGTCTACCAGAACTGAGGTAACGCTAGACAATGGTGTGTGTAATGGCCATATTCTAAATATATGGCGCATGCAAATTTGATTCACAGTCCTTTGCTACTTATGTTCTCAGAGATAGAAGCATTACTAGAGGAAGCAACGAGCAGTGGTGGTGCTCGATGGAGTTTAATGAGATTATGTAACTCGGGGAGAGATGGGCACTTGTTGGTGGGGTGTCCATCTTTCTTCCATAGTGCACAAGGAGGTTGGACACGTGGACAAAGTGGAGCAATGGGATCCTTATTTTTTCGTCTTCCCCCAGTTGTAGCAGGGGTGATAATGAGTGGGGATGTGAGTGGGATGGTGGGGGTAAGTATGGGAATCTGCATTGGGATTCCTTATGTTTGGGGAGGGAGGGATGGTTGAGGGACCATCTCAGGTGGATGTAGATACCATACTGGGATTGACAACACAATGTTAGGAAGGGTGACCATTGCAGCTACTTGGAAATATTGTACACCCAGTGGGGGGTAAAATAAATGGATCTGCGTAATGGCTTGGGGGACTATTTCCCAATCTAGGATATGGCCTTGGGGGAGGGGAAGATTAGGAACAGGTATAGTTGAATAAGGTCGAGGAGATTCCTGAGGAAGGAGTTTTGTGACTAGTGGGACGTCAAGGATGAAAGGGGCCTCGGTGGGAGGGAGAGTATCTTCAGTTGGCATTCCTTTGGTGGAGATGACACATACTTGTGTGGAAGGATGGAGGAGCAATGGTGCTCTATGGTATGTCCCTAGTAAGGATGGGTCCTTAAAAATTCTGGGGCCCATATCAATGAGTGGATAGGAATCCGGATTAGTGTGGATGAAAGGGAGGATGTTGTCAATGTTAGATGAAGGGTTAGGCTCATAATGTGATACCTGATCAATGGTAATTATCTTTCCTTTATGGGGAAACATCATGGTTCAAAACACAGAAGAGGTGACTACCTTCATAGCATACATGTATCTATGACCAAACAAAATATTGTAGTCGAGTGGGGAATCGATAACCTCAATGTCAATAAGGATAGTTTTTTCCCCGAGTTCTATGGGGACATTTTGGAAGAGCCCCTCGAGAGACGAGGGGCGTCCATCGTAATCCCTCAGATTAATAGAAGATGGTATTAGCTCTAGAGAGAAAAGTTTTTTCCAAACTATTTTGGACATGATGCATGTGGATGCACCTTCATCAATGATGTAGCGATGAACGATGATGTTCCATATCTTAACCGGTATTTTCAAAGCGACAAGAACGGGGAGACGGGGTTCTCCACTGTCAAGATCAAATGTGATGAGTCGAGTATCGGAAGGGTCGACTACCCCTAGAGAAAAAATTAACGACTTTCATTGATTAGGATAGGTTTGAATAACTTCTAAGACTAACATGGTAGCGGGGGATTGGTCCAAGTCATCGACCATACTATAATTGTGGGCTTCCCTAGCTTGAGGGTTATGGACATTCCTTCACAATGGGATGCAAGGGAGGCGAAGAGGTGTTTCAGTATTAGGGTGCGGAATCATCAAAGGTGGGCTAGTCGTGACTGGGGTGGCCTCTGAGGTAGTGGGAGTCAGGTCAGAGGGTGCGTTGTATTGATGACTGTGCGTTTGTGCAAGGACCTCTTCCTCACTAGTGAGGAGGATAGTTCAATCTGTCGAAGTGCCTGAGTTGTGATATGGTCCTACCTGTGGTGGGGTAGGGTGCATCTCTTGTTGGGTGTTCATCACCCCTTGATGTGGTATGGGGTTTTGCAACACAATCGGGGGTGGGTGTTGCACATATTGTTGTGGGGCTTGCTGGGGGACAGGCGGGCTTGGCAGATGTGGTCCA
Organism: Picea engelmannii; assembly: GCA_009831015.1. Taxonomy (NCBI): domain Eukaryota; kingdom Viridiplantae; phylum Streptophyta; class Pinopsida; order Pinales; family Pinaceae; genus Picea; species Picea engelmannii. Next base: position 361,489 of record ML780055.1, read on the forward strand.
TTACCAGATTCTTTAATCTATTTGAAGTCTGCGATTTTGGGGCAATGGTGAGTATAATGGCCATACTCACCGCAAAGGGAACAAGGGAAGTTTGTCTGAATATTGTTGTTGTTCTTTCCTTGGAATTTGTTGTTATTTCCCCCTTGAGGGTTCTACTTCCCCTGGTTCTAGTTGCCCCCTGCAGGTTAGTTATACTGGGGTTGGTTATGGTTCCCTCCTGGTCCGAGATTATTATTGTTTCAGATTTTCCCTTTCTTTTTGGCATTGTTCGACTGATGGGATGGATTAGCGATATTCAGTTGTTAAAAAATTTTGTATTACTGAATGGGAGATGGTTGAACAAAGTTAACCCCAGCATGTGGTTATCCTTGTGGTGAAGGAATAGGCTGGGGGGGACCAATAAATGGAAAGTATGGATTATGATGTGGTAATGATCTATAGTATGCCTAGGAAGGCATGGTGGTTTCACTAGTGCTTATGGTCTAAGAAGAGGTGGAGAGGGTACCAAAATTAGGTTGAGCTACGGGGCGTATTGTGGGTGCTGACAGTGGTCCACCGGTGGGCGGAGGAAAGGTCAAGGGGTATGGTTGCGGATAAGGGGGAGGATTATAATAAGGGGGTATATCATATGCAGGTGGATATTGAGGGGTTCCATACATAGGTGGTTGTTGGGGATGTGAATTGTGGTGTGTAGTGGTACCAATCAATCCATCTGTTGAGTGAGACATCCCAGGTTTATCCTGGCTGAATGGCACAGGTCTCGGGGCATCAAGTAGTACTGTATACAAGTACCCTGACTATGAGTAAATGAGTTCGAACTGTTGGGCCTTGCTAATGGATTCTTCTTCAGACTGGGGGAAGGTGGCAGCCACATCTTTGGCAAGGAGGGAAAAAAGTGATTTGAGGAAACCATTGAGACATTGTTGTGGAGTAGCTTTAGCTTTGCAGAGACTACACCACCGATGCCATTCGTGAATGTGGTCAGCGATGTGCATGGTGGAGGTTTGTTTAAATTCCAAGAGTAGTTTGAGGCCATTGTCATGATGAATTGGTAGTTGAAAGAAGTTCAAGAATGCTTTGGCCAAGGATTTAAAGGTCACATGGGACCCAGATTTTTCTTCTACATACCACTTAGCTGATGGGCTAGTGAGTCGCCAATCTATTGCACCTCTTTTGGCACCTAAATGAGAAAGATAATGGTGCTTACAAGCCCATTTGGGTCATCTAGGAAAGACAACATTAAATAAAAGGGTTAGAAAGATAAATCATAAAAGATAAGCAAAGAATGAAACTAAGAATGATAAAAACAATTAAACTATAGTGCATAAGAACATAAGAACAAGGAACAAACAAGACTCATGCCACCAATGCAAAGGATTGTATTAGTGGAAAGAAAACACCGAAGAGAAAGGGAAACTTTGGGTCCCCTCTTCCTCCAACGGAGGGCTCTTGGACCCCCAAATATTGAGTTCTTCTTACAAATGAGGAAATATAATGAAATGGTGAAGAGAGTCCAAAGCACATTAATTCTAGAGGTGATATGAATGGCTAAGTGCAATGGTGCTAGCATACTCTTGATGAGGAAAGAGGATCCTCCAAGAGAATACTAGAAGCATAACAATACAAATGAATTCCTTGAAAATGTAGTGCACCCATGGCTTCCTTTTATAGCATAACTTTGAGGCATTATTCAACCAGCTTTTAGTGTGAACAAGGGGCCATTTAGGGAACCCTTAGGTCTTTGACTAGCCACCCAACCATATTCAGTCGATATTTGGGTGTTAACTCGACTTGGAAGATGAACTAGAAGTGGGTGGGAGGCCAACCAATATAATAAATGTGTTGTTTTGAGGGATGCATGGTTTTTTTCATCCACAGTCACACATCATGCACATTTGCCTTTTTCCTGCATTTCTGAATGGTGCATGTGCACGCGCTCCCTGTGTAGTCTTAGCGCATGTTAATTTTATTGTTGATTGTATAGTTTTGGGCCTTTTGGAAATGCATTTTTGGTCCATGGGTGAACTAATAGTTGTTTGGAGATGTTGGATTCCTATAACCATTTGTGCACGAAATTTCAGTGATAACAACTGCTTCGACGCAATATTGAGCAAAATATGGCCAAAAATAACTGGCTCGCAAATTTTTTTGGGTTGTCATAATTCTAGATAGATGACCACCACAAGCCCCATTGTGGCATTCGTTTAGAACAAACTCAGCTTCTTTGTGATTCAAACAATGACGCAGGATATTTTCTACTCCTTGATGATACATAGTGTCACCGATGATAAGGTAGTTCTTAGATTGGTACCCTATATGTTGTCAATCATCTCGCGAAAGATATTGAGGGAACTTCAATGTTTGAATATAGACAACAATATATCCATACCAAGGGTCCGACAATGAGACAAGTAAAATGTGTTCATCAGCAAATGAATCAACATGAATAACATCCTCATCTAATCGAGGGAAGTTGGATATTAACTCTACAAAAACTAGTGATTTTTTGGACTTCATAGAAGCGAAATCAAGATCAAGTTATTGTAGAATTACAATCCATGTATTGTACTTTCCCCCTATGATATGCCTAGTAAGGATGTATTGAAATGGATTGAAATTAGAAACCACATTAGTTTTTAAAAGCAATATATAGTTTTGTAATCGTTGAAATACGTGAACGGTAGCCAAAGCTAGCTTTTCAACATGAGAATATTTGAGTTAAAGGTCGACTAAGTTTCAAATAAGATAGTAAATTACATTCTCACAAATCTTTTCGTCCTCCTAAACCAACACCATACCAATCGTCTCTTCGGATGCAACGATATAAAGTAGGTAATCTTTACTGTAGTTCGAAGACTTCAGTAGAGGCGTCGATACCAAGGCTTTCTTCAAAGCATCGAAGGATTCTTGGGCTCTCTCATCCTAGATAAATGGAGTGTCATTCTTTAAGACATGCATGAAACCCTTAGTAATATTGGCATAGTTCACTATAAAATGTCGTAAAATTTTATTTTTCCCCTGTAAACCTTGATGTTGATGAACAGTAAGTATTGGCTCAAACTTTAATGGATCTATCATGTTCCCAGTCTTAGATATTATAAATCCTAGAAGTCGACCTAACCTAACACAAAATATGCATTTATGAGGGTTCAAATGGATACGATAATGGAGACATCTTTCAAAAAATAGTCGAAGTTTTTTAGGGTGATCCACTCTCTTACGAAAGTGAGTAGAGAGATCATTGAGATAGGCTTTGACTATATGCTTGATATCATGAAATGTGAAGGTCATATCTTGTTGGAAGATTGCTCTGGCATTCTTAATGCCGAAAGGTATCTTCCGATATGCGAATGTACCCCAAGGAAAAATAATTTTTGTCTTATGTTGGTCCTCAGGCTTAATATGAATTTGGTTATACCTTGAAAATCCATCCATAAATAAAAAACTCTGCTTCCCACACATTCATCGATAATATGATCAATCAAGGGTGTCAGGAAGTTGTATTTGGGACAGGATTTATTCAAGTAACAAAATTACATGCATACGCGGATGGTTCCTTGACTTTTATTTATATGAACATGATTAGATACCCATTCAGTCAAGGGAACCATGTAGATAAAGCTAGTGTTAAGCAGTTTTTCTACCTCTTCCTTAATAACAGGGGCCTTCCTAGGATTGACAGCTCCAAGTCATTGTCGAATAGGCTTAGCATCCAGGAAAGTTTTAATCTCATGTTCGACAATTCGAGGTTCGATTCCCATCATATATTCATATGAGAAAGCAAATACATCGAGGAATTCTTTGAATAGATCGATGTAGATTAGAATTTATTCCGATGAACAATCTACACCGATGTATACATTTTCAATCTTGCTAGTAATACAAGACATATTGATCGTGATGGTAGGAGAGATACTCTCCATGTTTCCTTTGGAATAAATGTCGTGCGTATCAAGCGGAGATACAGGGTGACCGACTATCTCACTCAAGGTAGATAGAAAATCATCTTGTTTGATTCTGGAAATATTTGGGAGAAAGTAAGAGCGATGATGCATGTCATCGCATGGCCTGTCGAAACCATTCATAGCCTCTATGATAGCTTCATATGAAGGTAAAGTCTCATCTAGGAAGTCATGTGAACAAGATGATGAAGTGGCCCACACATGCTCTAGAACAGGATCCTCCTCGTCCGTCTGCGAAGTAACATGGTCTGGATCAGAGGAAGAGTCAAGAACAACCTAATACATTATCTCTGATACCAACAACGGCATGCCCATTCCAGTGTGTGACTGACCTTCACAAGATGTTGTCAGGGAAGGTAGGGTCCAAGGATCATTAAAATACGAAGTGTGGAAAGGAACAAACCTCTTTGATGAAGAAACTATACTAGAGATGGTGTATAAATGATTAATCGGTGCCATGAAGTCAAAGGTACCCATAAGGGATGAATACATTTCGACATCGATATTCTCAGTTGTCAGTTGAGAATTGTCGATCACGGGGATCGATAGTCCAACCGATGTATTGAGGCTATTGTATGCAAAGAACAACTGGTTTATTATCACAATATTCCCATCATGAGGAAATAAAAGAGTGTGGAAGACAGACGATATGATTGCATCCATATCATAATTCCAATTTTGTCCTAGTAAGAAGTTATAGTCGAGGGGTGCATCAACCACCTCGGCATCCATCTCTACCATATTCCCACTTAAATGGAACGGGAAGGCAGGAAGAGTATCATGAGGGTGGAAGGTGTTAAGCCCTAATATTGGCTCATTACCCCTTAATTGGGGCATATTAGACTAGTGATTTTATTTTATTTATGTCGGCTTTATTCCATTAGTTGTAATTATGCCTCCTATTCTCCTATATATACCAAGGAGACATTTTCATTTGGAATCATCTGGTACTTGCATATTTAAGTGGGGTAAAAGGAGGTTTCCCCCTTGAAGAGGCTTATTATTTGAAATTATATTGATATTTGGTTCATAACATATGGTATCAGAGCTCAAGATCTTGGGGTTTTCCTACTACTTCTGAGACACCTTCGAATATTTGCTATAACTATTTTTCTACAATGTCTTAGAAGGAACGTCTTGGAGGATATTTAGTAGACAAATCAAGGTACGTTGGGTTAAAATTTCAGCTCCTGAGTCCTTATACTTTTGGAGATACAACCTATACAAGATAGGGTTCTGGCGTCATCCTGAACTGAGTCATTGCAGAATTTTCTCTATAAAACATTTTCTATAACGTTTCAGACTCTGAACTCTAGAGGATATTCATAAAAAATAGTAAGGTATCTGTGGTACAAATTTCAGCTTCTGGGTCATCTTAAATTTTTAGATACACCCTGTGTAAGATAGGGTATCTGACTAGTCCTATTGACTAGTCTCAAGAAGGTGTTCCAGGTAAAACAATCATAACTTCTTCCTAGAGTATCCAAATTGAGTGGGACTAGTTTCATTGGATCATAGACAGTCTGTAGTATTTCTGGTATGAGTTTCATAATTTTATATCAATTATTTTGTGTGGGGCACGCTATACAAGTGAGATCTCCTGGAAAGGCCAAAAAGCGGAAAGTTGTGGGGAAGTTACCGTAAATTCCACTTGGCACATTTAATTTTGATCAGACTTGTGGAATTGTAGAGAAGAATTATCATAGAACTACATAAAATAAATTTTCATACCCATAAGGGCCGAAACTTGGGAGATACAATAGAATAAAGATTGCCTAGCAGAACCACCTCAAAATCAAGGTTCAAAAGTGATACTTGGCCAACATGCCACCCAGAAAGGGAACTTCTACACCAAATAAGCCTCCAGACAATCCTACTTGGACTCTTGATGAAGGTGAAGAAATGCGTAGGGACATAA
>ML780055.1:388261-412256 GCA_009831015.1 Picea engelmannii
ATTTCTTTTATGTCTTGTTTGTCCTGTAATTCACTTCAGGAAGCATTATAGCTGATCCCTTGCGAGAAGCTTGAGAGCTAAATGGTGTGAACTTCTTCCTCCAATCTGCTTACGAAGTCATCTTACACAGGGCAAACTTGGAGAGTATCCAGGTTAATTAGATAGATATTTGTCGTTTAATTAATTAGTAGTTTAGTTAGATTTAGATTAGATTATTTAATTGCAGTTAGTTTCCTTTCTGTTTTACAAAATAGAAAAAGACAAAAATAGATTCTTGGCTGTCTTAGGGCAGCGAACACATGATTTTTGCAGGTTTTAATCAAATCTGTAATCTGTCCATATTGTATATTTGTGAATAAAGAATGATTGTAGCTGACAATTAAGTAGTTGATTTGAGTTATTATGATCATAGTTAGTAGTTTGTATATATATATAAGTAGTTAGTAATTTGTAGTTAGATTAGTATAGTTATTTTTAGTTGTTTTATTAGTTTCTAGTTTCCTTAGTTTAGATCATTTAGCTTAAATCACTTTCTCTGTGGTTTCCTCGCGAGACCTTAGAGCGGCCAACGGAGTCGTTAAACTCGTCAGGGTGGTCCATACCAAACGGCTTGGGTTATTTAGACAACCCCGGACCGGTTCCACTCTCCCAGTTGACGGACGGTCATTTTCGCCCGTCAACAGTATGCTATATAAAAAAATATGACAACAAGACAATATAAAGAGCCTACCTCATCCAGACGTTCGATGAAGTCCACCGTTGAGCACTTGACTCAAATAAATACACCTCCAACTTGTCCTCAACAACCAAGAAAAGCAAGTATATGGTGATAATATATAAATTTATCACATTCAATAGCATAATCCATCAACATTGATAACAAATATTCCCATGGAATAACACTTCAAATATTTTCAAGATATTGATTGGACGAGAAAAGAGTATTTCTATTAAAATGTAATCAGTAACAGTGAATCAATTACAACTTATGTGTCGGCCCGGTTCGGAATCGAGAAACTAAGTCCCTTCCATCTGGGCCTCCACCACTTAAATTCTCCACCAAAGGCAAGCTCATGTAAGAGAGACAATTAGGTTCTCAATCAAGTAGGCAAGAGCTTGGGGGTTGAACAATGTGTTTAGACTTAAAAGGACAAAGGGATGAAGGGTCAATATGAAGTGAATAATTCCTCCAGAGTAACTTTGCTATCAAAGTTTAATTCTTCTCCTCTTTTCCATAGCTTGGATATGGCCCATTTATATCCTTCAAGTGGAACTAAAGAGCCTAGATGGAACGTTTCCAATATATGGAAGGTCAAGGATCATGGATCTCATGATGTGACATGGAAACCCCACACTATTTTTTAATTTTGGGCACAAAACCCTATGTATGTGGGTTGTATTGGTGAAACCTGCGTATGCGCATGTTGTATAATAGTTAGGGTGTGTATGTGTGGAAAAATATTGTTTTTAGCTATGGGATTTGAAAAAGGGACATCAAGTCTACATGGGGAAATGGAAAAAGGGCTTCTGAGAAAATTTGCATAAGGTGAGGCAAATCTTGCTATAACATTAGGAACTTGATCTCTAGGCATGGTTCATCCACCGACTCAACATTAAATAATAGCACATGTGTTTGCATGTCCCGGTGATAGGCCTGTTTCATGAAATATTTTCCTTCAAAAATCAATTGTTCATGGATTTACCTCCATGATCCTTCTTTGACCTGCAAAAAAACTAGTATTTTTGTCTATAACACAAGGTGATATTATGGAGAAAAATAGCTATGAGGAATTGATTGCTCCAATGAAACATCAAAATTATTTCAAATAATGCATATAAAACATATCTCTTGAAAGGTTGTGGTTGTATTGTAATGTAGGTTTGATTATAATTTTGTTGTAACATGTTCGAGTACTTTCCCTTTGTTATCTTATTTCCCCTTATGCTAAAATGCTTGTGCATGGAGCAATCAGACGAGTTGGTGTAGTTGCATGGTAATGGAGGTTTGATTATTGTGCTTCTCTGACATATTTCAATGTCTGAAACTTGAGTTCAAGAGTCCTCTTGTGCCTGAGTTTTTCTTCACCAAGCTTCTTGAAAGTTGGATGCTCATAGTAGACTTGTCCACATTTCTTACTAACTTCCTTCTACTCACCTTTAAACTCAAACCACTGACTAAAGTTAATGAGGACCTCATTTCCCTATGCATTTCTTTTCCAGTTTCTGTGTTAAATCATTCTTGTACTGATTTTTTTCCATTTGACCTCCACTCATAAACCTATCTCCACAAAAACTCTATGGGTATTGGGCTTATCCTCTTGCAATTTGAGGGTGACTCTCAGTGCTAACATTCTTGGTTTTGTTGTTAGGGAATGAATTAAACACATTTCCCTAGGATTGAATGACAAAGAAATTTTGATTCTAAAGGTGCATCAGAAATCAGTACCTTGAATATTGCAACTTGAACTTGGCAACTCCTTTGTGGCTCCCAAAGGCATACACATGAGGTCTGCTCCACAGCTTCCTCTGGAAACACCTGAAGTTGATTCAGAAAATATTATCAAGAAAGAAAAGACCTCTCAAGAAGGGATTTCAACTGATGTACCAGGTGATTCTGGTAATTTACATGATTCTTCTTTTAAAACTCCAGTAGATGCATCTAATTCTCCTTTTATTCCATCTGTTGGAGTTCCCGGAAGATCAGATTTTGAAATATTTCATGTTGAATTCCCCCCTTCTGGTATTCATTTAGAAGGAGAAATTTTTGACACCCCTATTTCCCCTGATATTGTAAAGTGGTTTAGACCCAGGAGCTTAGAAGATTTTCCCACTTTTGGTTTTCCTACTCCTCCTTCTGTCAACGTTGTTGCATCTAAAGAGGGGGAAACTTATTTTCCCTTGAATCCCATATCATTCTCCTCCAAAACTCAGTCATTTATTATTTCTCCTAGAAACACATATCTAGTCCTATATGTCCAAACTCCATCTCCCCCTGGTTCTCTTACAGTTCACATCCCAATGGCAGGTGCTAATCCTCCTAGAAACAAAATGGATGCCATAGTGGCTACTCGATATGTCCCTCTTATTTTAACTCAGCCTATGAATGCTCTCCCAGTTGGAGACTACCTTTAGTACATGCCAAAGTTCACAGGGGAGGAAGACATAACTGCAAAAGAACACCTTTCATCTTTTTATAGTTATGCATATAATCAAAACATTGCAAATGAATATGTGTGGATGAGAGATTTTTTACAGAACCTTGCTAGCGAGGCTAGGAAATGGTCCAGGGGCTTAATTCCTATATCTATTGATGGGATTGAGGCTCTAGATGATTTATTCTTAAGACATTGGGGGGATAAAAAAGATTTCCTTTATTATATTATAGAATTTGGGTCACTTAAGAGAGGAGAGGGGGAATTTGTTTCAGACTTCTCAAACAGATTTAATAAAATGTACAATAAGATTCCCATTGAAATAAATCCTACAGAAACCTCTTCTAAGATTACTTATGCCAGTAATTTTGACTCTGAGTTTTGCCTCCTGTTGAGAGAAAGAAGAGATACCTCTTTATCTCATATGCAAGATGCATCCCTTGAAGTAGAGTCTAATATATTGGCAAATTGATAAGCTTAGGAGTAAATATGATAGAATTAGAAGGAGAGGTAGGTTGGAAACTTCAACCTATGATTCCTCTGCAGCCCACCCTCAACTAGATGAGTTGAAAAAACTAGTAAAATCACTTTCTGCAGAAATGGAGAAATTGAAATTTGAAGGAAGGCAAAGCTATAGGAACCCCCAGAATGTTCGTAATAGGGGTAATTTTATAAGACCCAATAATTCCCCTCAAATCATCCAAAGATATCAAAGGAATAGGGATAGGGATTATCGAAAAATCCAAGTCCCTCTCCAAACTAACCTTGTTACTGATGGAAAAGGAGAGGAAGAAGATGCAGATCCTGAAATCCATTGTCTTGGTGAAACCTCTTCATCCCCTCATTTAACTCAGTCTACATATGAAGAGGCCCTCATGGGAAGCCAACTAAATGAGTTGAGCAAAGGGAAAAGGACCAGTGTAAATTCAAATAGATACAACCTAAGGTCTAAGAAGAAAGAGGGAGAGCCTAACATTCCTGATCAGCCTATTAGAATAGAGAATCATGTTAAGGGGGTGGCATCTAGAAGCAAAGAAAAATATGCACAAAACCCCCAGAAACTGGTTAAGATCCCTACCCCAGAAGTTAAGGAGATTCTGAAGACTCCCTCCTCTTTTAGCTTTGAGCATGAGATTCAAAAAATTAAGATCCATGTACCTTTCTTGGAGCTAGTTAAGTCTGAAGATTTCAAAAGATACCTTTCCAAAATGTTGCAGCCTAAACCTTCATCTCATCCCATAGACTTAGTCAACCTCCAAGATGAAAAACCAGTTTCCATATTAGGACCTTTAGTAGAGGATTGGGATGAATCCTCCCATCCTTTATATACCTCATTAAATATTCAGGATAAAGTACTTCACAACTTCTTGATGGATTCATGGGAATCTCATGCCTAAGACTGTCATGGATGAGCTTGGGTTGGAGGTTACGAAAACTTACCATGACATGTACTCATTTGATTCCAGGAAGGTGAAGTGTATTGGGGTTATTAAAGACCTGGATATCTCCTTGTTCCTTTGCCTCCCAAACTCAAGTATCAGGTGGAAGTAAAATACAGACCCTTTGTTCCTGACAATGTCAAACATTGGAAGGTTTTTCAAGATGATCTTGAGATAAAAATATTTCTCGAAACTGTGGATGAATTTTCTGATTTACATATTGATCAAGATCAAGATACTGAAGAAAGAACTCATGCTGATATTTTTCTCAATGAAATTTCTAACCATCATGTTGTTCAATTGCCCAATAACCATATTCCAAAGGGACTTGTCCCCTTGGAGAGATTGTTTGACAGAAATGATGTTGATGCAAAGGTTAAAGGTTCAACTGAAGATGTTGATGTGACTGGATGCAATTTGGGGATAGAAGAGGATCCAAAGTATGTCAAATTGTCTAGCATTTTTTCAAAGGGGAAAAGGTATGCGTATGCCAATATTTTGAAGGAGTTTATTGATGTGTTTGCATGAAAATATGAAGATATAAGGACATACAAAACAATAATTATTGAGCATAAGATCCCTTTGAAAGAAGATACCAAGACATTTAGGCAGAAACTCAAACAGATAAATACCATGTTGCTGCCTATTATGGAAAAAGAAGTGAAGAAGTTGTTGGATGTCCAGATCATCATCCATTTAAGATATTCAAAATGGGTGGCTAACTTGGTGCCTGTGAGGAAGAAAAATGGGGAAATCGGGTTGTGTGTAGACTTCATGAATTTGAACAGGAGCTCCAAAAAGGATAACTACCCCTTTCCAAAGATGGAGCACATTTTGCAGAGAGTGACTGACTCGTCTAGGATGTCTATGATTTATGGATTCTATGGTTAAAATCATATATATATCCTACCTGAAGATAGAGAAAAGACATCTTTCACTAATCCTTGGGGCACATTCATGTATGCTAAAATGCCCTTTGGATTGATGAATGCAGAAGCAACCTTCCAGCGAGCCATGGAAATTGCCTTCATTGGGGAGAAAGACAAATTTGTAGTCATCTATCTAGATGACATTACAATATTCTCAAAGTCTAACCAAGAGCATTGTAATCATTTGAAGAAGATTTTCCTAAAGTGCAAAAGGTTTGGTCTCTCTCTCAATCCTAAAAAATATTTGTTTTCTATCGAGGAAGGCAAATTATTGGGGCATATTGTGTCAACAGAAGGAGTAAGAATTGATCCAAGCATAGTAGAGGCCATCCAGTCCTTATCTTTTCCTAGATATAAGAAAGAGGTTCAGTATTTCTTGGGTAAAATCAATTTTCTGAGAAGATTCATTTATATTTGTGCTAAGTTGGTTAAGCACATTATAGCCATGCTTAGAAAAGGAATCGAGGTGAAATGGATTGTTGAGTCCAAAAATTATTTTGGCCAAATAAAAAGGGCTTTGAATGAAGAACCTGTGCTCATCATCCCTGACTATTCTAAGGAATTTTTGATATTTTCTTTTGCCTCATCTGATACATTGCTTGTTGTTTTGGTACAAAAAAATATAGAGGGGTTAGAGCAGCTTATTTCCTTTTTCAGTAGAGCATTGAGGGATGTAGAAATGAGATATGATATCATGGAGAAGCAGGCATATTCTTTGGTAAAATCCCTCAAGTCTTTCACAATATATGTTCTACATTCAAATATTTTTGTATCTATTCCCTCAACCTCAGTAAAAGAGATATTGATCCAGCTTGATATAGATGGGAAGAGAAGAAAATGGATTGCTAAAATTATGGAATTTGACCTTGAAATAAATCCCACTAAATTGGTAAAAGGCCAAGGTTTATCCAGGCTGCTGGATGAATCCAACAGCAAGGATTTAGGGGTTAAATTCATGAACATAAACTCAGAAAATTAGCAAGATGAGATTGTTGATAAAAACTCTCATGATAGCCTCAACTTGGCAGAATGCACCTGGTATAAATAAATCATATATTTTTTGCAAAATTTATGGCCTCCTGATGGTTTGGATAAGAACAAGGTAAGAGCTTTCAAGCTCAAAGAAATCAAATATTGTCTCATTGATTCGGTTTTGTATTGGAAGGATCCTCTAGGATTTCTATTGATATGTCTAGACCCACAGGAGGCCCAGAAAGCTATGACCAATTTTCATGACACCTTATGTGGGGGGCATCATTTCTGGAGGACCACAGGTTATAAGATCCTCATAGCTAGGTATTTCTAGCCTAGCCTTTTTACTGATGTTTGTGCAAATATTATATCTTGTGTCAAATGCCAAAAGTTTTTTGGAAAGAAGCAGCTCAAATATCTACCTTTGAAACCTGTGGTGGTTTCTGGACCTTTTCAACAGTGGGGTCTTGACTTCATTAGGGAAATCCACCTAGCCTCAAGTGTTCAGCATAGTTATGTTTTAACTGCCACTTATTATTTCACCAAATGGATAGAAGCCATTCCTACAAGAAGTTCCTCCCATAAGGTAATCATTAGATTTCTTGAGGATATCATGTCCAGATTTGGTTGTCCAAGCAGGATTGTTACAGACAATTTTTCCTCCTTCAAAGTTGAAGCATTGATCAAGTTATGTGAACTGTATGGGATTACATTAATCCATTCTACCCCTTACTACCCTCATGGAAATGGTTTAGCAGATTCATCTAACAAGAGCCTCATAAATATCATCAAAAAATTGTTAGAAGATAACAAGAAAGCCTAGGACTCAAAGTTGAAATTTTCATTATGGGTTGACAGAGTTACAACAAAGAGGTCACTGGGTGTTTCCCCTTTTCAGCTTGTATATGGGGTTGAGGATATTTTTCCTACTCATCTTTCCTTGCCTATGGAAAATTCCTCCAGGAGTACCAAGGAGAACCTGATGATATGGTCAGGACGATACAATAGTTGGTAGAAGTACAGCAGGCTAGGGAGCAGTTCCTTGATAAAGCTTAGGATCACCAGCATAAAATAAAATGAGTTTTTGACAAGAGGGAAAGCAAGGAAAATTTTCAATTGGGGGATCTGGTGCTCAAGTGGGATTCCCCTAAGAAAGACAAAGGAAAACATGGTAAATTTTAAGCCTTATGGATTGGTCCTTTCAATATTTCTGAGGTATTTTCTAATAACACCTATAAGTTGCAGAGATTGGAAGATTATGAATTTTTTGGTGGCCCTATAAATGGGCACTTTCTGAAGAAATATTTTTGTTAAGCCATGATTGGGTTTCCACCATTGTAATTACCACTTCCTTTTATTTTATGTTTTAATAAGAAACTCCATGACCCAAAGGCTAAGGCACTGGAACTACGTGTTCTTGGCAGATCGCAGCGAGCATGCCATCCCCTATGGAGCCAATGTTATCACATAAAAATTTGTAGATTCACAGGTGACAGCCATGAGCGCAAACAGACAGGAAAATGCAGTTACAATGGCAGAAATCCCTTGCACGTTTTAATTTGGGGCCATCTCTAAACGCAATTGGAAGGTTCCCACAGTTAGTAGGAGGATAAAACTTTGGTGGTGGTGCTAAAATAGATGACGCACCCGGATCTCAAGTCCCGTTTAGATCAATGGCGCCAGATCATTTCGGAGTCGCAACATGTGTGGACGATAAAAGGCCTTGGATGGTCGAAATACAAATCGTGGTTTTGCAGGGTGGCTATGTGACAAGAGGTGGTGCATTTCGAGTCCGAAATCGGTGTGGGTCCAAAATTATTTCGACGGCCCCAAAATCATGTGCTCTTATATAGCGCCATATCAAACAATAGCACGTGGTCGCCCCTTAATGGTCACACCACATCCCAATCCCGAGGAGGGTTCAGCCAATGAGCGAGGATTGATTTTTTTGGCCACCTTCTTATTCAGTGCCCAATCCATGAGGGGAATGTGGTATTTATCTATTTATCCACCCATGCTCCAATCCTGATGAATATAAAATTAATGAAGCAGGGACTGGTAGTTGAAACCTTGGCTCAATCCATAAATAGAAAGCAGGAAATCTATGGCCGAGGAGACAGGGTTGTCATCCTAAGGTACCATTATGGATGGATTCCTCTTACAAACCCATACTAAGCGAGGTTTGTGTCTGACAGGAGGAAACATGCACATTCTGATAGAAGGATGCACAGATGTAAAGCTTTGAATGGGATGGCCAGACCACACTCTTGGTAGTTGTGGACTGATCTGTGTTGGGTATGTGTTATACTCTTCGAGTTTGAGAATATGCATTGAGAACATAGGGGGATTAGAGGGGGGGTGAAGGGGGGAAGAGCCCCTCGCAAGGGGGTCTGGGGGTAGCACCCCTGGAAAAAAAAAAATCTACCTCGGGAAGCATGACACCTACCTCGAGAAATGTGTCATGTATTTAGGTGGTTTTTTGGCACATGGTTTTCGCCAATGGTTTTCTATTTCTTGTTAAGGAATTAGGGTTTTGGAATAATCCAGGTCATCGGGTTAGGTTTTTGGATGTCGTTGGATCCTATATGTATATTGTATTTTAAACAATGTATCACAATGAATGAATATAAAATATGTTGGTTTTCCCAGTTTGGGTTTCCAGGGGAAAAATCTCTGTGTAATGTTTATATTTGTCATTGTATATTTTCTGTTCTTTTATGAATATATGTTTGCAGTAGATATTGTACAAGGTTATAATTTACATTTGGTATAAGAGCTTTATTGGCTTCAGGGGGACACCTTTGTGTTCAAGGGTTTGGCTCGGGACTGTGATAAGCCTTGTTACATTGGGAGATCCGCGATATTGTTTTTCAGATGAAAAGAAATGGAAATCAATTCGAATATGGATATCAAGACGTTTAATGGGAAAATCTTTGAGCTGTGGAAGCTCAAGATGGAAGATATTTTGGTGGACAGAGATCAGTGGATCACAGTAGATCTAGGTACTGCACCTACAGGAACTTCTGCAGATGATTGGAAAAAGTTGGATCGGAAGGCAAAGAGCACAATCAGACTGTGTCCATCTGATTCAGTATTACAGAATGTTTCAGAGGAAACTACGACCAAGGATTTATGGGAAAATTTGGGGAAGTGTTGGCAGCCAATTCGCATTTTTATCCTATCCTTATAAGCTGCCTACACCAGTGTTTTTCAACCCTTGATTTTCATCGCAATCTTTGGAATAAAACAACACTATTATTTTGTGCACTTTGTTCTCGTTTTCACGACTGCAAGTGTGAAAATTTTGTTTTTGAAGTCACATTAAAATCATCACTGGATTATTTTGGTCACTCTTGTCTATGTGTTCATTGCATTTCCTATTTAATTATAGTCACACGGTTGGCAAGATACCAAGATCTTTACTCATTTGGCATTTTTAAAATTGTTAATATGACTTCGTTTTTATAAGACTGTCATGATATTCTTATGACCGAGTTTTTGATACATTGGTGGTTTTGATGTTCTATAGTCTTTCATCGATTTCCTTGACACATTTTTTTCATGAAAACACATTAACGTTGTGATTATACCCTTGGTGTAATCATTTCATACAACACATATTTCATATGATCGAACCCTTGGTGTTGATTTCGAATCATTGTTGTGATTTTAAAACTATGCAAACGCTATGCTTGCGCAAATGTTTGGTCGACTTACCATAGATTTCATTAATTGTTTGAATGGCATGGTTTTTAACATATGCAATGGTGATTTGAATCTCTATATGCGTCGTTGGTTGTACATTGGGAAATAACTGTTTTGGATGGGCTGAGCTAGCTCCACGACCCTCACACACTCGGGCATTAATGCCTTCCCCCTATTCCTAGTTAACTCTGTTGTTTTCAGGTAAGCCTATGAGATTTTTGATCCCGCGAATGCCATGTCCAAACCCTTACCCATTCACTCTGCTCACTGTGTGTCTCCGTCCATGGCACCTGTGGTGCGCATAGAGCCAAATGGTAGCCAAACTCTGTTTCTATGTGATAATGCTTGCCAAGATTTGGAAAATGGTGGATGGCTGGTGTTTATCCAAAGGTTCGAGGGTTTCAACCTTTCGGTTTCCCAACAATTCGTCCTCACCTTCGACGGATGTAGGGCTAAGGTCAGAGACGTACAACTTGAGATTAATGAGGAATTCATGAGTTCAGCTACAAGACTACCAGCTACAGGGAAAAGGTGGTTTAAAAATAACAAAGTAGATGAGGTGTTGTGGCCGCTTCTATTCACATCAAGGAAGATTGTTTCCTTTGATAAAGGTATGCCTATCACTACCCTCAAACCCAGGTGGCACAATCTTTTGGTAATTGTTAAATATTTTGTGACCTGCGAAGGTCAGTATGGCTTGGTATTTCTGTATCACCGTCAGTTGTTGATGAATTTTATAGGCTATCCCTTGAATATGCCACATTAGCTCTTGCATAGTCTTTACAAGATGTCTAAAAGATTCAAGCGTGAGAAGGATGATAGTATCCTTTTCCATCAAGACTTGATTAAACATGGTATTGTCCACCATTTGAGCCTTAAAGGTGACTGTTAGCAGGCCTTCCTATCTAGGAATGACTTTGCCACCCCCGAGGTTGTGGTTACTAAAACATTGGTTGGACCATCTGTGCCACTTCACATCCTTCTACCCCATGTCAAACCCTCGGATTGCCTTGACGTGGACCTACCCGATACTACTGTTGACCTGAGTGCTAAAGAAAATATTAAGGCCATCAAAATGCCTGTGAGGAGGAAAGGTAGAAGCGATACTACTATCAATAGTAAAGGGAAGAAAAATGCCCGAAGGATATCCATATGTGCTAGGAAAAAACCCAAGCAAAATGTCGACCAAAAGCCCATACTGTTGAATGAGGACTTGGACTCCGATATTGAGCATTTCCTAGCCAAGGAATATCCCTATTCTCATGGACTATTCTCTACGGAACCCTACGACTATGTCTCTAACTTACCTTCGTGCCTCAAAAATGACCCTAACTACCCGGGAATCAAGCTGCACAAGGAAACCCCTGGTAACTTGAACAAACCCTCGCCAGTGATGTCGAAGCTCGATCAATCACCGTGTGCTCAATGTAATGCCTGGCTTGAGCATTATTACACCGACATTCCCCTGTTGCAATCAAGGATCAAATCGTTAGAGGAACGGGTGATAGTGTTGTTGAAAGAGAGAGACAGGCTTCAAACCAACGAGAGAAAAAAAAAGACCACCAGTTCAATTTTTTTCAGGAACGTTGAGGTAGCAACGACCTTTGTCAATTAAAAATTATCATGACCGAGTTGCCCAGGTATGTGTTTCGATATTGATTTTGCTTTGTGAGTTTTCTTGAGTTAATTTAATTGATTGGAATTGTTCTCAATTAACTCTGTTCGTTTTGATAGAAATGGTTCTGTTATACTCGGATCACTAAAAATGATTTCGTTGTGAATCATGCACAATAGATTCATTTTGTTAAAATTAAATTTAGCTATGATTTGGTTATGTGATTTTATTGTGCTCAGATTAGTATAAGCGATTGGGTTGTTTGTGATTCTGTTTGGTTTTCTTTGAAATAATTCTGTACATTTGAATTAATATAGTCGATTGGGTTTTGTTTTTGTTTAGTTCTGTTTGAATATATTTAAGGAATGATTCTGTTTTGTTTCCATTTTGGATTATGATTGCATTCGACTTGTATAAAAGATTGGTTTGCCAAAATCTTGTGGCGATTGATACGATTTTTCATCACGATTGTGTCGGCCCCAAACTGTTTCGATTCCTTCCTGTTTGATTTGATTTGCAAACGGTTGTTGCATGCCTTGAGTTAGCATAACTAATTGTATGAGTTGGATTGGTATCGAAGATAGATCTGAGACTGCTCTATTAGTTTTGATTTTGAAAAACGATTATGTCAAGCTCAGATTGGCATATTTTGTCTCTATTGAATTCGTATGAAAGACTTGGCTAAATCAATTATAGTCTGTTTTGAAATTGGTTCAAGAGATGATTTCGTTGGTTCCCCAACTATCAATCAATTATGTATGTTCTGAATTGGTAATAAAAGTTGTTTGACAAATCCCACATATCCTGTTATAAATTCGTTAATTCAATTACGATTTCATTTGTTTCAATTTGCATACAAGTTTTGATATGTTGTGGTATGAATGATTCGCTTCGTTTGGAATTAGTTTTGGTTTAATAAGTCGAATATAATTCTTTTAAGTTTTGGATTTATTTTAAAACGATTATGTGCTCAAATTAGACTAGCTACAGAATCGCAAGATTCTGTAGCTAGTCTTAAAAATTAGATTTTTGTCAATTTTATCAATAAAACATTATCTAAACTTCTGTATTCTTGTCTACTTACAGGTACCTACGAATTTCATTGACAAATTGGACATGTTGTAGTATTTTAGATATAGTTTTCAGTTGCTATTCATAGGCAAAAATAAGGACTTGGGAGATTATTCCCAGATTTTTTGTAAATTGCTTTGATAATTCCCACAGGGATGTTTTACCCTGTGGGAGGTCTTTAAATACTTGTTATTTTTTGTAATTGACCCATCATCATCACTGTTGGGAGAAACAGACTATGGATTTATAATACAGACTGGGATGAAAGTTGATGTCTTGTAACATCTTTAGCTTTCAATATATCAAACCTTTGTTTCAAGTTTTATTCTTATCAATTTGCAATCAGTCATCGACTACTTTAGCTATCATGATTCATTGCATGTTGATGTGATTTGATTTATATGTTGTCCATATTTGATGTCTCTTATTTCTTTTTAGTACAGCAATTACCCTCTTTCAGTTTAATGAATAAAGGTTTATCTTCTTCATTAATTGAACTGTTCTCTACAAATCTTTGCATACAGATTTATCCAAATGTGTTGATTTGTAAATTATAAGATTGTTGTAATTTTTTATGTCTTGTTTTTCTTATCATTTATATTTGAAGAGCATAGTTGCTTCTCATTTACGAGAAGCTTGTGGAGAATCTGGTGTGGGTTTTCTCCCACCAAACAGCTAAATCAACTATTGCATACAAGACAAATTTGAAGCATTATTTCAGGTCAGTTTGCTATTTGTTATTTGATAGTTAATTTATTAGTGTTGTTTAAGTAGTTTAGATAGATATATGTATAGTTCAGATTCATAGTCAGAATTATTATTGTAGTTTCTTATCTTAGATAGTTTTTATTTCAGTTCTTTCTCATAAAATTTTAAAGATCAAAAAACAATAGTTTCGCTGTCTTAGGACAGTTTACAAATGATTTTTGCATGTTTTCATTTAAATCTGTAACCTGAAAATATTGTATATCTGTAATTAGATCTATTTATGTTGATAATTGAACATTTAATTTTATAGAATTATTACTCTATAGTATTGATATTAGACTGTATATATTTATTTTAGATTTGTTTATTAGTTTTCTTTAAATTTTTTTTTCCTTAGATTAGTTCCTTTAGTTAGTTTTCTTTCATTTTTTTAGGACTTAGATCGACTAACGGAGCCGCTAAACCCGTCAGGGTGGGTCATCCCAAATGGCTTGGGTTATTTAGACAACCCCGGACCAGATCCACTCTTCAAGTTGGCAAGCGTTCAATTTCGCCCATCAACAAATGGCGCTAGAAGGAGGGCATGAAATTTATTAATGGCAGGAGGTGGTCGTAAGACTCATCCACCACCTAATCGCTCACCTATAGTGACAAGAATTCATTCAAACGATAACATCCCCCGCAAATAGCAACCACATCAAACGATGATCCACGGATCACAGTCGAACCAGTAACCCCAAATCCTACAGGTGGCGACATACAAGAGATTGTCCGCCAATCTCTCATAAGAACACATAGTGCCTTAGCCCGTTTAAGGAAACCAAATCGACCTTTAGACCAACCTTTAGATTTCTCTGATAAAAGAGAACAACTCGGAGGCACTAACCTCACTGTGAACCCTACAGATCCAATCCTCACTCCTGCTACAGGAGGATCTGGAATACCTCCCTCACCACCTCCATCATCTCCCTCTTCTTCAGGAGGAGACTCTTCTGACGAAGGAAATTTCCCTTGGCAACCTTCCACACCACCTACACCAATGGCCAACCAGAACAATCCTGCCATACCTTGGCTCGACCAAGATGTCGTAGTCGTACCTGGGGCACAGCATCCCTTACCCAAACATCCGGAGAAGTGGCTTCCCAAGTTTGACCCTGACTCCAAACAGATCATCGAAGATCACATTAAAAATTTTATGTTAGCCATAAGACTTTGCAATGTCTAGCATAAAAATGTAGTCTGCAGGTTGTTCCCTTACACTTTCGAAACCAATGCCTCTACCTGGTACTTTTCCCAGCAACCCCATACCATCGTGTCTTGGGAAATGTTTGAATCTTACTTTTTGGAAAAGTTCGGAGATGATAAAACCCCAGAAGTCCTTGTTGTAGGAAAATCTCCCTGCGGACAGGTAGATCGCCTCTAAGAGCTTGACCCTAACTCTAGATAGAAAATGCTTAACATGGACACTAACTTCCTTTCAAATCTATCTAAACTAACACATGAGAAGGAAGGATGATAGAGGTACCTTTTATCGATGTTTGTCCCCGCACGCTCCAAGTTGCGCTCCAATCCTTTGCTCCTCGCTGAGTTCTGTGGACAAAACAAGATACGACCACTTCCTACTCTATTGATATTAGCTTGAAAACAGATCTATCAATCAATGATAAGTTCATGTGACATTAGACACAAACTATAAAGAAACAGGCCAAGCGTTTCATATTGATGAGAATAACGACAGCAGTACTTACAATCATAGATGCGAATGCGACAGCTTCGTCAAGTCCTCTTCGTCTAACCCTTGCCTGAAAGATCCACAACCTGGACAACAGTAGCTTCACTGATCACTCTCCTTTGGATAACTGTGTATTCTCTCTAGGATCATAAGTTTCATACCAGCAGTTCTTCCCCCTTTCCACCATCACAGAGCCTGCTTATATAGGTTAAGAGGAGCTTAACCTCTTGAGTTATCTTTAGAACAAGTTGGGAACCTTCTTGTTAGATCAGGGATCTCTTGATGAAACCAAGAATTTGAACACAAATGCCTCCTAATCTTGAAATATCCTCCCCTTATTCTCCTCAACGGGCCAACTACTGCCTCAGCTTAGGAAGCGCTCCCTTAGAAGGGGCATCAGAGCGTTGTATCACTCCCTGGTAAGCTTTAGGGGAGCGCCAGCACCTTCAAGATGAGCAGCGCTCCTTTAGAGGGGGTTGGGGAGCATTATAACACTCCCTGAAGCCTTGTAGGGGAGCGCCAGCGCTTCTAGGGATGAAATAGGGGAGTGCTCCTCCTCAAAACCTTTGTTTCAAGGCTCTCTTCAGGTGTCAAGAGTTATTTGACTTCAGTAAACCAGTTCTCCTTCTTCAAATCAAGCATATGAGATGTTATAAGTGTCTCCTTAGTGTCGTTGACATGGCACTATGTCTGAACATCATTTGCGACACTTGTGACCAACTTGCAACACTTGCGAAAGTTGTAAGGAAGATGTGACACTTACAACAATTGAGAGGGATATGTGACACTTATCCCGCTAAGTAATTTTGACATGTAACAGAATGCCACCCAAAGTATGAAGTTAGAAGATGCCAACTGATAACTGAAATACTTTGTAGATGTCCAAGCAAGGGTATAGACTCAGAGAACCTGACAGAAGCTGCACACAAACATCCAACAAGTATCATGACAAATTTCAAAACCCAAGGTAGGCATACCTATGCTTGGGTGATCAAGACTTAGCAGGATATGGCCACCATAAAATACACTGCGGATCCATAATTGTATTGATAAAAAGGTATAGCCACCAAATATACAATGTGGATCTATACTCTGATGACTCAGACTGATCGTAACCATGAATAATACATAGTGGATCTACGAGATGACAAGACATAGCCACGACCAATACAAAGTGGATCTATGTGACAGTGTATGTGTTCTTGTCCAATAAAAACTCCTTCACAACCTGGGCAAAGCATATATCAAAGTGATTACTCAACCTAGGGTCTTCTTACCAATCCCAATGCGGTACTACTCTAACCATGTGAGTAGATGTCCTGATGTCGAACATGGCAGAAACCACTTGATTACCAGTCAATGGTGTGAACCGTTAACAAGTGTGAGGGAGATCACCATTAATGTCAATGATTCCCAAGGTACCCTAATACATCTCGGTGAATGTGAATAGATGAGTTGAAGTCAAACACCCACGAAATCATTCGATCAAAGGTCAATGATGTAAACCTATTGTCGAACATGAGGAGGCCTGCCATTGAAGCATGCAGGTCCCAAAGTACTAACTGGTTTCTAAGTCTGATTCCTGGATAATGTGTTGGAGTCGACAGGAATAGACTCATCGAGGGAGGGCCTTGATGTATCCCTTATCAATGACATGAAACTGACATGGAGATGTGATTGGTAGATTGAACAGATATGAACTGACACAGGTTTTGAGGCAAGATACTTGGGATGGCTGACTCTCGAGGCGGATACTTCCCTTGAACACTAGGGCACTACAGCAAAACATGACATGGACCAAAACTATGCAATGGATACTGTGACTTGCGTCGGGTGACCCAAAGGAGTGAAAGGAACTCGAAGGATTGGCTCAGTGCAGAGGTTCAATGGATTATGATATATGAAAAGTGACAAAGTGTCGTGTTCAAGGGAGACTCTAAGAAGTGATGGATGATGTTCTCAAGAGATTGCTTGGCTTGCCCCTTTCAATTTTTTCCCCCATCCAGATAGATGAGTACCTCTTTTTTATTTAATAAGCTCGAGGAGGATAACACATGCTCTATATAACTCACCTTCGGTAAATTCCTCTTCCTTTGTTTAACGAACCGGAAGAAATAAGGGTCCATTCCCATATGGGTCTGTCGATGTGCGCTTTAACGAGTCCAAAGACAGAAAACTCGAAGGTTTTTCGGGATTATAGAGTTTGGAAAAACACTTAAAAGAGAACTCTCTCAGTTCCTTTTTCGTACAGTAGTCCAAAGAGACCAAAAAAGGGTTAAACTATTGCTCGAAAGACACCCTTTCTGACCTTTTAACGAGTGTGAAAGGAATCAAGATCACTCGACAATATTTTCATATTTAGAGAGTCTGAAAAGGGTTTAAAGGAGACTCCAGGGGGGTTCATTTTTCGTGTGTTCGTATCCATACGGGTCCAAAAAAGAGATAAAATTTTACCCGGTTACGTTCTCATATTTTCGATCTCGAGAATGAACTAAGACTATGCTCATAAGTGCGACAAGGTGAATAACCGATCAGGACTGTCAGGAAACCTGCGATGCCAAAGCTACAAACCAGAGTTTAGTGAATCCATTACATCATTAGAGAAACCCAAAAATGACCATACCTTATAAAAAATGAAATTTTATAAATAACAATTGATTTGGAAATTCATTTACCATTTCATTTGCAAGGGTTTTTGGAGTAGTGGAGAATCTCGTTTTGAGGCAAATCTTGTTTTTCTCACTGTCAGAGTTATGATTGATCATTTCGCTCACCATTTGAACCAGGTAGGTGCCCATCCTTTGCTTTTTCAATTGCATGGTTTTAGATCCATTTTCATAGCATTATTTATTTTAAAACACAAAGCCCTAAGTCGCCCCTCTTTGAACCAAATCGGCCTCTTTTTAAAAATTAATAAAATAGGGGGATTCTTTTACAAAAAATGCTTTAGAGAAGGGTGATTAGGATTTCTACACCCTTGCAATCAATTAGGCAGGTCATTCTTAGTAAAAGAACTCATAAAAAATCTCCCCAAATGCCCACACAGCCCCCAAAGTCGTTTTGCATTTTTGAAACGTTTTTATCATTATTTGACAAATGTTAAAGGGCGTGGTGGTTAAAAAGAGTGAGTGGTTTCTTTTTGATGATGTGGGCATGTTGTTTCGTGTTTTAAAATACTTTTGAAAACCACCGAAATTACCAAAACATGAGGAATAACGAAATTCTTGATTTTTTGTTTTGTAGGTATCTTCAGCAATCATGATTGAATGGAAAGAGAGGGAACATGAGATGGATGATCTAGCTTCTCTATGGAGTCCTCGTATGTGGGCCGCTCTATGGGCTTGTGGCTTGCTCAAATTCTTCAAGTTACAAAAAATGAAGAGAGAGATGTTACTGCTTGAGCATATGATTGGCCTCTGGGATGTTGCGGAACAAGGATCTTGTATCGGCACACAACTTTTAACTATTGAGTTAGAAGATGTGTACTTTTTGATCGGCCTCTCGAAAAGAGGGGTCCCCATATCTTTCACTGGGCAAAGGGAATTACCTAAACAAGTGGATGTGTATCTGGCACGCCACTGCATCCCGGGAGCAAGGTTGGTAGGGGGCAGGATCCCTATCAAGGATATTCGAGATTTTCCCCTCCGGTCTATACTATTCGCTATCACAAGCGTGACTGGTAGCACCAGTGCTCATTTGGCATCGAGATCGTAGGTGGCCTATGGTGTTCAGTGTTTGGAACCAACACTGTTCAACTGGAGTGCAGCGTTCCTTCGAAATGTGAAGGAACAGATCTCACGATGCAGGACTAGTCAGAAGCAGTTCGGCTATGGATCGTTTTTGGTCTCGTTTTTTCTAGAACGCATCCCTCAGATTCAGCCTCAGATAGCACTGGCGGTACGACCAGTGGATGAACCTAGGATGGAGAGGTAGACTAGTCTGTCTCCGAGGCTAGTTTCGGAGTCAGAGTTCCATTTCACTGGTGATTTCTTTGCCTGGCTGAGATGGTAGTACCTCTAGATAGAGGACTTCCCTTATGCCTATGTAGACTTCTGTGGGAGTATGGACTTGATTTTGCCCGCAGGGGAAGACTGGGACGAGTCAGGTAAGAGACTAAGCCATACCTTGTCTAGTTTTTGTTTTTTAAGTTTTTTGATGTATATATATATATATATATATATATATAATTTTTTTGGGGGTATGTAAAAGAGTTTTAATAAATGTTTTGTTTCCAACATGCAGACAAGGGAGCAGTGTGCCTAGCTGATTGTTGACGGGCGAAATTGACCGTCCATCAACTGGGAGAGTGGAACCGGTCCGGGGTTGTCTAAATAACCCAAGCCATTTGGAATGGACTACCCTGACGAGTTTAATGGCTCCGTTGGCTGCTCTAAGGTCTTTTAAGAAAACCAAAGAGAGAATTGATCTGAGATAAGAAATCTAACTAAAATAAACAAACTAACTAAAACTAAATAAAAGAAACTAAACTAACTAAAACTAACTAATACACTAATCTAATTAAAACAAACTATTAAATTAAACTAAAACTAAATCTAACTATTCTAACTATTATATACAAATCTACCAATTACTATTATAATAACTCAAATCAACTATCTAATTACTAGTTACACTATAAACAGCCTACATATTTAATTAAAACCTGCAAAACTCATGTGTTTTTCTGCCCTAAGACAGCAAGATATGTTTTTGATTTTTTATGTTTTATGAAAAAGAAATAAACATAACTGAAATTAAACGATTTAATATAATTACTGAAATTAAACAATCTAATATAAATCTAATTAAACTTATATATGAATTAAACTACTTAATGAAAACAGTAAACAACGTACTAATTGACTTTGAAACGCTCTAAGTCTTCCCTGTGTATGATAACTTCTAAGCTAGTCGGAGGAGGGAAACTCGCACTGGTTAGTCCGTAAGCTTCTCGTAAACGATTGGTTGTGTTTCTCCTTGAAGTGTTTTACAGGACAAACAAGACATAAAAAATCATAACAATCTTATGATTATAAATCTCTGCAATAAGGGAAACCTGTTATGCAAAAACTTATATATAACAATTCGATTCATGAAGAAGATAAACCTGTCATTCACAAACTGAATTAACAATTGTTATGTATTTTACCTATTCGGAAGAAACAAGATATGGATAATAGTGATCACAATTATATCAATTGCACATGATTTAGATAGCTAAAGTAGTCATAAACCATAAACAAATTGATATACACAACATAAAACAAAATATTGATATATTGAGAAGCTAAAGCTATGACAAAACATCAAATTCTGCTTCAATCTATATTAAAACTCCATATCCTTGTTCTCCCATGAATGAGGATGATGATTATTACAAAAATCATAAGTATATATAGGTCTCTTCACAAGGTAAAACTTTCTTGTGGATAATATCAAAGTGTTTTACATAATCTGGGAGATATCCCAAAATCACCTAAACTAAGAAAATAAAATGCAAGTAAAATCTTTGATATATCCCCTAACTGCTCAACAACTCAATTGCAAATTCGATTTTACCTGCAATAGAACACAAATATCAAATTAGAAAGATATTTCAGCAACAAAACACTAAAAAATTGATCCTACAGACTTAGCTATAGAATCATCTGATTCTGTAGCTAGTCTAAAATAACAAACAGGACTAGATAGCAATCAAATGAAATCTTTTTAAAACAATCCAATTTAATTTTCTTTTAACAAATATCCAAAACGAATCACGAATAGTTCAAACACAATTTATCATTCAAATTGAAAAAGAATGCAATCGAGACAGGGTAAGAATGCTCTATTTTTCAGTTTCCATAAAATCAAGTCAAATCATAACAGGACTGTTTCATAACAAATGAAATCAATGGTGAACCAAATTGTATATGATACGATGCAATCATAATCGATTTGCATAGGATTCATATCATTTTAATCAAATGCCAATATAGAAAGGTTGTTACGATTATTATCAAAATGAAACATGCATAAAAACGTTGCCATAGACTTCGTTCGCTGAGTGTCAAATAGTTAAAAGATATGACCGAATTAATGGTCGTAACCATCATCGACTCATTATAGTCATAGAATTGATATCATTCGATCAAGTGTAAATATAGGTAAATTGTTTCGATTGTATTCAAACGAAATCATACTCAATGAGTATCGACCCAACGAATTTTGTTATTGATCACCACACAGTCAACAGACAGGAGCGTGAAAGAATCAATAGAATTCATAATATAAACTGGGTAAATAATCAAAACGTATATGGCTGAGTTTAATTATAGAAACAAATCGCCATGATGGGCATAATCATTTCCATTTCAACAAATCAAATTTAAAAAATACATTTATTGAAATATGAAATGAGATGATAACACAGTCAAACGATGTGAATCGAACAGTTTGCACTTTGGTTATGTATTAACAGAATGATATTCGAATTGGTCAAATCAGACACGGATTATAACATTATAACAGTTATGCCAACCATATCATATAGAATATAACTAATTCAAATTGAACCATTGACTGCGTTTAAAATTGGAATTCTAAAAACAGCCTATGTTTAGAAAATATTGACAACTTCAATGATCAACAGAGTATTCGATTGAAACCAAATTAAACAAATTAAATCTATCTCGCGATCACTTGAATCAAAGCCAAATCCAAACAAAACTTAAACGATAATGAAAATTGATTTATCAAAACAAAATTATATACAAAAGTGCATGCTTATGCGACAGAGCAGATCCACGATATAAACAGAGCTTATGAGTATGTCATGTAAATCAGTGAAAGTCATACCAGTGTGGTTGTTCGAGTTATGCCAATTTTGAATTGACGATTGTTGTATCCGACTCCATGTTCTTAAATAAAATCGAACCTGTTGTTCGTTGTTTCTTGTTAGTGGATTGCATCTTAGCCTTCTGACTGGTGAGCCTTGCAAATTGATCCTCCAAAGCATGAACTCTGGACTACAGCATTGGCACATCGAGGTAATACCTTTCCAACCATGAGCCACACTGATCACATGGTGGAGCAGTTGGTTCAGCTACAGCAGGAGGGGGTTTCGATGAGTCACCTGGGGTTTCACAGGGCATTTTGATGCCTGGATAATTAGGATCATTTTGCAAGAAAGGTGGTAGGTTCTTCACAAAGTCGTATGCGGGTTTATCACACAGACCTTCAGAATAGGGATACTCACTTGCCAGGTAATGTTCAACCTCTGAGTCATAATCTTCACTTACCATAATAGGTTTGGGGTTGACAGGTGCTTTTGGTTTGTTTCTTTCCATGCGAGAGATTAACTGGGCATTCTTCTTGCCTTTAGAAATGGTAGTGGGTTTGGCTTTAGGCCTTTTAGCCACAGGTTTAGCAGCTTCGACACATTTAGTCACAGAACCGGGTAGGTCAATAAGAGAATCGGGTAGGGGTTTAGGTAACAGAGCACTGTAAGGCATAGAGGGTACTGACTTTCTCTCGCTCACCACTGGTTTGTCAACTTGTGGTGGGCTTGAGCCATCAAAATTATTGCGTTTAAGAAAATCATCCCAACAGTCGCGGTGTAACCCCAACTTACAAACTAAAAGCATTTTAATTAACCCAAAATGAAAAAGACTGGTATCGGACTGGTTCCGTTTGTACCTTTTAGAAATTTTAAACAGACTCATATGCAAGTAGCAAGGCATATTAAGCTCATAGCCCATGAAAACCATAAGTAGTCGAAGGTGGTACAAGAAAATGAAACCATACCTGACCTCGCAGGTAATGAACTACTTGGTTACCATCAGCAAGTCATGCCAGCGTTGCTTGAGCATATTTGCGGGCAAACCCTTGTCACAGGAACTCACCCTTCGCGACTGGAAGAGTAATGTCCACGAGACATCTTCCACTTTGCAATTTTTTGACCATTTCTGTCCGACAGCAGGCAGACCGGTAGCCAAACTGAGAAATTTCTCATCAATTTCCAATTGCACATCCCCAACCTTGGCTCGGCAGCCATCAAAGGTTAACGCGAATTGCCGAGTGTAACACCCAGAATTGAAAAGACACTATATATCTACTAATTTACTTAATTTCTGTACCAATTTACTTAATTTCAGTAAGCTCTTAAGAAGTAAAAAAATTTCATAATTTGCAAGCTATGTGCATACTTGCGTAAATAAAATTTGGCAAAAAAAAATATTAAATTTAAGTAAACACTTCACAATTTAAGTTTAAATACCTGTCACTGATGCTACTATCTGCAGCAGCTTGAACCTTCTACTATTTGCAGCAGCATGAACCTTCGCTTGAACACCCCCAAAACCGGCCACCCTACCGACCAGTACGCCTAGCCCTAGGACATCTACGGACATCCTAGCGCTCCGAGCCCAAAACCCCTCAGCCCCGGTGTCCACTGTAAATCTCACTGTTCTCTCCCTGTCTCAAAGCTCCCAAAATCTCCTCTCATAGACTGCATGAAAAAACAATGCCCCCAAAGTCAATCCTCCTCCTTCCCTTATGCCTCCTTCACCGCCCCGAACCTTCACTCCCCACCAACCACCTTATCCATTCATTAAAGCCTTATCTCTTCATTTAGTTCTTTATTAATTGTCTTATCCTCTTTTAAATATTCCCTTTAACGTATGGGTTATGTT
>ML780055.1:412356-478448 GCA_009831015.1 Picea engelmannii
TCAAATATGACCCATAACTTAACATGCTCAATGCCTTATCAATAAAATAAAAATCCAGTTGCGCAGTCAAAGTAAGAATAGGCAAATGGACAAAGTTCGAAAAATAAACCAAAGGTAAGAACCAATCAGAATATCAATGAGCATATCATGACAATCCAAATAACGATGGAGGATTTTTCACGCTTTCAGTCGTGAAAACTAAATTGAAACCAATTTTCAAATGTCGCTTGAAATGAAAACATCGTCTCTTTTCAAAATGCGATGATAACTTGAAATTCAGGAGACAATAGGTGTAGGCAGCTTATAAGGCAATGGAAAAAATTGAATTGGCTGCCAACACTGATATACCAATACCAGGGCATCGTGGAGGCACCCCATTTGCAGCAGATCCGGTAGTACCAGCAGTAGGTCTCCGGGAGGTTGAGAGGAACCTCCAAGGCCTTATGATGGGTATCCCTCCTCTACGGAGGGGGGAAGTTCCTTTACATCTGCAGAGGCACACTGTAGGAGTACCAGAGAATATCAATTCTCTGTTGAGGCATGTAGTGTGTGTGGTAGTGTGTTACTCACAACACAACGTAGTGTGGGGAGATTAGAGTCTCTCCCGTGATCATGTTTTTGTATGCCTTGTCAGGCAATGTTGTATGGGTGAACAGACCCAATATTTTTCTCTTCTTCACACTTTTTGATGTAATACAAACATTTCAGTCACGCCATATATATATATATATACAGTTTCGAGTTTTTATGGTGCCAATGATTTGTACATGATGATGTCTGTGATGTGTTTTAATTTACATGTAATGTACAGTTTTTCTTTCCTTGAATCTTATATGTGGGCAAGATACCGATCCATGATATAATTAGCTAACGAATCTGAAACACTTATTAAATTCTCTCGAAATGTGTCTATATTCAATATAATCGAACATTCGTTCGAGATGGAAAACTTGCAAGTGTAGGTGTAGCAGGATAGGACTACGGATAGCGTAGATGCGGTTGAGTTGAAAAACCACCAGTTGGGATTCTAAGTAAATAATGATGCGAGAGATACCTAGAGAGGAAGCTTGGGTCAACAGTCCAATGACAGCATGATATTATGCCATATTGTTGGTTGTTGGTCCTAAACAGATGCCTCCTGAACTCACCACCTGGTCAAATTGGTGAATAACCCAAGTTGTTGAAGCAATGTTCCGGTTATGTCGGCTAGCGCCATCCACAAACCCAAAAAATATAGGAAAGGAAGATGTCATCTGCACATGAAAACACAAGCACAGTCATGAGTGGAAATGGTAAAGACTCGAGCACACGAAAGAAATAGACACACCAAAACTAAATACAATAATGTACAAAGTATAAATGCTAGGCAATCGAGGCATAGTACTTCTTAAGGTAAAGCCCATTTCGAGGCTCTCCTAGGGAAATTCCTTCATGATCAACTAATTCATAGGCACCTTTATGTAGGACATGCTTTACAATGTAGGGATCGTGCCACATGGGTTCTAACTTTCCTGTCCCCAATTTATCGTGAGCTTGGTCGTAAACGAGGACTAAGTCTCCTTCCACAAAAGTCTGAGGGTGGACGGATTTGTCATATTGACTTTTAATTCGTTTTTGATGTGCCTCATTGGCGAGAGCAGCATCGCAATGCATTTCGTCCAGTTTGGATAGATACAAAAATCGTTCTTCTTCAGCAGAAGTATGAGGCAGGAGTTCTACTTTCAATTTGAGTGATGGAATCTCACACTCGATTGGTAGGACAGCTTCAATTCCATAGACCAACTGGAAAGGAGTAAATCCAGTTGAAGTTTTCACAGAGGTGCGATAGGCCCAGAGAGCAGAGAATAGTTGCAAATGCCATGATGTTTTGTTTTCCCCTACCATGCATTGGATCATGGTTTTTAGGACTTTGTTGATAGCCTCAACTTGTCTGTTTGCTTGGGGGTAGTAAGGGGATGAGTTTTCATGATGAAAACCCAATTTGACATGTAACTCGCTCATCATCTGGTTTTTGAAGTGTGCACCATGGTCAGTGACAACGGCACGTGGTACACCAAAACGAGTTATGATGTGGTTGAACAGGAATAGAGCTACCGTACGGTCATCATTCAGGAAGGTAGGCATAGCCTCAGCCCATTTGGTGAAGTAGTCGACGACGACGATGATGTAACCGTGCCCCCCGACTGAGGTAGGCTTACACTGCATGAAATCGATGCCCCATTTGGCAAAGGGGTCAATGGTGATAATGGGATGCAACGCCATAGGGTGGGTATGTGCCTTCTTGTTAAAGATTTGACAGGGTGGGCATTTCTTGACAGCCTCGATACAATCTTTGAAAATCGAGGGCCAAAAGTAGCCGGCACGTAGGATTTTTTGGGCTGTGGCCATTCCGGAAAGGTGACCACCACAGGTGCCAAGGTGACAATCGTTCAAAATGCGTTCAGCCTCCTCGTGAATCAGACATCGCCGAAGGATGGTGTCGATACCACGGTGATACAAAGTGTCATCGAGGATGATATAATGGAGAGAGTGGTGACGAATGCGTTGACGCTCTTCGTTAGAGATGTTGCGCTGAAAACATTGTGTTTGAAGGTAGAGGAGAATGTCTCCGTACCAAGGATCAGAGGTGCTAATGAGGAAGAGAGATTCATCGGGGAGAGAATCTCTAGGTTCGATGTTTTCATCGACACGAGGGAGAGCACAGATAAGCTTGGCAAACACCAGGGATTTTTTGGCTTTAGCCTTCGTAAACTCAAGATAAAATTCTTGAAGAATAACGATTCATTTTGAATATTTTCCCCCAAGTACTTGACGTGTCAGGACATGGTACATGGGGTTGGAGTCTGTGATTACCGTGGTGGTGCATAATAAGATGTAGTGGCGGAACCTTTGGACAGCGATGACGGCTGCCAGAGCCAGTTTCTCAACATGTGAATATCTAAGTTCAGGTCCAGATAAACTCTTGCTCAGATAATAGATCACATGTTCTTCGTCGTTGGGGTCTTCTTGGACTAACACCATTGTGATGGTGGAAGTAGAAGCAGCCAAGTAAAGGATATAATCCTTTGTATATTCAGGGGGATGTAACAAAGGTGCATGGGTCAAAGCGTGCTTGAGAGCGTCGAATGACCGTTGAGCTGCATCATCCCAGATGAAAGGGACGTTCTTTTGCAGTAACCACATAAATCCTTTAGTGATCTCGGCATAATTGCAAATGAAACGGCGAAGAAAGTTTGTTTTAATTTGCAAACTTTGGAGTTGGGTTAAATTGGTAGGTGGAGGTAAGGTTAAGATGGCCTTGATCTTTAAGGGATCCACCCTGATCCCATCTTTGGAGATAATGAAACTAAGGAGTCGACCGGATTCGACAGTGAAAATTCATTTGTGTGGGTTCAGACGAATACGGTAGAACCTACATCACAGAAAAATCACGCGTAAATGATCAATGTGATCGGATCAATTTAACGAATGTCCAGGTAAATCGTCAAGATACGGTTCTGCTATATGTTTGATTTCATGAAAAGCGTACGACATGGCTCGCTGGAAAGTGGCTCCAGCATTTTTAAGGCCGAAAGGTAGCTTTCGGTAGGCGAAAGTTCCCCAAGGGAAGATGAAGGCTGTCTTGTGTTGATCTGTAGGCAAGATTTCAATCTGGTTATATCCAGAAAATCCATCCATGAAAGAAAACATTACGCTCCCCGCACAATTATCGATGATTTGATCAATGAAGGGAATAGGGTAGTTGTCCTTAGGACAATCTTTGTTGAGATCTCTATAGTCAACGCAAACATGGATGGTCCCTTGTTTATTAGCAACCGGAACAAGGTTGGAGACCCATTCGGTTAAAGGGATGGGATAGATAAAGCCATATTTTAGAAGTTTTTGAACTTCTTCCTTTATAGCTGCGATTTTCTTGGGATGAACTGGGCAAAGCTTTTGCCGAACTAGTTTCGCTTCAGGGTAAGTTTTGATTTCGTGTACGACGATCGAAGGGTCGATCCTTGGCATTTCCTCGTAACTCCATGAGAAGACATCACGGAATTCCTTGAATAAAGCGGTGTATGAAACCACTTCGTCGGGTGTGCAATTAGCACCAAGGTTTATGTTTTCCATGACACCTTATTTGATTGAAATGTCAATCGTGACCATAGTAGAGATTTTACCCATGTTCCCCTCAGAGAGAGTATATTGTGTGAGGATAGGATATTGTGGAGCTTCGGTAACATCATGAAGGAAGACAGATCATATGTCTTCGATTTCTTCCAAAGGTGGAAGAAAAGAGGATCGATGGTGGTTGTCATCCCAGGGAAGATCGTCAATGCTAAGAATTTCCATGATAGATTCGTCCGAAGGAAAAATTTGGGAAATGTAATCAACGACGGATGATAGGGTATCTAACCACGAGGGCACCGAATAAGTATCGGGTGACAATGAATGTGAAGTGTTCGAAGAGGGAGAGGTAGATTGAATAGCTACGTATGCGGCCTCGGCTAGGCTCAGAGGCATTGTGTCCCCAAGCACATCGAATTCCAAAGGACTAGGCACAACCCAAGGGTCAGATGATTCCAAGGATTGATAAGGCATAGTCAAAATCATATTGACAGCGGAAATATGATGTGCGATGGGTGGAAGTGGTGTAGGGAAATTACCCATGACGCTAGAATATTTCAATAAGCCAACACCAACGCTTTCATACGTAACCGGGTGGTCTCCCAGAAAGGGAATGTTGTTGGTAGAAGGGATGCGAGTGTCGGGTGTGCAGAAATCGAGTTGATTGATGGTAACAATTTTACCTTGATGGGGGAATTGTACACATCGAAACACCGATGAGGCGATGGAAATCATAGCATAGAACCAACTTATTCCAAGTTGTAGGTTGTAATCGAGGGGGGCATCGACCACCTCGACGTCAACAGTAATAGTTTTTCCACCCAGCTGAACGGCTAAGGATTGTAATAATCCGTGAGGATGAAAACCTCATCCATCAAAGGCACATAAAATGGTAGTGGATTTGTTAAGGGCAGGTGATTCAAACCTTTCCAATAGGCTAGAGACATGACACAGGTGGATGCTCCCTTATCCAGGATAGTCTGGTGGATTTGTTGATTGTGAACAACCACATCGATTTGGAAAGATAGCTGGTGGGAGAGTCATGGTTGATGATGATCCAAATTAAACATGATGTAGTTTGATGACTCAGGATAGAAAGCGCCAATAGTAGCTAAGAGCGTTCTACGTTGGTTGGGACAGTGTTGTAGAACTTCCAAGGCGAACATGGCACACAGGGCTTGGGCCAAATCGTCTACAATGTTGTAATTTTGGGCCGCTCGTGAATTAGGATTGAAGGTATATTTCCAGATGGTGCTCTTAGGAGGGCGTAAGATAGAGTCAAACAAATTTTTCTCGATCTAGGGTGGCCCAGATGGAGGGCTAACAGATGGAGGATTGACGGAGGGTGGCAACGGGTCTAACGGAGAACCATTAGCAGTCTTTGGTTTATCAGATTTAACTGGTGTGTCATATGTCATAGAGCGAGTTGTTAGATTAACTCCGTTAAACATGTAAATGTGGGCACTTATCGAGGCCTCATCATGGGGTTGGTTGGAACTACCCCCCGACGTGGGGGTTTGTGCAACCAACGATTGTTGCTGTGGAAACGGCTGAGTGAGTACAGCAGGTTACGAATTTCCCTTGAAAATTTTGGCCACTTCATTGCGATGTGGGCAGTCTCGAGTGTAGTGATTTTCACCACAAATGAGACATGGGAATTTTGGTTTTCATTGTGGTTGTTTTCCGGCAGCAGGGGTTTGCGGTTGGGTCTTGGGTTGCTCATTGTTGTTGTTCTGATTTGGTTTGTTCCTCGCTTTCTTCTTGCCCCCAAGTTGTTGTGAAGGGGTTGATTGGACCACATTCACATCAAAGACCTGAGTTTGAGGTGGGGTAGAAGAGGGTGTAGTCGAACTGGGAGCAGCCGTGGAAGCGGGCCGCTGGATTGTTCTAGTAGACTAGGTAGTAGATTGAGTTTTGATGGAGCCAATAAATCCATCCGCATGCGAAGCAGTCGATGGTTTGGATGGATCGTTAGTGGCATGGGTGGAATTTGGCATCAACTCATATAGAGTACCGGATTGTGAATAGACTAAGTCTAAGTACTGAGGTAGGGCAATGGCTTCTTCCTTGGTGACCATGCCACCCATGGCAACATCACGAGCAATCTGGGGTAATAGTGATTTCGTGAACCATTCTGCTAACAATTGGTCAGGAATGACCACTTTGATTAGCCTTCATCGTCGTCTCCATTCATGGATATGATCGGAGATATGTATGGAAGTTTTCTGACGAAGAGAGGTTAATAGTTCAGCACCCGTCTCATATCGAATGGGTAGTTGGAAATGTGTGAGGAAGGACATGGCAAGGGATTTGAAATCGTGAAAGGATGCGCGTGGTAATTCAATATACCATTTTGTTGCGGAACCCATAAGCGTTCGTTGGAAAAGACGCAAACAAATCGAATTATCCATGAGGGAGTTGGATGAACACCATGAATGGAAGGTCATCACGTGGTTGTTTGGGTCTTCCCCGGGCTTTCCATCGAATTTTGGGATATCAGAAGGAAGTTTAGCTGGAATGGCTGGCCAAAATGGAGAATGATAAATGGGATCATTCATTAACCGAGACAAGTCTGGAAGGTCTAGGGTGGCTAGAAAAGGTAGTTTTCGGTTAACTTGTGGGTAATGCTGGTGTGGCGGGGGGACACCAGTGGGGCCCAATACTGGGTTATGTGGGTAATTATAACTTGTGGGCCCTCTCATTTGAGGTTGGTTTTGACCAAGGTATATAGGATTTGAGATGTTTTGAGAAGTGTTTGTGAGCAAAGGATAACTGAATTGGTTTTGTGGATTATTGAGTGGGTTTGGCATTTGTGCATAAGGGGTTTGTTGCAGAGTCTGAACATTTTGTCCTGTGGAGACATGTGGGTTTCCTTGAAAAGGGACGCTCCACGGATTGGGTGCGGTGGACACATTTTGTCCTTGTGGTTGATGGTGTACTTCAGATTGAGGCTGCCCCCCAGCATGAGGGTGCCCCCCGAATGGAATTTTTCCTCTAGTGGGAGGATGCCCCCTAGTATTAGGGTTCCCTCTGAATGGAATTTGTCCTCCGGAGGGAGGATGCCCCCCATTTTTAGGTAGAGTTCCTGGGATCTGAGAGCCAGACGTAAATGACTGATCGGTACCGCCGAGCGGATTAGGACCACCAAGACCAATCCCTCCAGGTTGTTGGATGGGTATAGAACTTCCCGGTATGAATTGGGTAGTGGTTTGGGCAGTGGTGGTAGCAGAAGCATTCATTGCCCTAAATCCAAAAGGGAGTGTGGGTCTTGATGTTACAGGTGTGCCAATCAGGGCTTGATTAACTATCGCGTTACCAGCGGGGATAGTCAGAATGTGCGGGGTCATTGTCGAATGGGTTGTCTGGAGGGGAATAGTAGACCTTGGACCAATGGATCGTATGTTCGGACCAATGGTTGGTGTGGCTGTAAAAGTGGTGGTACCAGTGAAATGATTTGGGGGTACTATGTAGGAAAAAGATGCATTGGCACCTTCCCCTATTCCATAGAGATCTCGCACCAAGCGTGGTGGACTCTGAACGACATTTGTAGTCCAAAAAGGATCACTGGCTAACGGGTTTTGAGAAGACCCAGTCGGAATGTCAGAAGGATTGACGACAACGAATTCTCCAGTGGAATTCAGGTGGACGATCTGTCGTTTGTATCCCTCCGGAATGCGATAAGCTTCCGGAGATTCTGAGACAATTCGAAAATTCTCCAAAGGGATGGGAACTTCTTCCTAGGAAGTTGTGGTATTATGAACCTTGCTCTGTTGAGGGGATTCTTTTGTAGAATGAGGGAGTAAAGTGGTGTTTCCTTCCATATTTTTTGGAGGAAGTCCTTGTACCCTCTGTGAGCGGCGTGGAGGGTTGATGTTGGCGGAAAAGAGTCGGTGAAAGAAATCTATGGCCAACTAACGAAAAGAAACAGCACACACTAGAAAAAAATCTAAGAATCACAACCAAGCAAACAGGACCTTCTTTTGAAGACCGTACTAGTTGGTGATGAAATCCAACGTCACGTGATCAAGTCTAGAAGGGGCGGGGATAGGGTGGAACAGTTACAATGGCGACCTTCTTAACGGACTTACGCCTTGGTGCAAGCTTCCACGCAGTAATTGTGGATTTACCCTCCAAGGAGCCCGAGTGAGTTTGACCAATGTATTCTCCAGGTACAGTGAGACTTCCCATCACCATCACCTTGTGTAAGACCCTAAATATTATGGCCACTAAGGTTACCAATTCGCAGTCATCCCCTGGGCGGGAATAGTCGACAGTCTGATTCGAACGTATGGGCAGGGTATCAAGCCCGAAATCAACTAAAAGGTTTCCACGCAGTAATTGTGGATTTACATCAAATTGATCCCCATAATACGATCTGACCACCACAATCAGTTAAACCACGGAGGGTTAGTCCCCGTAGTTTACCCGAAAGCGACCTCGTGCGTAACCCCTGTGTGAGAGGGGGATCCCAGGCAGACTTATACGATAACTAGATTTGACTCTCCCTAACTTAGGATACTACTGTTTGTTTTGGAAACTTTGGAGAGTTATGCTCACAACCCTAATCCAAAGTACTAAGCCTACTCTACTGTTGGTGGAGGATCCTAGAAAAGAAAAAGTTCTAGATAACATTTAATTAGCGTTGATTTTTATGACTGTTCTTTACGCAAAGGGGTGCATGGAAGTGAAACAAATGGAATTATGACTCATACCCAAATAATGCATAGAACATGATAAGCAGTCATTTCCTTTCAATGAACATCTAGCTAAGGGAGAGAAAGATTTCTTTTCACTAATCAAGCACAAATAAGGAATGCCCTCAAACGGTTCTTTTTCTCAATCAAATCCTGATGTAATACAAAAACTTTTAAATGCCTTCTAATATGCACTATCAATCATAAATATGTCTTTTATTGTTTTTCTATGAGTGATGATCAATACAAAACAATGCTCGTCTTGCTAATTATCTTTCTTATATGAATGAAAACCAAACTAGCACAAGAAAAAATCACACAAACAATACACCCTTTCGTAGCAATCAAAAAGAAAAGAGAAAGAAAATAACGATCAAAGAAAAGAAAAACAAACTCCACACCCAAAAGCAAAAGTTGAATAACAATGACCTTGACTGAAATTGAGATGAAGAGGTATGTAGGCCTTTGATGACCTTCACCAGGGTTTTTACTCAGCTGATGAGGAGAGGAAAGCAGTGCATAGGTTTCAAACTTCACTCAACAGGGAAAACTTGATGAAAATAGTGAAGAAGGCTGCAAGATCCAATTAACAAGGTGTTTATTCTTCAAAAAAAGACAGATGTCAAGGCTGAAAGGGAAGAAAAATTGACTCACAAGGTCACTCAGCAAAAGAGACACAGAGGCAAACCCTGAAAAAGGAATTCTGGAGGGTTTTTTGGGCCAAAGACAGCTGGTGCTCTGTTTCCAAAGGAAAGGAGCGTTATAGCGCTCTGTGCAAAGGTATGGGGGAGCATTGGTGCTCTGTTAACACTAGGACAGGGGTGCCAGGGTCTAAAACTCCAAAAAATGTCAAAAAATTCCAAAAATTGAAATCCAAATTCAACAATTATGCTGAGTGCGATGAGGTAAGGAGCCAATCAGCTCATGAAACTAATCAAAAAGGAGTGAACCAGGTCTGAAACAATCAAGGGATAGAACAAGGTCAATAAGGAGAAATCAAAACAAGAAGTTTCGATTTGAGGCTATCTCCCCAGTGCAGGCGCCAATTTCTGTTGTAGCAAAATCTCCCTGCAGACAGGTAGATCG
The DNA here is from genome assembly GCA_009831015.1 of Picea engelmannii. Classification (NCBI taxonomy): domain Eukaryota; kingdom Viridiplantae; phylum Streptophyta; class Pinopsida; order Pinales; family Pinaceae; genus Picea; species Picea engelmannii. The sequence goes on from ML780055.1 coordinate 422,247, forward strand.
CCTCTAAGAGCTTGACCCTAAATCTAGACAGAAAATGCTTAACATGGACACTGACTTCCTTTCAAATCTATCTAAACTAACACATGAGAAGGAAGGATGACAGAGGTACCTTTTATCGACATTTGTCCCCGCACGCTCCGAGTTGCGCTCCAATCCTTTGCTCCTCGCTGAGTTCTGTGGACAAAACAAGATACGACCACTTCCTACTCTATTGATATTAGCTTGAAAATAGATCTATCAATCAATGATAAGTTCATGTGACATTAGACACAAACTAGAAAGAAATAGGCCAAGCGTGTCATATTGATGAGAATAATGACAGTAGTACTTACAATCGTAGATGCGAATGCGACAGCTTCGTCAAGTCCTCTTCATCTAACCCTTGCCTGAAAGATCCACAACCTAGACAACAGTAGCTTCATTGATCACTCTCCTTTGGCTGACTGTGTATTCTCTCCAATATCATAAGTTTCATACCAGCAGTTCTTCCCCCTTTCCACCATCATAGAGCCTGTTTATATAGGTTAAGAGGAGCTTAACCTCTTGAGTTATCTTTAGAACAAGTTGGGAACCTTCTTGTTAGATCAAGGATCTCTTGATGAAACCAAGAATTTGAACACAACTTCCTCCTAATCTTGAAAGATCCTCCCCTTATTCTCCTCAATGGGCCAACTACTACCTCAGATTAGGAAACGCTCCCTTAGAAGGGGCATCAGAGCACTGTAGCGCTCCCTGGTAAGATTTAGGGGAGCGCCAGCACCTTCAAGATGAGCAGTGCTCCTTTAGAGGGGGTTGGGGAGCATTATAACGCTCCCTGAAGCCTTGTATGGGAGCGCCAGCGCTTCTAGGGCTGAAATAGGGGAGCGCTCCTCCTCAAAACCTTTGTTTCAGGGCTCTCTTCAGGTGTCAAGAGTTATTTGACTTCAGTAAACCAGTTCTCCTTCTTCAAATCAAGCATATGAGATGTTATAAGTGTCTCCTTAGTGTCGTCGACATGGAAGTATGTCTGAACTTCATTTGTGACACTTGTGACCAACTTGCGACACTTGCAAAAGTTGTAAGGAATATGCGACACTTACGACAATTGAGAGGGATATGTGACACTTATCCAGCTGAGTAATTTGACGTGTAACAGTCCTGGTTATGGATATTTCTAGCTTAAAAATGAACCCAAAAGAGAAAATTAAAGACTTTAATCAAAGATTCTTAACACTTAAGAACTGAATCCCTATGGATTCCATGCCTGCCGAGAATCTTATCATAGCATACTATACTAAAGACTTGCATCAAAGTATAGCCATTTGGGTTAAATGATCTAAGAAATCCACGTTGTTAGAGGCTTTCGAAGAGGCCAGGCAGATTGAAAAAGACATACTTTTTCTAAAAGACACTACTAGCAACGAAACAGAGACTAGTTCTTCTTCCAAAAAGAAGATCGAAATCCTCCCTAGACCTGCTCAAAGTAAAGCACAACATGAAAGCTCTGATTTAGAAAACTTAACTAAAGTCATTCAAAAACTGTCAAATCAAGTTATATATTTGAAAAGGACGGTCGAAGAAGCTTCTTCGAGAAAATGGCCTTACAAACCCCCATTCAGGAAGCCTTTTCCCACCAACCGACCTAATCCTACTACTGAGGGCCTTAATCTAGAAAGTCTCCAATACGCCCTTCAAACAATTCTAGAAGCCTAGGATAACTTGATACCTCCTGAGATTCTTGAGGAGGTTGTTGAACAAGAGACAGTTCAAGAAGAAGAGTCTTCTCCAAACATTTTTGGACACTTCTCGGATAGCATCTTTCAAGCTAACTTTGAGACAGTACATCCCTATAATACTAGGAGTAAGATGGCAAACAAACCTTCTTCCGAAAACACTAGGACTTTTCCTCCAAGGAAATCTAAACTGGCTGAGACCAAACAGAGTCATTTAAACCCCAACTTAGATTATGATTTGGTTGAAGATCTTAAAAAGTTAAGGGCTAACATTTATGTTTATGAATTATTGAAATTTCCATTTCTGCTACAAAAAAATGTTACAGAACATCGCAGAGAATAGAAAAAATGGTAATTCAAGCAGTAACAAGGTTCCTCAGAAGACTTCCGCTAAAAATAATATTGATCCTCAAGACAAAGGAAACCTTCCTGTAAATAATGTAAATAATGTAGATAAATTAGCTTTAGAAACTGCGAGTAAAAAACCACAAGCTACCACCCTTAGCACTCGCAGAAATGTACCTCCATTTTTGTTAACTTTCGAAATATTTAATAGAAACATGCACAATTGTATGGTAGAATCAGGAGCATCATCCAATGTGATGCCATGGTTTATATGTCAGAAGATTAATTCTGAAGCTGAACCATCCACTTTAAAAATCATCCAACTTGATCGAACCAGTGTTAAAGTTGTAGGCGAATTAAGGAATGTGCTTATAAGATTATCGTCTAACCCCAAGGTTCATCAAGTCATTGATATTATTGTTGTGGATATTCCAGAAGTGTATGGTCTATTTTTAAGCAAGGACTGGTCGGAGAAGCTACACGGCTATTTCACGACAGATTGGTCTCACCTGTGGCTGCTCGAGAACGGCAAGCCCAACAAAATCAAGGTAAATCGTGAACACTACCTTAAGTTCATGGTCATAGATTTTAATGATCCCAACGAGCCATTTACACCTTCTACGGATTCACCCAAAATACAAGGGATGGATACCTTTTTCGACAATTTCATGGTCGAGGCTTCAGCTATCACCAATCCAGAATAGCGGTCCGAGATTGTAGCATATGTGTAGCCATCAGCTTCTGCACAATGGTCTCATGCACCCGATAAAAATCAAATTTGGTCTCTTTATTTTGATAGGTCAAAGTCCAAAGAAGGAACTAGTGCAGTTTGCGTTATTATTGATCCCTTGGGTAACAAAACATTGATTTCATGTAGGTTAGAATTTGAATGTACTAATAACACAGCAGAATATGAGGCTTTACTACAAGTCCTTAGAAAAGCTTTAGATATGAACATTCAAAATTTGACTATCTTTGGCAATTATGAAATCGTAGTTAGACAGGTAAGAGATTCTATCCACTGTTTGTCTCCTCATATTAAAATATACCAATCCGAGGTATGGAATTTAATGAATAAATTTTCTGCTTTCAATATAAATTCTATTCCTAGATTGAATAATTCTGAAGCTGATCTATTAGCTAACGTAGCTTCTAAACTCTTTCCTGCAGAAGGCTTGTCCCCAGACCCATTCTCCATTGAACTGTTGTTCAGGCCATCCATTCTCGACAACATCACGAACTGGAGAGTCTTCGATGACGATCAGCAGATTATTAGCTTCCTACATATGGAAGAAACTTTTCAAGGCGCAGTGATCGACAAATGCACTCACGACGACAATTTGCGCGATTTCACGGTAATACCATAACCGAGGACTCTTGAATCTTCATCGTACATGGTAAATTCGATCCCTAAATCCGTAGTTAGATTAGAGAAGTTTTATGATCTTCAAGATAATTTCAAAAAATCGATCAACTGTAAAACCAATAGTTCCTCGTTATCATATGAAAAAGTGAACTTAGGAACTACTGACAATCCGCAGTGCATTAATCTAGGGGTAGGATGTTCTAAACAAGAAAAAGTTGCATTTATTAAATTGTTTAAATAATTTAAAGATGTTTTTGCGTGGACGTATGATGACCTCAAAACTTTCGACCCTAACATCATACAACACGTCATTCTTATGAAACCCCAAACCTTACCCTTTCAACAGAAATTAAGAAAAATGCACCCTAAGCTCGAACCGACTGTCAAAAAAGAATTAAATAAACTCCTCAATGCTAAGATAATTTTCCCATTTAAGCACACTCAATAGGTTTCTAACCTTGTCCCTGTCCGGAAGAAAAGTGGGGAAATTCGACTTTACATCGATTTCTGAAACCTTAATAGAGCGTATAATAAAGACAACTACCCTGTCCCACCCATGGAATATATCCTTCAACAGGTATCTGGTTCTGAGAGGCTATCTTTATTGGATGGCTTCTCAGGGTACAACCAAGTCCTAATGTCTCCTCCAGACCAACTTAAAACTACCTTCCGCACTCCATGGGGCACCTACGCTTATCAAAAAATGCCCTTTGGATTGATTAATGCCGGTGCCACTTTCCAGAGAGCGATGGACATCGCTTTCCGAGTCTTAATCAATCAATTCGTCATAGTTTACTTAGATGATGTTATTGTATTTTCCAAAAACAAAACCGATCATCTAGCTCATTTACAAGCCGTTCTACAACGATGTCGTAAATACGACATTTCCTTGAATCCTAAAAAATCCATCTTTGCAATAGAACAAGGTAAACTCTTAGGATTTATTGTGTCAAGCAAAGGGATGATTATCGACCCCGAAAGGACTCAAGTCATCTCGAAACTCCCCCCTCCTACATCCAAAAATTCTATGCAGTCTTTCTTAAGATAGATAAACTTCGTTAGGAGATTCGTCCTCAGTTTCTCTGAAATGGTCAGACTGCTTCAGAATTTAATTAAGAAAGACACACAATATCATTGGGGACCCATAGAAAATCAAACTTTTAATGCAATAAAAAAGGCCATAATAGACGCTCCTTCTCTCATGAGCCCCGACTTTTCGCAAGACTTTACACTCTACACTTTTTCTTATGACCGTTCCTATGCTATCGTCCTAACTCAAAAGAACGCTGAAAATAATGAGGTACCCATTGCCTTTATGAGCTCTTCTTTAAAATGTGCTGAAATTAATTACCCTGTGGTAGATCAGCAAGCCTACATTGTTTTCAAAGCAGTCAAACACTTCTGGTCTTATCTTTTGAAATTTAGTACGAAATTTATTGTCCCTTACCCAGCCATCAGCAACCTGTTATTGCAGAAAGAACTAGGAGAAAAGAGGGCTAACTGGGTTACTTCTTTATATGAGTACGGCATAGAAATTACCCCATCTCAGACAGTGAGAGGCCAAGGGTTATGCAAGTTAGTTGCTAATTCAGCAGCGGGACAGCAAGAAGAGAACGTCAGGTCAAACCTAGGATAGCACAATCAAAATGTAATATGTTGTGCACAAAACTCTATCAATCCGTGTTATGATGATATAATATTCTGTATTGAACATGGGTCGGCCCCCCGTCACCTGGATCGCACTAAAAGAAGAGAGTTGAGATTAAAGTCTGCCTCCTTTCATTTGGTTAATGGTATTCTTTTTTGTCAAAATTTTGACGGTGTACTGATGCGCTGTCTTGAGAAAGTCGAAGCAAAAAAAGTCTTACTAGAATTGCATGCAGGAGAAGTTGGTGGGAATTTTGGTGGTGACACCACTGCCCATAAAGTTTTGAGAGCCGGTTATTACTAGCCCACACTTTTTAGAGACACCCATGCCTTGTGTCACAAGTGTATTATTTGTCAAAAAGCATCAGGGAGCTTATAGAAACCAGCCTTTCCTTTGCATCCTGTTCTAGTAGACTCTCCTTTTCAGCAGTGGGGCCTTGATATCATAGGTCCAATCAATCCGCCATCCTCAAAGAAGCACAAGTTTATCATAACAGCCACAGATTATTTCACCAGGTGGTTTGAAGCTGTCGCATTAAGAACTGTGAATACCAGTCAGGTAATTATCTTTTTAAATTCGAATATTATTACTCATTTTGGTATCCCTAATTGTTTAGTATTCGACAATGCTTCTTACTTTTTCGTCCCTTGAGATGAGCGAGCTCGATTTAGAAAAAGGAATTAAATTGAAGTATTCTGCTAGCTATTACCCCCAGGGAAATGGATTGGCAGAATCAACAAATAAGAATCTAATTAAAATCATCAAGAGAATGGTGGTTGAAAATCACAAAAACTGGCATAATGCACTATTAAACACAATCTGGGCTAATAGGGTAACACCAAAAACTACTGTAGGTAACTCCCCCTTTTTTCTCATTTATGGCAGAGAAGCAATTCTGCCACAACAAATTCTTCTTCCCTCACTACAGTTATCACAGAGAATACAAGGAGAAGATTGTCCCCCTTTGGAAAACCAAATTAATGCCTTAATGAAACTAGAAGAGGTAAGAGCCCAAGCTAAACATAAGTTAGATCAGCATCAACTGGTGGTCAAAAGTTTGTTCGATTCTAACTCTGCCTCTGATAGGAACTTCGAAGTAGGTGACCTTGTTTTGAAGTGGGAAGAACCGCATGAGGGAAAGGGAGAGCACACAAAATTTCAAAAATTATGGCTTGGGCCGTTTTTAATTGCTAAGAAGTTGGGTCCCAGCTCTTTCCAGTTACAGAATCTAGAGGGGTAGCCTGACACCTATCTAGTGAATGGCCAAGCTCTGAAAAGATATTTCGCTTGATGACAACCCTTTGTATATTATGTAAATATTTTGTTTTGGGTTTGCTTTTCTTTCACTATTTTGGCTTTGAGTTTTTCCTTTGTGCTTGTCAGCTTTGTTTTTGAAAATATACATACCTATGTGCTGAACTATTCAGACAAGGAAAACAGAAAAAAAATTTGCTAAAACGACCACAGAAAAATTGTGTAAACATCAATTATATACTTCTAAAATTTACATCTGTGTTGAAAAAATTGTTGTTTGAAAGAAGTTAACTGATTTTGATCTGTGAGTAAATCCTGTCACGATCATCCATTATCTTTTTACACTGTCATTGTTCCTTAAGGGAATGACTCAAAAGATGTCTCCCTACCTTAGAAGTTCGTTTTTGTAAACAAACCACCTCTGGATCTTAGTGAAGGACAATTCTAGAAAATTTTGTTGAGGTCTGTAGAAAATGCTAAAATATCATAATTTTCAGCATCACCCCGCTCAATTATATATCTTTAAAAAATTAAATCATTAAAGAGTTGTGGGAAGTGCTTGTAAACCCGTCGGGATGTTGAACAGGTTTGCTAGCAGCGGGTAAATGCATGCATGACACCAGGACAACATCATTGGGGTACTGAACAGGCCCGCTGGCAGTGAAGCAATGTCGAGTATATGAAAATTTGCAAATATGAAACCTCTGACCTTAAAACGTCCTTTATTCAGATCTAGAACTTCTTGGCAGGATACAGATATCAGAGTGGGTTAAATGGCAACCCTATCGAGGCTATGGATGCCTGCTGGAAGCAGTGGCTCTGTCAATAGTATTGGAGATTTTATCTTTAATATCGTGGCTCGCTTATTTTGGGACTGTTATCAGTTTTCATCCTTTAAACACTGCTGGAATATTTGATCATTGATGATGTTTAAACAATTTTCTGGTTATTTCTGTGGAATTATGCTTGTCATCTTAATCTGAATTTGTTCTTTTGGTAGAGATAACTGCTTCTACCAGTGTGTCACCATTGTTGGCAGCCAATTCACATTTTTATCCTATCCTTACAAGCTTCCTACACCAGTGTTTTACAACCCTTGATTTTCATCGCAATCTTTGGAATAAAACAACACTATTATTTTGCACACTTTGTTCTCGTTTTCATGACTGCAAGCGTGAAAATTTTGTTTTCGAAGTCACATTAAAATCGTGACTGGATTATTTTGGTCACTCTTGTCTATGTGTTCATTGCATTTCCTATTTAATTATAGTCGCACAGTTGGCAAGATACCAAGATCTTTACTCATTTGGCATTTTTTTTAATTGTTAATATGACTTCCTTTTTATAAGACTGTGATGATATTCTTATGACCGAGTTTTTAATACATTGGTGGTTTTGATGTTCTATAGTCTTTCATCAATTTCCTTGACACATTGTTTTCATGAAAACACATTAACGTTCTGATTATACCCTTGGTGTAATCATTTCATACAACACATATTTCATATGATCGAACCCTTGGTGTTGATTTCGAATCATTGTTTTGATTTTAAAACTATGCAAACATTATGCTTGCGCAAATGTTTGGTCGACTTACCATATATTTCATTAATTGTTTGAATGGCATGGTTTTTAACATATGAAATGGTGATTTGAATCACTATATGTGTCATTGATTGTACATTTGGAAATGACTATTTTGCATGGGCTGAGATAGCTCCGCCACCCTCGCACACTCGGGCATCAATGCCTTCCCCCTATTCCCGATTAACTCTGTTGTTTTCGAGTAATCCTGTGAGATTTTCGATCCCGTGAATGCCCTATCAAAACATTTACTAGGTCACTCTGCTCACTGTGTGCCTCTGTCCATGGCACCTGTGGTGTGCATAGAGCCAAATGGTAGCCAAACTCTGTTGCTATTCGATAATGCTCGCCAAGATTTGGAAAATGGTGGATGGTTGGTCTTTATCCAAAGGTTCGAGGGTTTCAACCTTTCGGTTGCCCAACAATTCGCCCTCACCTTCGACGGATGCAGGGATAAGGTCAGAGATGTATATCTTGAGCTTAATGAGGAATTCATGAGTTCAGCTACAGGACTACCATCTACAAGGAAAAGGTGGTTTAAAAATTCCAAAGTAGACGAGGTGTCGTGGCCGCTTCTATTCACGTCAAGGAAGATTGTTTCCTGTGATAAAGGTATCTATCACTACCCTCAAACCCAGGTGGCATGATCTTTTGGTAATTATTAAACAGTTTGTGACCTATGAAGGTCGGTATGGCTTGGTATTTCTGTATCACCTTCGGCTGTTGATGAATTTTATAGGCTATCCCTTGAATATGCCACATTATCTCTTGCGTAGTCTTTACAAGATGTCTAAAAGATTCAAGCGTGAGAAGGATGATAGCATCCTTTTCCATCACGGCTTGATTAAACTTGTTATCATCCACCATTTGAGCCTTAAAGGTGACTGTTGGCAGGCCTTCCTATCTAGGAATGGCTTTTCCACCCCCGATTCTATCCAGGTGGACAAGGTTGTGGTTGCTGAAACATTGGTTGTACCAGTCGTGCCACTTCACATCCTTCTACCCCATGTCAAACCCTCGGATTGCCCCAACGTGGACCTACCCAATTCTATTGTCGACCCAGGTGCTAAAGAAAATATTAAGGTCATCAAAAGGCCTGTGAGGAGGACAGGCAGAAGCGATACTACTATCAACAGTAAAGGGAAGAAAAACGCCCGATGGATATCCAGATGTGCCAGGAACAATCCCAAGCAAAACATCGACCAAAAGCCCATAGTGTTGAGAGAGGACTCAGACTCCAAAATTGAGCATTTCCTAGTCAAGGAATATCCCTATTCTCATGGCCTATGCTCTACGGAACACTACGACTATGTCTCTAACTTACCTCCATACCTCAAAAATGACCCTAACTACCCGGGAATCAAGCTGCAAAAGGAAACCCCTGGTAACTTGAAAAAACCCTCGTCGGTGATGTCGAAGCCCGATCAATAACTGTGTGCTCAATGTAATGCTGGGCTTGAGCGTTATTACACCGGCGTTCCCCTGTTGCAATCAAGGATCAAATCGTTAGAGGAACGGGTGATAGTGTTGTCAAAAGAGAGAGACAGGCTTCAAACCAATGAGAAAAAACAAAAGACCACTGGTTCAATTGTCTTCAGGAACGTTGAGGCAACAACGACCTTTGTCAATTCAAAATTATCATGACCGAGTTGCCCAGGTATTCGTTTCGATATTGATTTTTCTTTGTGAGTTTGCTTGATTTAATTTAACCGATTGGAATTGTTCTCAATTAGCTCTGTTTGTTTTGATAGAAATGGTTTTGTTATAATCGGATCACTAAAAACGATTTCGTTGTGAATCATGTACAGTAGATTCATTTTTCTAAAATTAAATATAGCCATGATTTGGTTATGTGATTTTATTGTGCTCAGATTAGTATAAGCGATTGGGTTGTTTGTGATTATGTTTGGTTTGATTTGAAACAATTATGTACGTTTGAATTAATATAGTCGATTGGGTTTTGTTTTCGTTTAGTTCTATTCGAATAGATTTAAGGAATGATTCTGTTTTGTTTCCATTTTGGATTATGATTGCATTCAACCTGTATAAAAGATTGGTTTGCCAAAATCTTGTGGCGATTGATACGATTTTGCATAACGATTGTGTCGACCCCAAACTGTTTTGATTCCTTCCTTTTTTATTTGATTTGCAAACGATTGTTGCATGCCTTGAGTTAGCATAAATAATTGTATGAGTTGGATTGGTATCGAAGATAGATCTAAATTGGATTGTATGAGTTGTATGTTCTAAATTGGTAATAAAAGTTGTTTGACAAATCCCACATATCCTGTTATCAATTGGTTAATTCAATTACGATTTTATTTGTTTCAATTTGCATACAAGTTTTGATATGTTGTGGTATGAATGATTCGCTTCGTTTGGAATTAGTTTTGGTTTAATAAGTCAAATATAATTCTGTTAAGTTTTGGATTGATTTTAAAATGATTTTGTGCTCAAATTAGACCAGCTACAGAATCGCAAGATTCTATAGCTAGTCTTAAAAATTAGATTTTTGTCAATTTTATCAATAAAACATTATCTAAACTTTTGTATTCTTATCTACTTATAGGTACCTACGAATTTCATTGACAAATTGGACATGCTGTAGCAGTTTAGATATAGTTTTCAGTTGCTAGTCATAGGCAAAAATAGGGACTTGGGAGATTATTCCCAGATTTTTTGTAAATTGCTTTGATAATTCCCACAGAGATGTTTTACCCTGTGGGAGGTCTTTAAATACTTGTTATTTTTTGTAATTGACCCATCATCATCACTGTTGGGAGAACCAGACTATGAATTTATAATACAGACTGGGATGAAAGTTGATGTCTTGTAACAACTTTAGCTTTCAATATATCAAACTTTTGTTTCAAGTTTTATTCTTATCAGTTTGCAATCAGTCATCGACTACTTTAGCTATCATGATTCATTGCATGTTGATGTGATTTGATTTATATGTTGTCCATATCTGATGTCTCTTATTTATTTTTAGTACAGCAATTACCCTGTTTCAGTTTAATGAATAAAGGTTTATCTTCTTCATTAATTGAACTGTTCTCTACAAATCTTTACATACATATTTATCCAAATGTGTTGATTTGTAAATTATAAGATTGCTGTAATTTTTTTTGTCTTTTTTATCCTATCATTTATATTTGAAGAGCAGAGTTGCTTCTCATTTACGAGAAGCTTGTGAAGAATCTGGCGTGGGTTTTCTCCCACCGAACAGCTAAATCAACTATTGCATATAGGACAAATTTGAAGTGTTACTTCAGGTCAGTTTGTTATTTGTTATTTGATAGTTAATTTATTAGTGTTGTTTAAGTAGTTTAGATAGATATATGTATAGTTCAGATTCATAGTCAGAATTATTATTGTAGTTTCTTAGCTTAGATAGTTTTTATTTCAGTTCTTTCTCATAAAATTATAAAGATCAAAAAACAATAGTTTCGTTGTCTTAGGACAGTTTACAAATGATTTTTGTAGGTTTTCATTTAAATCTGTAATCTATAAATATTGTATATTTGTAATTAGATCTATTTCTATTGATAATTGAACATTTAATTTTATAGAATTATTACTATATAGTATTGATATTAGACTGTATATATTTATTTTAGATTTGTTTATTAGTTTGCTTTAAATTTTGTTTTCCTTGGATTAGTCCCTTTAGTTAGTTTTCTTTCCTTTTTTTAGGACTTAGATCGGCTAACGGAGCCAATAAACTCGTCAGGGTGGGTCATCCCAAACAACTTGGGTTATTTAGACAACCCCAGACCAGATCCACTCTTCCAGTTGGCGAGCGTTCAATTTCTCCCGTCAACAAATGGCACTAGAAGGAGGACATGAAATTTATTAATGGCATGAGGCGGTCGTAAGACTCCTCCACCACCTAATCACTCACCTATAGTGACAAGAAGAGATTCGAACGATAACATCCCTCCTTAAATAGCAACAAAATCAAACGACGATCCACGGATCACAGTCGAACCAGTAACCCCAAATCCTACAAGTGGTGACATACAAGAGATTGTCCGCCAATCTCTCATAAGAACACATAGTGCCTTAGCCCATTTAAGGAAACCAAATCGACCTTTAGACCAACCTTTAGATTTCTCTGATATCAAAGAACAACTTGGAGGCACTAACCTCACTATGAACCCTACAGATCCAATCCTCACTCCTGTTGTAGGAGGATCTGGAATACCTCCCTCACTACCTCCATCATCTCCCTCTTCTTCGGGAGGAGACTCTTCTGACAAAGGCAGTTCCCCTTCGCAGCCTTCCACACTGCCTACACCAATGGCCAACCAGAACAATCCTGCCAGACCTTGGCTTGACCAGGATGTCGTAGCCGTACCTGGGGCATAGCATCCCTTACCCAAACATCCGGAGAAGTGGCTTCCCAAGTTTGACCCTGACTCCAAACAGATCACCGAAGATCACATTAAAAAATTTATGTTAGCCATAAGACTCTGCAATGTCGATCACGAAGACGTAGTCTGTAGGTTGTTCCCTTACACTTTCGATGGCAATGCCTCTACCTGGTACTTTGCCTAGCAACCCCATACCATCATGTCTTGGGAAAGGTTTGAATCCTTCTTTTTGGAAAAGTTCGGAGATGATAAAACCTCGGAAGTCCTGGTTATGGAGCTTTCTAGCTTAAAAATGAACCCAAAAGAGAAAATTAAATACTTTAATCAAAGATTCTTAACACTTAAGAACCGAATCCCTACAGATTCCATGCCTTCCGAGAATCTTATCATAGCATACTATACTAAAGCCTTACATCAAAGTATATCCATTTGAGTTAAACGATCTAAGAAAGCCACATTGGTAGAGGCCTTCGAAGAGGCCAGCCAGATTGAAAAAGAAATACTTAGTCTAAAAGACACTACTAGCAATGAAACAGAGACTAGTTCTTCTTCCAAAAAGAAGATCGAAATCCTCCCTAGACCTGCTCAAAGTACATCCAAAGAAGGAGTTGGTGCAGGCTGCATTATTACTGATCCCTTAAGTAACAAAACATTGATTGTAAGTAGGTTAGAATTTGAATGTACTAATAACACACCAGAATGTGAGGCTTTACTGCAGGGCCTCAGAAAAGCTTTAGATATGAACATTTAAAATTTGACTGTCTTTGGCGATTCCGAAATCGTAGTTAGACAGGTAAGAGATTCTATCCACTGTCTGTCTCCGCATCTTAAAAGCTACCAATCCGAGGTATGGAATTTAATGAATAAATTTTCTGCTTTCAATATAAATTTTATTCCTAGATTGAATAATTCTGAAGTTGATCTATTAGCTAACGTAGTTTCTAAACTCTTTCCTGCAGAAGGCTTGTCCCCAAACGCATTCTCTGTCGAACTATTGTTCAGGCCATCCATTCCCAACAACATCATGAACTAGAGAGTCTTCGACAACGATCAGCAGATTATTAGCTTCCTGCATATGCAAGAAACTTTTCAAGGCACGGTGATCGACGAATGCACTCACGACGACAATTTGCGCAATTTCATGGTAATACCAGAACCGAGGACTCTTGAATCTTCATCGGACATGGTAAATTCGATCCCTAAATCTGTAGTTAGATTAGAGAAGTTTTATGATCTTCAACATAAATTCAAAAAATCGGTCAACTGTAAAACCAATAGTTCCTCGTTATCATATGAAAAAGTAAACTTAGGAACTAATGACAATCCGCGGTGCATTAATCTAGGGGTAGGATGTTCTGAACAAGAAAAAGATGCATTTATTAAATTGTTTAAACAATTTAAAGATGTTTTTGCATGGACGTATGATGACCTCAAAACTTTCGACCCTAACATCATACAACACATCATTCCTATGAAACCCCAAACCCTACCCTTTCAACAGAAATTAAGAAAAATGCACCCTAAGATCGAACCGACCGTAAAAAAAGAATTAAATAAACTCCTGAATGCTAAGATAATTTTACCAGTTATGCACACTCAATGGGTTTCTAACCTTGTCCCTGTCCGGAAGAAAAGCGGGGAAATTCGACTTTGCATCGATTTTTGAAACCTTAATAGAGCGTCTGATAAAGACAACTACCCTGTCCCACCCATGGAATAGATCCTTCAACAGGTATCTGGTTCTGAGAGGCTATATTTATTGGATGGTTTCTCAGGGTACAACCAACTCCTGATGTCTCCTCCAGACCAACTTAAAACTACCTTCTGCACTCCATGGGGCACCTACACTTATTGAAAAATGCCCTTTGGATTGATTAATGCCGGTGCCACTTTCTAGAGAGCGATGGACATCGCTTTCCAAGGCTTAATCAATCAATCCGTCATATTTTAATTAGATGATGTTATTGTATTTTCCAAAAACAAAACCGATCATCTAGCTCATTTACGAGTCGTTCTACAGCGATGTCGTAAATACGGCGTTTCCTTGAATCCTAAAAAATCCATATTTGCGGTAGAACAAGGTAAACTCTTAGGATTTATTGTGTTAAGAAAAGGGATGATTATCGACCCCGAAAGGAATCAATTCATCTCAAAACTCCCCCCTCCTACATCCAAAAATTCTATGCAGTCTTTCTTAGGAAAGATAAACTTCGTCAGGAGATTCTTCCCTGGTTTCTTCGAAATGGTCAGACTTCTTCAGAATTTAATTAAGAAAGACGCACAATATCATTGGTGACCCATAGAAAATCAAACTTTTAATGCAATAAAAAAGGCCATAATAGACGCTCCTTCTCTCATGATCCCCGACTTTTCGCAAGACTTTACACTCTACACTTTTGCTTCTGATTGTTCCTACGCTACCGTCCTAACTCAAAAGAACACTGAAAATAATGAGGTACCCATTGCCTTTATGAGCTCTACTTTCAAAGGCACTGAACTTAATTACCATGTGGTAGATCAGAAAGCCTACGTTGTTTTCAAAGCAGTCAAACACTTCTGGTCTTATCTTTTGAAATCTAGGACGAAAGTTATTGTCCCTTACCCAGCCGTCAGGAACCTGTTAGTGTAGAAAGAACTAGGAGAAAAGAGGGCTAACTGGGTTACTTCTTTATAGGAGTACGACATAGAAATTAACCCAGATCAAATAGTGAGAGGCCAAGGGTTATGCAAGTTAGTTGTTGATTCAGCAGCGGGACAGCAAGAAGAGAACGTTAGGTCAAACCTAGGACAGCACAACCAAAATGTAATATGTTGTGCACAAAACTCTGTCAGTTGGTGGTATGATGATATAAGATTCTATCTGGAACATGGGTCGGCCCCCCATCACCTAGATCCCACTAAAAGAAGAGAGTTGAGATTAAATTTTTCCTCTTTTCATTTGGTTAATGGTATTCTGTTTCGTCAAAATTTTGATGGCATACTGATGCGCTGTCATGAGAAAGATGAAGCAGAAAAAGTCTTACTAGAATTGCATGCAGGAGAAGTTGGTGGGCATTTTGGTGGTGACGCCACTGCCCATAAAGTTTTGAGAGCCAGTTGTTACTGGCCCACACTTTTTAGAGACGCCCATGCCTTGTGTCGCAAGTGTATTATTTGTCAAAAAGTATGAGGGCGGTTACAGAAACCAACCTTTCCTTTGCAGCCTGTTCTAGTAGACTCTCGTTTTCAGCAGTGGGGCCTTGATATCATAGGTCCAATCAATATGCCATCCTCATAGTAGCACAAGTTTATCATAACAGCCACAAATTATTTCACCAGGTGGTCAAAAGTTGCTGCATTAAGAACTGTGAATACCAATTAGGTAATTACCTTTTTAAATTTGAATATTATTACTCGTTTTGGTATCCCTGATTGTTTAGTATTCGATCACGCTTCTTATTTTTCATCCCTTGGGATCAGTGAGTTCGCTTTAGAAAAGAGAATTAAATTGAAGTATTTTGCCAGCTATTACCCGCAGGGCAATGGATTGGCAGAATCAACAAATAAGAATCTAATTAAAATCATCAAGAGAATGGTAGCTAAAAATCACAAAAACTGGCACAATGCACTGTTAAACGCAATATGGGTCGATAGGGTAACACCAAAAACTATTGTAGGTAACTCCCCCTTTTTTCTCATTTATGGAAGAGAAGCAATTCTACCACCACACATTCTTCTTCCCTCACTACAGTTATCACAAAGAATACAAGGAGAAGACTGTCCCCCTTTGGAAAACCAAATTAACACCTTAATGAAACTAGAAGAGGTAAGATCCCAAGCTAAACGTAAGTTAGATAAGCATCAACTGGTGGTCAAAATATGGTTCGATTCTAACTCTGTCTCTAATAGGAACTTTGAAGTAGGTGACCTTGTTTTGAAGTGGGACAAACCGCATGAGGGAAAGGGAGAGCACACAAAATTTCAAAACTTATGGCTTGGACCATTTTTAATTGCTGAGAAGTTGGGTCCTAGCTCTTTCCAGTTACAGAATCAAGAGGGGAAACCTGACACCTATCCGGTGAATGGCCAAGCTCTGAAAAGATATTTCGCTTGATGACAACCCTTTGTATATTATGTAAATATTTTGTTTTGGGTTTGCTTTTCTTTCACTGTTTTGGCTTTGAGTTTTTCCTTTGTGCTTATCATATTTGTTTTTGAAAATATACATACCTGTGTGTTGAACTATTCAGACAAGGAAAACATAAAATTCTTTCGCTAAAATGACCACGGAAAAATTGTGTAAACATCAATTATATACTTCTAAAATTTACATCTATGTTGAAAAAACTGTTGTTTCAAAGAAGTTAAATGATTTTGATCTGTGAGTAAAGCCTGTCACAATCATCCATTATCTTTTTACATTGTCCCAGTTCCTTAAGGGAATGACTCAGAAGATGTCTCCCTACCTTAGAAGGTCAGTTTTGTAAACAAACCACCTCTGGATCTTAGTGAAGGACAGTTCTAAAAAAAAAAATTGAGGTCTGTAGAAAATGCTAAAATATCATAATTTTCAGCGTCACCCCGCTCAATTATATATCTTTAAAAAATTAAATCATTAAAGAGATGTGGGAAGTGCTTGTAAACCCGTTAGGATGTTGAACAGGTCTGTTGGTAGCGGGTAAATGCATGCATGATGCCAAGACAACTTCACCAGGGTACTGAACAGGCCCGCTGGCAGCGAAGCAATGTCGGGTATATGAAAATTTGCAAATATGAAACCTCTGACCTTAAAATGTCCTTTATTCTGATCTGGAACTTCTTGGCAGGATACGGATATCAGAGTGGGTTAAATGGAAACCCTGTTGAGGCTATGGACGCCTGTTGGCAGTAGTGGCTCTGTTAACAGTATTGAAGATTTTATCTTTAATATCGTGGCTCGCCTATCTTGGGACTATTATCAGTTTTCATCCTTTAAACACTGCTGGAATATTTGATCATTGATGATGTTTAAACAATTTTTTGGTTATTTCTGTGGAATTATGCTTGTCATCTTAATCTAAATTTGTTCTTTTCGAAGAGATAATTGCTTCTACCAATCTGTCGCCATTGTTGGCAGCCAATTCGCATTTTTATCCTATCCTTACAAGCTGCCTACACTAGTGTTTTACAACCCTTGATTTTCATCGCAATCTTTGGAATAAAACAACACTATTATTTTGCACACTTTGTTCTCGTTTTCACCACTGGAAGAGTGAAAATTTTGTTTTCAAAGTCACATTAAAATCGTCACTGGATTATTTTGGTCAATCTTGTCTATGTTTTCATTGCATTTTCTATTTAATTATAGTCGCACAATTGGCAAGACACCAAGATCTTTACTCATTTGGCATTTTTTTAATTGTTAATATGACTTCGTTTTTATAAGACTGTGATGATATTCTTATGACCGAGTTTTTGATGCATTGGTGGTTTTGATGTTCTATAGTCTTTCATTGATTTCCTTGACACATTGTTTTCATGAAAATACATTAACGTTGTGATTATACCCTTGGTGTAATCATTTCATACAACACATATTTCATATGATCGAACCCTTGGTGTTGATTTCAAATCATTGTTTTGATTTTAAAACTATGCAAACACTATGCTTGCGCGAATGTCTGTTCAACTTACCATAGATTTCATTAATTGTTTGAATGGCATGGTCTTTAACATATGCAATGGTGATTTGAATTTCTATATGCGTTGTCGGTTGTACATTAGGAAATGACTGTTTTGCATGGGTTGAGCTAGCTCCACCACCCTCACACACTCGGGCATTAATGCCTTCCCCCTATTCCCGGTTAACTCTGTAGTTTTTGGGTAAGCCTGTGAGCTTTTTGATCCCACGAATGAACTATCCAAACCCTTACCCATTTACTTTTCTCACTATGTGCCTCCGTCCATGGCACCTGTGGTGCGCATAGACCCAAATGGTAGCCAAAATCTGTTGCTATTCGATAATGCTCGCCAAGATTTGGAAAATGGTGGATGGTTGTTGTTTATCCAAAGGTTCGAGGGTTTCAACCTTTCAGTTGCCCAACAATTCTCCCTCACCTTCAACAGATGCAGGGCTAAGGTCGGAGACGTACAGCTTGAGATTAATGAGGAATTCATGAGTTCAGCTACAGGACTACCAGCTACAGGGAAAAGGTGGTTTAAAAATTCCAAAGTAGACGAGGTCTCGTGATCGCTTCTATTCACGTCAAGGAAGATTGTTTCCTGTGATAAAGGTAATCCTATCACTACCCTCAAACCCAGGTGGCACAATCTTTTGGTAATTGTTAAACAGTTTGTGACCTGCGAAGGTCGGTATGGCTTGGTATTTCTGTATCACCTTCGGTTGTTGATGAATTTTATAGGCTATCCCTTGAATATGCCACATTATCTCTTCCGTAGTCTTTACAAGATGTCTAAAAGATTCAAGCATGAGAAGGTTGATAGCAGCCTTTTCCAACACGTCTTGATTAAACTTGTTATCGTCCACAATTTGAGACTTAAAGGCGACTATTGGTAGGCCTTCCTATCTAGGAATGGCTTTTCCACCCCCGAGTCTGTCCAAGTGGACAAGGTTGTGGTTACTGAAACATTGGTTGGAACAGTCGTGCTACTTCACATCCTTCTACCCCATGTCAAACCCTCGGATTGCCCCGACATGGACCTACCCAATACTACTGTCGACCCGGGTGCTAAAGAAAATATTAAGGTCGTCAAAAGGCCTATGAGGAGGAAAGGTAGAAGCGATACTACTATCAATAGTAAAGGGAAGAAAAATGCCCGATGGATATCCAAATGTTCTAGGAACAAACCCAAGCAAAACGTCGACCAAAAGCCCATAGTGTTGAGCGAGGACTTGGACTCTGATATTGAGCATTTCCTATCTGATGAATATCCCTATTGTCATGGCCTATGCTCTACAGAACCCTACGACTATGTCTCTAACTTACCTCCGTGCCTCAAAAACGACCCTAACAAACCAGGAATCAAGCTGCATAAGGAAACCCCTGGTAACTTGAACAAACCCTCATCGGTGATGCCGAAGCTCAATCAATCACCATGTGCTCAATGTAATGCCTGGCTTGAGTTTTATTACACCAACGTTCCCCTGTTGCAATCAAGGATCAAATTGTTAGAGGAACGGGTGACAATGTATTCAAAAGAGAGAGACAAGCTTCAAACCAATGAGAAAAAACAAAATACCACTGGTTCAATTGTCTTCAGGAACGTTGAGGCAGCAACGACCTTTGTCAATTCAAAATTATCATGACCAAGTTTCCCAAGCGTGTGTTTTGATATTGATTTTTCTTTGTGAGTTTTCTTGAGTTAATTTAACCAATTGGAATTGTTCTCAATTACCTCTATTCGTTTTGATAGAAATGGTTTTGTTATACTCGGATCGCTAAAAACGATTTCGTTGTGAATCATGTACAGTAGATTCATTTTGCTAAAATTAAATATAGCTATGATTTGGTTATGCGATTTTATTGTGCTCAGATTAGTATAAGCGATTGGGTTGTTTGTGATTCTGTTTGGTTTTCTTTGAAACAATTATGTACGTTTGAATTAATATAGTCGATTGGGTTTTGTTTTCGTTTAGTTCTGTTCAAATATATTTAAGGAATGATTCTGTTTTGTTTCCATTTTGGATTATGATTGCATTCGACCTGTATAAAAGATTGGTTTGCCAAAATCTTGTGGCGATTGATACGATTTTGCATAACGATTGTGTTGGCCCCAAACTGTTTCGATTCGTTCCTGTTTGATTTGATTTGCAAATGATTGTTGCGTGCCTTGAGTTAGCATAACTAATTGTATGAGTTGGATTGGTATTGAAGATATATCTGATACTTCTTTATTAGTTTTGATTTTGAAAAATGATTATGTCAAGCTCGGATTGGCATATTTTGTCTCTATTGAATTCGTATGAAAGACTTGGCTAAATCGATTATAGTCTATTTTGAAATTGGTTCAAGAGATGATTTCATTGGTTCCCCAACTGTCAATCAATTATGTATGTTCTGAATTGGTAATAAAAGTTGTTTGACAAATCCCACATATCCTGTTATCAATTGGTTAATTCAATTACAATTTCATTTGTTTCAATTTGCATACAAGTTTTGATATTTTGTGGTATGAATGATTCGCTTCATTTGGAATTAGTTTTGGTTTAATAAGTCGAATATAATTCTGTTAAGTTTTGGATTGATGTTAAAACGATTTTGTGCTCAAATTAGACCAACTACATAATCACAAGATTCTGTAGCTAGTCTTAAAAATTAGATTTTTATCAATTTTATCAATAAAACATTATCTAAACTTTTGTATTCTTGTCTACTTACAGGTACCTACAAATTTCATTGACAAATTGGACATGCTGTAGCAGTTTAGATATAGTTTTCAGTTGCTAGTCATAGGCAAAAATAGGGACTTGGGAGATTATTCCCAGATTTTTTGTAAATTGCTTTGATAATTCCCACAGGGATGTTTTACCCTGTGGGAGGTCTTTAAATACTTGTTATTTTTTCTAATTGACCCATCATCATCACTGTTGGGAGAACAAGACTATGGATTTATAATACAGACTGGGATGAAAGTTGATGTCTTGTAACAACTTTAGCTTTCAATATATCAAACTTTTGTTTCAAGCTTTATTCTTATCAGTTTGCAATCAGTCATCGACTACTTTAGCTATCATGATTCATTGCATGTTGATGTGATTTTATTTATATGTTGTCCATATCTGATGTCTCTTATTTCTTTTTAGTATAGCAATTACCCTGTTTCAGTTTAATGAATAAAGGTTTATCTTCTTCATTAATTGAACTGTTCTCTACAAATCTTTGCATACAGATTTATCCAAATGTGTTGATTTGTAAATTATAAGATTGTTGTAATTTTTTATGTCTTGTTTGTCCTGTCATTTATATTTGAAGAGCACGGTTTCTTTGCATTTACGAGAAGCTTGTGGAGAATCTGGTGCGGGTTTTCTCCCACCGAACAGCTAAATCAATTATTGCATACAGGACAAATTTGAAGCGTTACTTCAGGTCAGTTTGTTATTTGTTATTTGATAGTTAATTTATTAGTGTTGTTTAAGTAGTTTAGATAGATATATGTATAGTTCAGATTCATAGTCAGAATTATTATTGTAGTTGCTTAGCTTAGATAGTTTTTATTTCAGTTCTTTCTCATAAAATTATAAAGATCAAAAAACAATAGTTTGGTTGTCTTAGGACAGTTTACAAATTATTTTTGCAGGTTTTCATTTAAATCTGTAATCTGTAAATATTGTATATTTGTAATTAGATCTATTTCTATTGATAATTGAACATTTAATTTTATAGAATTATTACTATATAGTATTGATATTAGACTGTATATATTTATTTTAGATTTGTTTATTAGTTTTCTTTAAATTTTGTTTTCCTTAGATTAGTCCCTTTAGTTAGTTTTCTTTCATTTTTTTAGGACTTAGATCGGCTAACGGAGCCACTAAACCCATCAGGGTGGGTCATCCCAAACGGCTTGGGTTATTTAGACAACCCCGGACCGGATCCACTCTTCCAGTTGGCGAGCGTTTAATTTCACCCGTCAACAAGAATTTGTATCAGTCTAAGTCCCTGGTAAATAAATTATTCTTGAGAAAGAGGCTATATAACTTGAGGATGAGAGATGGAGAATCGGTGGTAGAGCATTTGAACACCTTCAATACTGTGGTAAGTCAGTTAGTATTATTTGAGATTAAAATTTCAGATGAAGATAAATGTATTAGTTTTTTGTGTTCTTTACCAGACTCTTGGGATAGTCTGGTTGTGGCCATAGGTAGTAATACAACTTATTTGAAGTTTGAAGAAGTGGTCTCATCCTTGTTGTCGAAGGATATGACATGGAAGAATATGGAAGGACATAGCACAGACGCATTATTTGTAAGAGGACGTTCCCAGGAAATAAATACATCTAATTTCTCAAGTGGGAGATCTAAGTCTAAGGGTAGATCTAAATCTCTTGGAAATTTTGTAAGGGTATGTTGGAGGTGTGGAAAAGAAGGGCACTACAAGAAGCAGTGTAGATCTAAAGATGAGAAAAATAAGGGATCTGAAGAATCTTCTTCTACATAAGAAAGACCTCCAAGGAAGAACGAGGGTATGTGTACTTGGCCTCTTCAAGCACACATGTAGATCATGAGGCATGGTTGATTGACTCTCATGCATCCTTTCATATGACTCCCCACAGGGAGTGGTTCTGCATGTTAGAACCCTATATAATAGGGGAATCAGTGTTCTGAATAATATCTATCTATTTCAGGCATTATTCTTTTGCTCATGACACATAGTGAAGGCGACAGAAAGCACTCAACACTGACCAAGCATAAGATGAGTACCTGGATGCGAGCTTCAAAGCAAGTTCTTGTGCATTTTTAGCAAAAAATTATGAATTGGTTTGAATGGAAAAATGTTATTCTTGTGGGTAAATACAATGTTTGGTTTATTAGCCAAAATTTGGTCTTTTGAGCCAAAATTGGCCCCTCGGCCTTTATGCAGAGTTTTTTGTCTTGTTTATCAAAATATAAATTGTTTGACAAATATTTTTCCAAAAAGTATATTGGCCGAGGGCCAACCTCCAAATACTCAACACCAAGTATAAGCACCATTTCACAAACCAACAACAAACAGAAAAGCCAGCGCCAGCGCCAAACTCCAAAGCATAGCCTCGAGCTCACTTCATTGAAAGACCATGTGACTATTGGCTCATATAAACACCAAAAGTTCATTTTACCACGTGCATGTGGGCTTATTGCCACAAGGAAAAATAAACGCAGCAAGTCCCCAACCAAGAGAAAGCGCAAGTATCTTTTCATTTTTAGCCCGCATGTGCCTTTGCTTATGTCAAATTTTGCAGAGGTGAATTCATTGGCGCCAAAGAAAGATGTAGAATAAATGGAGAGCAAACTGCTAAATTTCCAATGCAAACAATGCGTCACACATGTGTCATTAGAAAACATAAAGGGTTTCATCATTGGTTTCCCAGCTTGTGGGTGTATTTGAGCTTTAAACAAATGGATTAGTTAAGTGTTAATGAAAACCGGTTCATACAGTCGCTCGTGAGCCATTATCCTTGCAAATTTTCTCTTTCTTTACATCGTGGAGGTTTTTTTTTCTTTGTGATGACAGTTGAATATAGAATTTTTGAGAAGGGTATTGATCAACAAAAAAAAAAAGAGTCTGCAGATCGATCATATTTTTGTCTTCAGATGTATGGTTGTAGTGCTAAACAAGTAGACACTTGAAGTGGTTGATGTAGAGAAAAATATACAATGGACGCTCACCATGAAGACCGCATATGTTAATGAAGGTCCTAAATGACAAATGTTTGCAGGTGCCTGCTCAATTGTCAAAGAGAAGAAAGCAATAGCGCACACACAAGTGCCAAAGCTACGTCCAAAAATCTGAAAAAAGTTGACAGTACACTAGAAGAACTGGAAAACCTTGATGATATGTGGAATACAGAAAAGGAATCCATGAAATACCCTCTAGAAAAACTGGAATATGATGCAACAATCACTTCACAATTCCTGACGATTTTTGTACATTTCACGGGATGAATATTTTATGTCATTCGATGGAAATTTTCAAAGGAACTAGGACACATGGCAATGAAAAAAATCAGTAAATAGAATTAGATCCCAGATTATAAGGAAACAATTAGTGAATAAAAGATGAGACGATTGAGCATTTACAGGAGCATAGACAGACAACCTTTAAGCATCTCGTTGACAGATGGCAGAGGCATTTAAATGAGTAGATCAGTGATCGAGGGACAGTTAGGAACAAATGGAATAGTGAAGGGATTTAACTCCAACACTTGAGGTGGCATAAGATCAATGTGTAGAAAATCCCAAATTTCCAGCAAGCAATTTCAACAGATGATAATCAAATCCTGTTTTCAAGGAAACAATAAATCATTAATTAAAGCCAATTCCAGATTTGTAGCAGTGACATGAGATTGAGATAAGATCAAATTGGTCCATATATTGAAAAAAATTAAGAAAGAAAAGAAAAAAAGAACTGAGAATACGTCAAGCCTATTTGATCCTCCTGACAGCAAGCAGCAAAAAATGACAGAGGGCCCAGATTTTATGGAAAAGATCCCCCAACAACTCAACATTCATTTCCAGCAGTTCCAGAATTCGAGAGACCTATCAAACTTTCTCAAATTAGTTGTTATTTATATTTTTACTTGATTTTGTTTCCGGAAGGCTAGAAAAATTGTTTACATTGTAAAGCATATATATTTTATGATTTTCATATGGAAGGGGGGGGGGATTTTTGAAGTTCAACCTGAAGGATATAATCTTCTTTGCTAGACTGGGGTCCTTGCTTTTCCAGGAGTATGTTCTGTAATATTTAGATGACCGATCAGTAAGAGAAAAATTGTTGACAGGATTCTTATGTCGAGGTGTTGGTGGCGTGTCCTCTCTCTGTTAAGTATTTTTCCTGTTATCTTTTCACTTGTTTTCAATTCTTATTTTCAAAGGATAGTAAAAGATTAGAATTTATTGGTGAAATACTCAGCATCTAGTTCTTGATGATCTTGATGTTCTCTTCTAAAAGATCAGTTAAGGAATTCTTAGCTTCTCCTTTGCTTGTCTTTTTCCTCCCCTATTTCTTCCTCAAATCGACACCATTCAAACTTAATTTGATCCAACATTTCCACTACCTTGCCCTATGTAAGAGATTTGTCTAGATCTGAGAGTGAATCACATTTTTTAAGTGCAGACCCCATTTTCCCAATGGCCCTCCTTGTTGTCCCAAACCAACCATTTAAAAACCAAAAACCCTGATCCCTCACAACTAGCCTAATATCCTATTTCAAACCAAGCTAAATCATACAGAGAGAGCCCTCTCTAAGTCTTGGAGGGATAGATCCAAGACTCCAAGTGGTTGACACAATTACCTCCGTCAATTTCTTCTTCAACCAAGAAGTTACAGAGCGTTAACACTGCGAATATGAAAAGTATGATGGGGGTAATGTTTTCTTAGGTAATGATTCGACAACCAGAATTATAGGAAGAGGAAGGGTCAAGTTGAGGGTCATAGATGGGAGGATTAGAACATTGCCTGGTGTTTTTCACGTCCCAGGTATGGAAATAAATTTGATTTATGTAAGAAAAATGGAATATGCAGGGGTAAAAACAATTTTTGAAAAGGGAACTTCCAGGATGGTTCGAGGAGAAATGGTGTTGATGAAGGGAGTTCAGTTTGGAAATTTGTATAAGCTACTAGGAAGAACTATTAGTGATGGGTGTAATAGCTCCATTTTTCCTGATATTGGAGTTGAATAACAAAGAACTCCTACAGTCTCTAGAGAAAATGTTATGTTGTGGCATCAAAGACTGGGGCATATCAGAGAGAAGGGTCTTCAACTACTACACGGTAAAGGTATGGTTGAAGGTATGTCTAAATTCTCTCTGGATTTTAATTTCTGTGAACATTGTCTATATGGGAATAAAAATTGGGTAAGATTCCCCTCTGGTGCAACGAGGGCAGAAGAAATTTTACATCTAGTTCACAGTGATGTTTTTGGACCTGTGTCGGTCCCATCATTGGGAAAATCTGTGTACTATGTCTCATTTATAGATGACTTCTCAAGGAAAACCTGGATATATTTCCTCGAGAAGAAATATGAATTATTTGACAGGTTTAAAGAGTTTAAGTCTCTTGTTTAGAATCAAACAGAGAAAAGAATTAATGTGTTGAGGATAGATAATGGTGGAGAGTTCTGTGGGAATGAATTTGAAGAATTCTGTAAGAAGTGTGGTATATAAAGGTAGAAGAATACTTCATATACACCTCAGCAGAATGGAGTTGCAGAAAGGATGAACAAGACGTTGATGAAAAAAGCAAGGTGCATGCTCAGTGGTGCCAGGTTAGGGCACAAATTTTGGGCAAAGGTAGTGGGTACTACATGTTATCTGGTCAATAAATCACGTTCATCAGCATTGGGTGTCAAGATGCCACAAGAGGTATGGACTGGTAAGGAACCTTCTCTCACACATCTTAAGGTATTTAGCTGCGATGCATATGTTCATATTCCAAAGGAAAACTGGAGTAAGCTAGATAAGAAGGCTGAAAATGTATCTTTATTGGATATAAAGATGGTATCAAAGGTTATAAGCTTTAGAACCCAGAAACTAAGAAGGTAGTGTATATCTGAGATATGGTATTTAGAGAAATGAAGGATGTTGTTAAACGGGAAGTCCTACCAAGTAAGGAAGAACTAGAGAAGATAGAGTTTGACTTAAAGGATGATGAATTAGACTCTACAGAAGAACATGAATCAGAAGAAGAAGATCCTCATACTCCAGTATTGAGGAGATCGCATCGAGAAAGAAGGATACCGGAAAGGTATAGTCCACTTGATTTTCATTCAAATTTTTCTTTGTCTATTACTGATGATGATCCTAGAACTATCAGGGAGGCAATGGATTCAAAGGATGGAAAACTCTGGAAAAGGGCCACGGAAGAAGAAATGGCATATTTGGATAAGAATGAGGCTTGGGATCTAGTGGAGTTTCCAACTAGAAGAAAGACCATTGGTAGAAAATGGATATTTAAAAAGAAGTTGAATGCAGAAGGAAAAGTGGAGAAATACAAAGCTCGATTAGTAGCAAAGAGTTATTCCCAGGTTGAGGGAATTGATTTTGGTGAGATTTTTTCTCCTGTTTCCAAGTTAACCTCTATAATATTTCTATTATATGTTTCTACTTCATTTGATTTTGAAATAGAACAGATGGATGTGAAGACAGCATTCCTGCATGGGAATCTGGAAGAAGAAATCTATATGAAGCAACAAGAAGGTTATGTTGTGAAAGGAAAGGAGTTGGTATGCAACCTGAAAAAGTCCCTATATGGTTTAAAACAATCACCAAGGATGTGGTATCAAAAATTTGATACTTATATGTTGGGACTTGGCTTCGCAAGAAAAAAAGAGGATCACTGTGTGTATTTTAAATTAATTGGTGATCATTTGATTTATTTTTTCTTATATGTGGATGACATGTTGTTGATAGGAAACAACAAGGAGATTATCCAGGATGTGAAAACTCAGTTTTCCTCTAAATTCGACATGAAGGATCTTGGTGCTTCGAATTTAAATTTGGGCATGGAAATTAAAAGAGATCGAAAAAAGAGGAAACTATGGTTAAATCAGAGAAAATATGTCGAGACAATAATGCAGAGGTTTAATATGCAGGAATGTAAACCGGTCAAGGTTCCTATTCTTGTTGGTGTAAAGTTATCTGCAGATCAGTGTCCCAAGACACATTAAGAAGAGGAGGACATGTCTCATGTTCCATATGTGAGTGCAGTTGGTATTTTGATGTATGCAATGGTCTATACTAGACCATACATTGCACATGCAGTGGGAGTTTTGAGCAGGGATATGTCAAAACCAGGGAAGGAGCATTGGACAGCAGTAAAAATGGTTTTCAGGTATTTGTGTGGCACTGCTAGCTATGGATTGTGCTACGAAGGAAGACCAAGATTGGAAAAAGTGGTTGATATACATGGCTTTGTGGATGTAGACTGGGCTAGAGATTTGGATCGTAGGATATCTACAAGTGGGTATTTGTTTAGCCTATTTGGAGGAGAAATAAGTTGGATGAGAAAAACACAGGTTGTAGTGGCACTTTCAACTATAGAATCTGAATACATGGCAGCCACTCATGCAAGTAAGGAAGCAGTATGGTTACAAATATTGTGTTCAGGTATTGGGTTGGTATAACAAGTTGTAAGGATAGAGTGTGACAGTCAGAGTGCAATTTTTCTAGCGAAGAACCCTTCTTATCATTCAAAGACAAAGCACATTGATGTTCAATATCACTTTGTGAGAGACATGATTGAAGAAAAGAAAGTATCATTGATGAAAGTGGAGACTTTGAAGAATGTTGCAGACTCATTAACAAAATCTGTGAGCACTGAGAAGTTCTCTTGGTGTAGAGGATCCATGGGCATTGTTGCCCTGGATTTTTGACTATACAGCCTTGTAACCCCCTATGTGCAAAGAAAACAAGAAGTGGGAGAATGTTGTGTATGTGTTATATTTTTTACATTAGTAGTATTTTTTCTGCCTCAAGAAACATGATACTTGCCTCGGGAAATGTGTCATGTATTTAGGTGGTTTTTTGGCACATGGTTTTTGCCAATGGTTTTCTATTTCTAGTTAAGGAATTAGGGTTTTGGACTAATCCAGATCATCAGGTTAGGGTTTTGGATGTCATTGGATCCTATATGTATATTGTATTGTAAACAATGTATCACAATGAATGAATATAGAATATGTTGGTTTTCCCGGTTTGGGTTTTCAGGGGAAAAATCTTTGTGTAATGTTTGTATTTTCCATTGTATCTTTTCTGTTCTTTTCTGAATATCTGTTTTTAGTAGATATTGTACAAGGTTAGAATTTATAATCTGAGTATAAATAGATCAGTTCAAGATTTTTTTAAGGTCATCAATTGGTTTAGCAGAGATCCCTATTTTGTAATATTTGATAACAGAATTGTTCTCTGGTTTTTTATGATACTTGAGACTTTCGCATTAATAGAATTCATCTTCTTTCATATTGTGTTTAAATTGTGTTGAAACACTCGTGCATGGAGGATCTAGATGAGGGTTGTGGTTGTATTGTAATGTAGGTTTGATTATAATGTTGTTGTAACCTATTCGAGTACTTTCTCTTTGTTATCTTATTTTCCCTTAAAATGCTTGTGCATGGAGGGTCCAGATGAGTTGTTGTAGTTGCATGGTAATGGAGGTTTGATTATTTTTCTTCTGTGACATATTTCAATGTATGAAACCTGAGTTCAAGAGTGATCTTGTGCCTGAGTTTTTCTTCACCAAGCTGCTTGAAAGTCGGATGCTCATGGCAGACTTGTCCACCTTTCTCACTAAGTCTTCCTTCAATTCACCTTTAAACTCTAACCACTGACTGAAGTTAATGAGGACCTCATTTCCCTATGCATTGCTTGTCTAGTTTCTATGTTAAATCATTCTTGTACTGAGTTTTATCCATTTGACCTCCACTCATAAACCTACCTCCACAAACATTCGACGGGTATTGGGCTTATCCTCTTGCAATATGAGGGTGACTCTCAGTGCCAACAACTTGAATGATAGAAATTCTCTGAGAAATTAAGCAGGGATGATTGGTTTCCTATCGATTTCTCATTTATCAAAGACCACTTATCTCCTCATGTTTACATGTTCAAGGATGAGAGGGAAAATCACCCATCATAATTAACATGGTTTCTTGAGCATACAACTGTTAATGATTGATGAAATTGTATGTAATATGTAATTTAGGAATTTTCTTTATTCTTGTAATGTTTTAAAATTAATTTCATTTCCAAATTTACAAGCATGGATAAAGTTTAAGTTTTGGTTGTTTCTTTAAGCATGAAATCAATGTATATTTATTCTCTCATAATAACAATATTGGTTAAGTTCTTTTAGAATTTTTTGTTCTGGTACTACTAGTACAGAAACCAGTAGGTTCATGTACCAACATTATAGATATTTAAATCTTTTTCAAGGGTACATTTTGCAACATATTTTCAGTAGCTTTCAGCTCTAGCATACTTCATTTATCTCCTTCTGTTAACATGCACTGGTTCCACATAGTCCACTTTCATCTTGCAAAAAGTTTGTGTGCTAGTGAGATTTTGCATGAGGACCTGCAAACCAATGGGTTTGGGGGTGAGAGAGAGAGAAATAAGGAATCTCAGAAAATCAGCATTCATCAAATCTCTCCTAGATATCCATCATTTCTCAATCTTGCTCCACTTCATCTTCAAATTTGAGAAGTCTACATCATGATTTTGTAGACATTTCATCCTGTTCTACATAGTTTACACTTCAACACGCAATGATTAGAATTCAAAGCAAGGGTAACTTGACGTAAAACTGGTACAAATATTTTTAATTTACTAAGAACTTGGAAAACATGATGCATAACCACTATTACCCACTCCCCTATGAATTATCACAACTACTCAGTAAACCCTCCATCTTCACTCCACTTGTCATAATGAACAATATACTCTAATGATAAGACCAAGTAATGAAAATGAAAAATGTGGTATACAGATACAAAGCAACATCTATAATGTCTTCTCTTTGTACATAATAAATCATTCTTAAGCCATCTCAAAGAGGATGAAATCATTGTTGCTTATCCAAACAGAGAACCACAAAGTAAATATTGGTCTTAAAATTGATGTAATATACACAGTATAAAGGAGTACAATTTCATACGACCACCATCACCATCATTTTATAAACCATTCTCCACATGCACACCATTCACCATCACTCTGATACCCCATCCATTACTTGTCCTCCATTTTTATGATAATTTTGTTTTTCTATTTGAAATTCAATCCATGATAGTTTCCAAAGTGTCATTCCACAAGAACCAACACCTACACAAAAGAAACAATGTCACATAAATCTATAAGCAGAGTGTCATAAGTTCTTCACCTTGTTTGCATGAGGACATGCATATCCATGGGTTTGGGGGTGTGTTGGGCTCCAGTTTTGTCATATTTTCTGCCATACAAATACACTCATCATTATACATTCTCCCCGCATTTTGTAAATAATATATCGTTAATTACACCATAAACCTCCATTATCTCTTGTTATTCATCCTATGTCGTTAATACATAATTTTCCATATTTTTAGTGATTAAAAGGATGATTATACAATAGTTTTTTTGATGATGGTTTAATCATATGTTTCTATGTCCAAACAATATGTTCCCAGACTCCAATTCATGTGGTACCAGAAGGTTCTACACTCAACCGATACCTGCACAGTCATCCGGTGCCCACACTCCAGGTCATCTAGTACTCACACTCCAAGTCATATGATAACAGAAGGTTCTACAGTCAACTGGAACTTGCACATTCATCCGGTACCCACACTCCATGTGATTTGGTACTTACCTTGTCCAGTACCGATTATGCGATCTTTCAGTACCAATGTTTTGCTCGTCTGGTACCAGCATCAACAAGAGTATGGTACTAGAAATAATTCAAAAATTTGAAATGCTTCTAGAGGAAAAACGGGGACATAGGTTTTGTCCAGAATGATGTTTACATGTGGAAATATGAGACAGAATTCACCCAAGTCAATGGTCATATTTACAATGAAATTTTTCAAAATGTGAATTAGTTTGGAAGATATGGGTGGATCCCTAACTCAAATTGCCCATATTATTGATTGTGGAGCCTGATTATCTTCCCGACTCAGAGGTCTTGTGTTTTTCAGCCATGTTTATACCCCATGAAGACTTTACACCCCAGAAGTATATACACTCTTCCACACGGGGGAGTGCGGAGGGGGGGTACCCCCTCTACGGGGTCTGGGGGGCCTATCCCCCTAGCTGGGGGTTCAGGGGCAAGCAGGCCCCCGACAGGGGTTCAGGGGCGAAGCCCCGGAAGGAAAAATTGCCTTGTAAAAGTATATTGTAATTTCATTGTAAATATGGACCATTCATTATAAGGTCGCAGATCTAATGATAGAAATTATGTTAGGGTTGTTTTCCCTAGAAGGAAACCCTCTTTTATGCGGGAAATTTATTGCAGCTAGGAATGATGGCGAGTATTGTATTCTGAGAGAGGAGATTGTGAGAGAAAGAAGAGGAAGTTACGGCGGGTTTTGTTGTAGGTTATATCCCTTCATTTGTTGGATAATAATAAAGGAAGGACCTGGCAATTTCTCTAGTGGATGTAGCCCACACTGGGTGAACCACATAAATCTGTGTCTCTATTGTATTGTGTATCTTTTGTGTTTTGTTTCCACGATAGTTTTATTTCATTGCTCCGCGGTCCTATTTTTCTAACACAAATTACAATAAAACTTAGATTTTTGTGATTTTGCTCAAAAAATTGTAAAATTGGCTTTAACCAAAATATGAGTTTGGGGGATTTGGTTCTATCATCTCCCTTTGGATTTCATGTATAAATAAGAGCCTCATAGGGATGAATAGGGGCCATCATTATTATTTAAAATTTGTATTTGGGATAAATTCATCATATTAGAGACATGAAATTGATGAGCAAAATGTTGTAATCAGATATTTTGATTTCTAATAAACAAGAACAGTTCATAGCTGAGATTTGATGCATTATTCCAGTTATGATCTGAATTAATCTTCGAGGAGCATGCTTAGTTCGGATAGGTCCCCTCAATCCAAGTATGTCACTATTGTTATTTATTTTTCTAATTATTTTATGAATTTGATTTGATTTGATTTCCATGCACTGTGTCTTTCAATTCAGCAATTTGATTCTACAATTGGTTTCATGAACAACTCAAATTGATGCCCTTCCACTCAAAGCATCATCATTTTGCATTTAACCTCAATTATACTCCTTTTAAAAGCTTTTAATATATGTGTTTTCATGTTGCTCTATTTATGTGCTTAATGATTATTTGACCAATGATTCATTTCTTTGTGCGTTTCTTTAATTATGCCCATTCATGATTGATTAATTTGCCATCTATTTGTTGCTCGCATTATTAAATGGTGTTTTTCCTTCCTAGTTGTGTCAAATGCATAAAACATAGTTTTGATCTTTAGTTGGATATTTGAATTCATTTATGAATAGAAGACTATTGGAAGCAGGCCAAAGAGAAAAGAAAGGTTGTTTTGGGAAAGAAGGCATGCACAAGGATATCGACAACTCGAAGGAAGAGAATCACATGCACATGCATGGAATACCTAATGACGTTAGGGTTAGGGTTTTTACAATACATTATAATGGATGGCAAGCCAGAAACATATAAATATAGATACCTAGGTGTCATAGAAGGAGCTAGTGAAGAGAGGAGAGACTAGAGTCGGACAGGATATAGAGAGTCTAGACGAGGAGTCTTGTTTTGATAGCTAGTTGTAATGTGTTTCTATATGAACTAATTGTGTAATTTTTTGAGTTGGAGAGGGATCAGGAGGGTAGATCTTGAGGGTTAGATAGCAGGCTAAGGATCCTGGTATGATATAGTCCACCTCACAATAGATCTCGACCCGACTAGAAAGAGTTGTAAAGCGCACGGCGTTGTAGTTTTGGAACTTCTATAATAAAAGAGTCAAGAATATAGATCATTGTGGATGTAGCCAAGGAGGGAGTGAACCATGGTAAAACATGTGTTATGTTATTGAATGCATGTGTTTTCTTATTGTTTTAAAGTAGTTATTGATCTTCTAAATGAATGAGTTGACTATATTCCATGCATAATCGTGAACGACATTTTCTTGCGTTAATAAGTTAAAATAGAACTCTCAACAAACACTCCTCAAATCTCCACTCAATCCTAGGCTGTAAACACTTGAGTATTGCAGTCACCCATTAAGACTATCTCAGGTGAGACTGCACAATGCACTCTATGTGTTGCGTTGCCTTCTAGTTTACCAGGAGGGCCGATAGTTTTAGAAGCTTTGTTGGAACCCTAGTAACCATGAACCCTGGTTCAATCAAATCAAAGATATAAACTCAGATAAGAATAATAACCAACAAATGGTTCCATTTTCGTTGGTTGGAACAGTAGAGGATTGAATAGACAGGATCTGTTGAAAATTGGTGTGATCTTCGGAAGGTGGGTCAAGAGAATAATGAAGTTGACAATGAGAAGGAGAAAAGAATGAACCTCTAGGAGGGGATGTTGAGACCGTGGAATCCCACAAAAGCAGAGATCGAAAGCTAACTGAAGACAAAAGAGCTGGAGTTTGCATAGAAAGATAACAGAAACCCTAGAGTAACATCACACAAATACCTGAAGAAATACATGTTTACTAATTTACACGAAGTCTTTTTCTGTGATTTTAAACACTTATTGCAGGAGTGGATATTAAGGATGAAGGATAACCATGAAAAAAAATGGATATGACTGCTAGAGTGGACCCTAGTACAAATTGAGCAGTTACAACAGGTGAACAACAAATTCACTCGCGCAGTAGATTTTTGGCTCGACAGTATTGTAGCAGGCTTTATAACAGAATTTGTAGTCGATACCGTGAAGTCGTACAGTGCAGTGGAGAAAAATTTTCTACAGTGGCCTCAAGGAAGGTATATTAGATCTGTTTATACTTCTATTAAAACATTGTTGTATACAAAAGGTGTAATGACAATGGAATCAAACAACTAAACTTCCCTATGTGCATGGGGGAAGGGGAGAAGCATTGACAAAAAGAGGATAAATGGAAGGAGGAACCCTTGGACCCAATCATGATGGATGACGACCAGATCAAGCGGATCATGGCGACAGCTGGAAAGACATGCAATAGATTGCCATATCAATACAAGGTTAATACAAAGAAGAGAGTCATAGCCACTAGGGAAGGCTTGGCGAGTGACGAAGAAGAGGTAGAAGATCTTTAGGCTGTGGAGTAGATTAAGGAAATCCTGTGTGCAACATATGAGAGGAAGACGAGAGGTCCAAGAGAGAGGAGAGAAGGAACCAATCCTATCCATGTTAATGTCAGTGTGGAACCCATAAACCCATGGGAAACTAATACACCAATAAGAACACCGGGAGAAGAAGTATAGCGGGAAGTACATCCACACAAGGTACAACAACTGGAGGAGCTAGTTCAGGAAGCACTAGTCAAGTATATACATCGTGCAGAGGTAGTAGTTCATCGTTCAGGATGGCAGGACACAATCCCAACATCAGGTTACCAGAATTCAAAGGAGAAGCGTCGGAGGACCTGGAAAAACATGTGTTCATCTGTGAGAAGATCTGGGAAGAAAAATAGATCACAGACGAGGATACCAAACTTGCACAACTATTTATTAAACTAAGGGATCACGTATTGGATTGGTATATTAGTTTGGCTACAAATAACCCACCAAGCATAAACAAAAAGATTGCAGACATTAAGAAATTGTTGATAAACGAGTTTCAGAAGCCAAGTTCAAAGGATCAATACATGAACGAGATGATAGAAATCAAATAGAAACCAAGAGAATCTGTATGGGATATTGATCAAAGATTCAAGTGATTGAAAGGAAAGTTGAAATATCTCATGACCCATATGAAGCATAGGCACCTATTCGTCAATTCACTACTACCACACTCAAAATATCCATTGTGACAATAAAAGTTTTAGACACATGCAGAGGCTCTACAAGCAGCTCTGCAACTAGAAGAAAACCAATATCAGCAAACAGATCCAACCATCGAAGAACTGAAGGAGGAATTGAAGAACTTGACGTTCCAGCTAAACTAGAACAAAAATAATGACAAACAAGAAGTTGTTTGGTGCACCACATGCAGGATGAAAGGACACCACAAGAACAAATATCCAACATTTGCGCAGTATATGGCAGCTGGAATGCCAAACTCATTACCAACAGGAGGAATGTGGTGCAAAATCTATAAGAAACTGAGCCACAATCCATATCACTTCCCAATGATGTAGAAATACTAGACAGTCCCAAAGAGATCATACAGCAACTTTTGCAAGTCAGTGGGCCACGATGAAAAATATTGTAGAACTATGGATTTTATGTGGGAGAGGACATCAAATTCATATAGGGTGTAGGAAGAAATGATGAATGGGGAAGCCACACCATAGTTTAACCAAGTTCCAACCCCATATAGCACTGTGTAGTAGCGGTATAATATTGTGCAACAACCATATAATACCGTGCAGCCATAGTACAACATAGTGCAACCTTAGTACAACACCACGTAGTACAATCAGGCACCTCAGTATAACGGGTCGAGAGGAGATCGAGTTGGCTACATAGGTGGAGGATGAGCAAGAGGAGGCTTTGGAAGAGGTAGAGGATTAGTGGTATGTCAAAACTGTCAAAAACTGGGACATTATGCAAGGGAATGTCCACTTCCACCAGCAACGTGTATGTATTATCACACATCCGACAACAATACGGAAGAATATCCTATTGGGCCCTTCGTTTTGAGAAATAATTTTGCAAGTTTTGACTAAGAATGAGTTGCGCAAACTCCATCAGAGGCTGGGAGAAAGAGCAACAGAAAGCAGTTGTGGAAGCTTACGCAACACCAACGAAGCAACAAACGATTGCAATAGAACAAGAAAGCATGCAAACCAAGAAGGAAGACACGACCCAGCTATATATAGGACTGAACACAATTGTAAAGGGGTTTTTGTCATTACTATTTTTGTTCCTCTGTCCATTGGTTCATCGCTCTATAATTGGTTCATTAGTTCATGAGTTGAGTCAGGTTGTTCAGGGTCGCCTAGATTTTGGGATTAGCTATTGATAAATGTTGTAGCTTGGGAAAAAGACATGTCTGAGTCTGCAATGGGTTAGAACTATCAACTAGAGGATTAGAGATCTGTGACATGAGCCTAATATCCAAGAGTTTGTATTGAACCCTACTATGTAATTATGAGTCTGTAATCAGAGAAAGATCCTAAAGATAATATGAAGCAGGACCGAAATTCAAAATATGTTGTGTTTTTATGTGCTTACTTATGCATTACAGTATTTCCTTTATGGTTTATGAGTTATATTTGATGGTTCATTTTTTGAATGCTTTCTCACAGCGTAAGTAGGTTGGATTCCTGCATTTATATGTTCCATATCTATTAATGTATCTTGTGCAATAATAGGAATGAGTTCTGACTACTCTATGGATCCTCTTTGGTCTTCTCCCTACCCTTCCCTATCTATCTATCTCAGCAGCGCTTCGAGTGAGACTTCTTCTCTTCAAAGGAGATGAAAATTCCAATGCTCTAGACTACATGGTACCTTTTGTTGGTAACCTGAGAAGGACCTTGGTCTAATCAAATTCGCACCAAGATGTCCAACACTATTAGTAAAGATCCAAGAAAAGAGGAATCAGAATAACTAGAATGTTCAATGAATTTCAGTCGAAGTAAGGGATGAAGGATGAAACATCAACATAGTTATGCATGGAGGAACTAAAACAGGAAATGACGTAGCTCGAAAAGAGCCAGTACAACACCAGTGGGTGAAGAAGAATGTTGAACCAAGGAGACACTTCGAAGCACAGAAAGAAAAGGAAATATTTCAGCAAGCCAGACAAGAATTCTTGAAGAAAGACACTGCGTCGACTTCAACTACACAACAAAGCAAGGAAGTACCAGAGTATGAAATGCCTCCATTGTTGGATCATACTAATGAAATGAATCCCATGGGACAAGTAAGTACAATCAAAATATTTTTGCAATCATGTGTAAAACTAATAAATGACACATCCTCTGTCAAAACATTGCAAAATATATTAGAAAAATGTAGCATTGAGACAGAAGGAAAACTAGAACAAAAAATGCTCAATCACCTACATACAAGGAGATGAACAAGAAGGAATTTTATTTTGAATTCATCATCAAGCCGAGACGATGCAATGTCGAACCAGACCATCTATCTAGGCTAGAGTCGAGAGAAAGTGGCGGAGCAGTGGATGACCAGCTCCTAGATGTAGACTTGTTCAGGATTGAGGCCATACCGAGATATCTGAAGGACATAGAAATCTTTCTCAGTACAAGGGCCTGTCCTAAAACATATTCCGCAACCCGAAAGCACCATATGGTCGTCAGAGCAACAGAGTACCAGCTGATTGCCAAACAATTGTATAAACTAGTACTAAACAACATTCTCAGACGATGCATCCTCGATCATGAAAGGTAGGATATACTCTGGGAATGCCATAGTGGAATAGTAAGAGGCCACATAGGAGGAAAGGTGTTATCAGATAAATCAGTATATGTGGACATTAACAGATCTCCCTAGATCTACCTAGATCTAGAACAAAATAGGACAGGACATGACACTTCCCCTAAGTTACAATCATTGAATTTATCGTTGAGAAAGGAATGAATGACATACCTTTAGATATCGCTTCCTTATGTCTCTACTGTCCCTTCTTCCCTTTGGTATCCTTGAGATATCATATCTACAACAACACAAATCGACCAAGGTGAAAGAAACAATAAAATATTCAATGAAGACCTAAACATGTGATCAAGGAGTCATGTAATAAAATCAGAGTGATTTTATGGGAAAGGGACATGCCACTGTATTTATATTAAATGAAAGTTGAAGATACAACTAGAAGGCTTTGATGTCGCAAGATTCCTTTTGGTGTTCCTTTGTTCCAACACACACACTTTCTCTACACTTGCATGAAGAAGATCCACTATGGCTTGATGGACAAATTGAGGCCTCAAACATCAATTCAAATAGGATTCCTCACACAATTCTGAATCTATTCTTTCATCAATTCTCTATTCAATATTGCTTAATCTCTTCCTTGAGAAACCTTTCATTATATAGGAGAAGGAGAGATGGATAAAGGGATGAGGATGATCTCACTAAATCTGAGAAGTCAGTAGGATGCCAACCATGTGAATTCTAATTCATTTTCTAGAAGATCCTCTTCTATAACCTTCGTAACCTCTTCTCCCCTTTAAGCTTTGAAACAGGTTCACACCCTACCTATAGAGCAGACTTCGAACATCTCGAACTCCAAGTATAGGGTTACCTGTAAGAATGAGGGTTTCTCACGCCCTATAATAAATGTAGCCTGCGAACTCATCTTAAAAATATGTTTTGTAGAATAAGACAATAGTTACTTTTCTCAGGCAAAAGGTCCTTATGACAGCCTGAACACATAACTATAGAGACATCACCAGAGTGACCAAAATAATGCGTAACAGAATTCCCCCCAAATTATGATGTTCGAACTCGTGACAACCGAAATACTTTGTAAAACGCGTGTGTGTGTCAGAAACCAGGATTGCACCTAATCGGAAACCTGCAAACAATCAAGCATCTGCAGAATATAGTACCATCTCTAAGGTAGGCATTCCCATGCTCATACCACAAATGAATGAAAAAATAAATGTAGGCCATGGCCACTAACCATACACCATGGATCCATGTCATCAAAATGATACATAGCCACCAGGAATACACTGTGGATCTATGTGTTAGAAGACTCAGATTAGGACATAGCCACACGACATACAAAGTGGATCTATGTGTCGATAAAAACTACAAATACTCCATCTTAACCTGGACCAAAAATATGAAACCCAGGGTCTTCAATCCCATCGTCTAAAAGTATGAATCCAGATATGTGATTACATGTGTCAAAGTCGAACATGGTAGAAACCACTTGATTACCGGTCATTTATGAAAACCGTTAACAAGTGCGAGGGAAATCACCATTGATGTCATTGACTCCAAAGGTACCTAAGTACAATCTGAACGAATGTGAATAAATGAGATGAAGTTGAACACTCGATGGAATCTCTTGATCAGGGATCAATGATGTGAATCCACTGTCGAAAGCGAAGAGACCTTCCATTAAGGTATGCAGGTTCTAAGGTACTAAATGATTTCTAAGTCTTATTCTCGGATAATGAGTTGGAGTCTCCTACTTCGTAGGGTAGCCCAAGCAGTTGTATGTTACCGTGATCATCATCCATGATGCTAATTTGTAGAAGCCATGGGCTTCATATATTTTGATATTTTGGTCCTTGGACAAAAACTTTTTGTAAAACTTTTGATCGTTATATATATATATATATATATATATATATATATATATATATATATATATATGCAGCTTCTACTGGCTTATTTGGTTTTGTATAATACATGTGATGTGTGATTGGTTTTATAAAAGTCTCAGATATTTGTCTAACACATAATTAGCTAAAGCATCAGTCAATGTATTTAGACATCTAGGAATGTGTTGATATTCAATATAATCAAAATAACGTTCCAAGAGGTGAATTCGTAGATATACCTACAATAGAGTAGGACTTCAGATAGCATAGAAATTACTTAACTGTAGCACTACTAGCTGCGAATCAAGTCATATAACCAGGTGGCGGATACCAAGAGAAATAGAATTATTCAACAATTCGATGACGATGTTATATTCTGCGATATTATTGGTCGTACGACTGAGGAAAACACCTCGTAGACTAATAAGTTCATTTGCAGGTGCATAAATTTCCCATGCAACAGAAGCAAGGTTCTAAGTACTACAACTAGCGCCATCGGTGAAGCCAGTGTGGGGTAGCGAAGACCCTGACATCTAGAAACCAAGCACAATGCAAGGTAAGTGGTCAAGGGAAGAAACCAAATAATGAAAAAGTACACTAGAGTAACACACAAAAAGTATGATACAATAAAATACAAGCATTCATGCACAGATGATCTAAGCATAGTACTTCTTTAAGTAAAGCCCATTTATGGGTTCACTCAAAGGGATACCGTTGTAGTCCACTAACTCGTAGGCTCCTTTATCCAACACTTGTCTGACAATATAAGGACCTCACCACATAGCCTCAAATTTTCTGGCTCCTAGCACATCTTGATCTTGTTCATAAAGGAGATCCAAATCACCTTCAGATAAAACACGTGGCTTGACATGCTTTTCGTATTGGGATTTGACGCATTTCTTCTATATTTATATAACTAGGGTGGCATCACGACGGGTTTCATCTAGTTGCATAAGATACAACAGACGTTCTTCTTCAGCAGAAGTGTTTGGGAGAAGTTCAATGACTAGATTTAGAGACGGTATCTCACATTCAATCGACAAGATGGCTTCTAGACCATAAACTAATTGGAAAGGTGTAATCCCGGTAGAACATTTAACAGATGTCCGGTAAGCCCACAATGCTGAAAACAACATCAAGTGATAACTAGTTTTTTGAATCCTTATCATCCGTCGAAGCATGGTAATGAGAATTTTGTTTATTGCTTCAACCTGACCATTGGCCTGTGGGTAATAGGGTGTTGAGTTTTCATGCTGAAGACCCAAATTTTCAGTGAGTTCTGACATCATGAGGTTTCTAAAGTGGCTACCATGATCAGTAACGATAGCTTGAGGAACACCAAACCAATCAATGATGTGATTGAATATGAATAGTGTTGCGGTATTTCCGGTATCGTTGAATGTAGGCATCACCTCGGCCCATTTCGTAAAATAATATACAGCTACAATAATGTATCCATGCCCCCCAGTTGAGTGAGGGTGACATGTCATGAAATCAATACCCCATTTCACAAAAGGTCCAACGGAGACTACAGGGTGGAGAGGAGTAGGGTGTGATCGTATTTTGTTGTTGTAGGTTTGGGAAGCATGGCATTGTTGGACAGTGATAATAAAATCGTTGAATAAAGAAGGCAAAAAATACCCAACTCGTAAGATCTTATGGGCAGTAGCATACCCAGACATGTGACCACCACATGCTCTAGAATGGCAGTCATTCAAGGCTTTCTTGGCTTCGTCAAAGTTGAGGCATCGTCGAAAAATGGAGTCAATCCCATGATGATAAAGATTATCACCAAGGATAATATACTGATGGGCTTGGTAACATATTTGACGGTGGCTAGTGCTAGACAAATCAGGCCAAAAAGTATAATTTTGGAGATATATAATGATATCCCCATACCAAAGGTCATCAGAAGTGATCAAAAAAGGGGATTCATTGGGTAATGAATCCTCTGCTACATTTTTTGTCTTAGAACAGGGAAGGTCACATCTCAATTCGGCAAACACCAAGGATTTCTTGGACTTAGTGCATTCAAATTCTAAGTTAAACTCCTAGAGTATTACGATCCATTTGGAGTATTTTCCCCCTAGCAACTGGCATGTAAGAAAGTGCTACATAGGATTGCAGTTGGAAATCACAGTAGTCTTGCGTAGAAGGATATAGTGTCGGTAACGTTGAACAGGTTGGACAACGTCCAAGGCCAGTTTTTCAACATGTAAATATTTGGTTTCGGTAGTCGTGATACTCCGACTCAAATAATAAATGACATGTTTGTCATGAGAATCATCCTCCTGGACGAGAACCATAGCAATGGTATAGTCTGAGGCTGCGAGATACAAGAAATAATCGTGACTATAATCGGGTGGGAAAAGTAGTGGGGTATGGGTTAAAGTCAGTTCTAAAGCGTCGAAATATTTGTGGCAGTGGTATCCCATACGAACTCAAAACCTTTCTTGAGCAGTCAAGTAAATCCAAGAGTCAACTCAGCATAGTTTGGGATGAAACGACGTAGAAAGTTTT
The DNA here is from genome assembly GCA_009831015.1 of Picea engelmannii. Taxonomy (NCBI): domain Eukaryota; kingdom Viridiplantae; phylum Streptophyta; class Pinopsida; order Pinales; family Pinaceae; genus Picea; species Picea engelmannii. The sequence continues at coordinate 464,659 of ML780055.1, forward strand.
CCTTCCCTTGAAAACTTTGTAGCTGGCGAAGTGAGGAATGAGGAGGGAGATTGAGAATCGCCTCGACCTTCAAAGGATCTACCCGAGTCCCTTGATGTGAAACAGTAAATCCCAAAAGTTGGTCGTGTTCTACACAAAAAACACATTTGTGCAGGTTTAAGAGTATACGGTAAAACCGACATCGAAGTAAAATGGCTCGGAGGTTTGTGCGATGATCTACATGGTGCATGGAATGATCCGGTAGATCATCAATATATGGTTGGACAATTTGTTTTATATCATGAAAGGAATAAGACATAGCACATTGAAAAGTCACGTTAGCATTCTTTAAACCAAAGGGTAGTTTTCAGTGGGCAAAATTCCCCTAAGGACAAATAAAAGAAGTCTTGTGTTGGTCGGTGGATACAATATTGATTTGATTATATTCAGAGAAACCATTCATCAAAGAGAATATTTCACTCCCGACACAATCATCGACGATCTGTTCAATGAAGGGGGTGGGAAAGTTGTCTTTAGGACAAGCTTTGTTAATATCCCTATAATCAACGCACACGCAGATCGTACCTTGTTTCTTGTTAACCAGAACAAGATTGGAAACCCAATCAGTTAGAGCCATGGGATAAATAAATATAGCTTTAAGAATTTTCTCAACTTCAAGCTTGATAGCATCTGCTTTATGTGGGTGGACCGGATGAAGGCATTGCCAGACGGGTTTAGTGCCTCAGTATGTCTTAATCTCATGTGCAACAATGTCAGGGTCAATACCCAGCATTTATTCATAGCTCCATGCAAAGACGTCACGAAATTATTAAAAAAGAGACTTGTAGGTGAGAACTTCATCATTGGAACACGAAGCTTCGATATGCACATTTTCAACAACTCTAGGTTTAATGGATATGTCGAGGGGGGTGGTGGGTGAGATATTTCTTAAGTTCCCTTCGTAGAACATATCATGTGTAGACTAGGGAACGGTGGAAATGACGACAACAGTCGACGGAGTCGAAATCCATTGGTAACTCTCAATGGTGTGTTTTTCTAGGAAGAGGATGGAATGATGATGTCCATCGTCCCAAGGGGTATCTTCCATGGACATAACAGGCATAATCATCTCGTTTGTAGGAAAAATGGCATGGAATGGATCCAGAGATAAATCACCATGAGAGGGGGTAGAATGGGTTGTCGATTGAATGGCTTGATAAGCAGATTCGACTGGACTTAAAGGCATTTGGTCACCGTAGCGAAGGTGATCACCGGGGTTGGGTACTATCCACGGGTCAGAAGATGCAGGGGTTTCTCGAACAGAGGTGGAAATCATGTTGATCGAGGTGACAGATGGATGTGGAATATCAGGTGGTGGAATGGGGAAAGTACCCATCAAAGAGGAATCTTTAAGAAGACCCACGCTGACATTCTCATATCCAGGGGGGGTTTCGCAATGAAAGGAATGTTGTTGGTACGTGTATCAGAGTTAAATAAGGCCAATTGGTCCACCGTAATTACTTTTTTTTGATGTGGTAAACATACGACACGAAACAGAGTGGACACAACTGCACGCATGGAATCGATCCAGCTACAGCCAAGTAGAAGGTTGTAATCAAGAGGAGTGTCAAAGACCTCAACTTCAACGTTGACCATTTTCCCTTCTAACATAATAGGTAACGAAGGGAGGACACCATAAGGCGTAAACCCAAATCCATTAAAGGCTTTGAGCGTGTTGTGTGATTCGGTTAAGGGAGGAGAGTCGATGGCTTTCCAAAAGGTAATAGACATGACACACGTTGAGGCACCCTCATCAATAATTGTTCTACAAATGTTCTTGTCAGAGACAATAACTTGTATTTGAAATGGGAGTTGAGGGGATAACCTTGGAATGTGATCTTCCAAGTCAAAAATTATTAAATTTGTATCTATAGGGTCGATTCCACCAATAGTTTTCAACAGTGCCTTCCATTGTGTGGGACAACTCTGAAGGAATTCGAGGGCTGACATCACGGATGGTGCTTGGGCTAGATCATCTACAATACTATACTTTTGGGCATCATGCACATGAGGATTGAAAGAAAAATTTTGAACAACACCCTTCGGGGGAGAGCGAAGAATTGTGTCTAGGCTCGATTGTTCGAGATGAAGAGGACCGTTGGTAGGTGGAGCCGATGGATATGGTTGGATCAAGGAAGGAGGTATTTCATCAACCTTCTCTTTGGAGGAAGAATAATATTTGGCTCGAGTGGTAAGTTTGATGTCATTCTTCTTTAAATCACCTATACACATTAAGACATAGGATGTAGCAGAGGGGGAGGGTTGGTCGTGAATGACCAATTGGGCCTGTTGTTGAAAAGGGAAGGGTTGTGACAACATGGCTGGAGTAGGCGGTTTTGAGGTCCCTTGAAGGAACTTAGTAACCTCGGTGCATCTTGGACAATCCTTAGTGTAGTGACCATCACCATAGATAAGATAAGGGTATCAGGGTTTGCGCTTATCCTTATCATCAATAGGTTGTGTTTTGCTCTTCTCAGATTGTAGATTATTTTTATCCTCCTTATTCTTACCATTCCCTTTTCTGGATTTATTCTTTTTGGAAGGGGTAGATTGAATAGAGTTCACCTCAGAAGTATTTCCAGTGGGAGGAGTAGGAGATGGAGCATGTTGAACATTAGAAGCAACATACTTGCGGTTGGTGGTAGAGGCATGGAAAGTGCCAATCACACCATTAGCCACATGAGAAGTAGCAGGAGTAGTTGAAGTAGTAGTAGTATAAGGATGAGGTGCGTCAGGGATTAAATCATAAAGAGTACTCGTTTGTGAGTAAACGAGGTCAAGGTATTGAGCACGACTGATCGCCTGTTCTTCCATGAAAAATCCACCCATGGCGATGTCACGAGCGATGTCATTCATGAATGATTTCATGAACCACGCTGCTAGTAACTGAATGGGAATCTCGACTTTGATGAGACGTCGTCTATGTCACCACTCATGAATGTGATCAGAGATATGATTGGCTTCGATTTGTTTGAAAGGAATCAAAATTTTGGTTCCCATTTCGTAACGGATCGGTAACTAGTAGTGGGTGAGGAAATCCATGGAAAGGGTGATAAAGTCAATGAATAAGCCTCGTGGTAATTCTATATACCACTTCATGGAGGAACCTGTGAGAGTTCGCTGAAAAAGACATAATTGAATAGAGTCATCCATCAAAGAGTTGGATGAACACCAAAGGTGGAAAGTCATTACATGATTGTTCAGGTCCTCTCCTAGTTTACCATCAAACTTAGGAATGTTAGATGGTAGTTTGGCCAATATGACTGGCCATTGAGGAGAGTGACGGATCGAATCATTTAAAATTCTAGAGAGATCATGGAGGTCTAGGGTGTCTAAGAAGGGCAATTGTCTATTCACGTGGGGGTACTGGTGACTTTGGGGAGGAAGTCCCATAGGTATACCAGTAGGACCGTAAGCAGTTTGCATATAATGCAAAAATCTGGGCAGATTTGATTGTTGGTGTGGAGGCATGTAATTTATAGGGTTGTACTAGTTAGGGTGGTTCCCTTGAACAAGGATGTTGGGTCCAGTGTTTAAGCCCCAAATGAAATTGGATGGACCTGGATATGGTTGGCCTGTGCTAGGGGGTATGAAAGAGATAGCTTGAGGTTGTTTCCCCCAGTCGATTGAGGATTATTTTGGATAAGATAGTTCCAATACTGGGCCAAGGCTGCAGGTATGTTTTTTTCAGAGGGGGGGGTAGGTGGGGATTTCCCTCCAATCAGAGGTTTCTTCCCAATTGGGATTTGACCTCCAAAAGGGGATTGTGTTTGGCCTCCAGGGTGAAATTGTCTGCCAACAGGAATCTGGTAATTAGGTTTGAAATACTGGGTGGTGCCACTACGGCCGGTTCCTCTGATAGGGGATGGAAGAGACCCTCTGGAAGGGGTTCAATGAAGTTTTAGAATAAAAATAGAAACAAGATGGTGCCCAGAAGGAGTGGAAATGCCCAGAGTCCTATATGGGATTTGTGTAGGAATTGGAATAGAAGAAATCAACTCATTATATCTGGGGGGGAACATCGAGGTGAGTCTGGGTGATAGCGGTGTGCCAATGGGGGCTTGGCTAGCCATCGTATTCTTGGTATGAATATTTGTAGTATCTGGGACCATTGTATAATGGGCCATTTGAAGGGGGATAGTCAAGATATGGTCGGCTGGCTGAGCGTCTGAACCAGGGAAATAATAGTCAATAGTAAAAGGTATCACGTCTGGATCAGGTGTTTTGGGTGCCTCAGGTGTGATAATGATATCAATTCCTGCTCCTGAGCCAAAGAGATCCCATCTAAAAATGCCAGTAGTCCAAAAAGGATCCTGACATTCAGGGCCTATGAAAGGTCCGCTAGGCAATCCAAAAGACTCAACAATAATTTCTCCTAATGAATTCACTCGAATAATACGTCTCACAAAGTCAGGAGGAAGTCGCAAGCCCTCTAGAGAATCTATAATTTGGAATTGGTCTAAAGAGTCAGTTCTTTCCACTCGTGGAGTGGCAACGTCTTGGACTTCACTATGTTGAGGAGAGGCCTCTGGTGGGTTGGTAGGCAAGGGTTGAAAACCTTCTAGATATTCTGGGGGTAGTCTTTGCATTCTACATGAGCGGCATGGAGGGTCAATGGTGATCGAGCTAAAATCTCACAAAAGAAATTCTATGGCAAACTTATGGAAACAAACAGCATGCACTAGAAAAATCTAGGAATCAAAACCAAGCAAACAAGACCTTCATATTCTGAAGTCACTAGTTAGTGATGAAATCCAACGTCGAGACAAGAAGGGGTTGGGCTAGGGTGGAAAAGTTACATTGACGACTTTCTTAACAGAATTACACCCTGGTGCAAGCTCCCACACATAATCATGGGTATACCCTCCAAGGAGTCTGAGTGAGTCTGGCCAACGTCGATTCCAGGTACTGTGAAGACTTACCCCTCCACAGTCACCTTGTGTAAGACGCTAAGAATATACGCTACTAAAGTTACCACAAACAATAGTGATGCCTGGGGAAATAGTCAATAGTCTGATCCACACGCAAGGGTAGGGTATCTAGCCCGAAATCAACTTGGGAGGCTTCCACTCATCATTGTGGGTATACCTTCAAGTGACCCCATAATACGTGCAATCGCTACACTGATATCAACAAAGTAGGGTGAGTAACTCTGTCAATCTCAATGCAACCTCAGGTTTGACCCTTGTGTGAGAAGGGCTTCCCAGGACAAAATGTTGCAAATGGAATTTGACACTCCCTATCACAAGATACTATTGTGTGTTTTGCGCTTTGGAGAGTGTGTCTCACTGCCTATTCCAAATCTCTAGCCTAGCTAATGTTGGTGCAAAAGAGCCCTAGAAAATGTTACTAGTTGAATTTTAAAGTTGCGCAATATTATTAAAGGTTGTTGTTATGCAAAAGGGAGATGGAAATGAAACCAATGTTGTGTAAGACTCTAAACCAACAATGCGTAAATAGAAATGAATGATACAAACTTTTGTTCGATGAATTCTATCTATAGCAGGGAAAAAAGGAGTTTTCTAGAACAATGCAAACTACGATGTACGATCTCTTTTGAAATGTAGTACCAAACAATCATTGACAATGTAAATTCACTATTCGTTCTCTTTCAATACTTGAATGCCGATATTTTCTGAATAAATGATTACTTAAAAGAAAAAGTCTTTAATTTTTTGTTAGAAACCAAGAAATAGGGATGGAACTAAGAAAAAGTAAGCAACCAATGAAAATAAAATACTCAGCAAACACCCAAATCATTCTTTCAATGAAGATAAAAATAACAAACTTGACAAGAAAAAATCTCTTCAAATGCACATGGACAAAAAACTTTCCAAGAAACAAGCAATCTAAAAGGATAATTAATCCCAACTTTTAATCCAATCAAAGGCTCTTGACCAAGCAAGCACTCAGATCTCAAAATCAGAGATTATACCCTTGTTGATAAAAGGTCAAGAAGTAAAAATTGGGAAAAAGAGTAAGAAGAGTTTTTTATCTCCGAAAACCAATCAACCGCAAGATTTGAAGTCAAGAAATAGTAAAACACTGGAAAAAGAAGTTCTTCCCAGGTAAACAAACAAATATGGGCATCAAAAAGACAAGAATACCTAATCCAAAACTTTTACAAATGAGTTCGCAGCCTGGTAGTGGGGTACAATGTGAGATTTAGGGATTCTTGTAGTCTGGATATAGGCAAGGTGCGAGAATTCCGCATTAAACTAAACAATAGGGTGTGATCATCACTGGTTCTCGCAGGCCATAGAGAGGTACAGTGTGAGAAGGTTTGTAATCAAGAAAAATTTGGAAAAAGGACAAAAATTTTGAGTGAACTTCTAGGTCCAAAGAGTCTATATGGGTCTCCTACAGACTCAAAGACTGGTTGGCAATGAAAAAAGTAGGTTAAGAGAAAATGGCCAACAAAAAACCACAAAATGAGTTGTTTCCCTAGTACGGTCGCCAATTTTGTTATCGAATAAATTGGTATATGCGGACATTAACAAATCTCCCTAGATCCACCTAGATCTAGAACAAAACAGGACAAGACATGACACTTCCCCTAAGTTACAATCATTGAATTTATCGTTGAGAAAGGAATGAATGACATATCTTTAGATATCACTTCCTTATGTCTCTATTGTCCCTGCTTCTCTTTGGTAGCCTTGAGATATCAAATCTACAACAACACAAATCGACCAAGGTGAAAGAAACAATAGCATATTCAATGAAGACCTAAACATGTGATCAAGGAGTCATGTAATAAAATAAGAGTTATTTTATGGGAAAGGGACATTCCACTGTATTTATATTAAATGAAACTAGAAGATACAACTAGAATGCTTTGATGTCGCAAGATTCCTTTTAGTGGTCCTTTTTTCTAACACACACACTTTCTCTACACTTGCATGAAGAAGATCCACTATGGCTTGATGGAGAAATGGAGGCCTCAAGCATCAATTCAAATAGGATTCCTCACACAATTCTGAATCTATTCTTTCATCAATTCTCTATTCAATCTTGATTAACCTCTTCCTTGAGAAACCTTTAATTATATAGGAGAAGGAGAGATGGTTAAAGGGATGAGGATGATCCCACTAAATCTGAGAAGTCAATAGGACGCCAACCATGCGAATTCCAACTCATTTTCTAGAATATCCTCTTCTAGAACCTTCGTAACCTCTTCTCCCTTTTAAGCTTTGAAACAGGTTCGCACCCTACCTATAGAGAAGACTATGAACATCTCACACTCCAAGTATAGGCTTGCCTGTGAGAATCAGGGTTTCTCGCATCCTATACTACATGTAGCCTACAAACTCATCTTAAAAATATGTTTTGTAGAAGAAGACAACAGTTACTTTTCTTAGGCAAAAGGTCTTTATGAGATCCTGAACACATAATTGTAGAGACATCACCAGAGTGACCAAAATAATGTGTAACAAAAGGCCATGGCACAAAAAGCTCTACAGGCAGGACTTTGGTGGGCCACACTATTTAAGATGCAAAAGTATATGTTATATCATGTGATGTTTGTCAACTGGTGGGCAAGCTATCATGACAAGATGAACTACCACTGCAACCAGTTAGAGCTCTACAGGCATTTGAGAAATGGGTAATTGACTTCATTGGCCCAATCAACCCCACAGCCAAACATTCAAAGGCCAGATACATTATTACTGTGACTAACTACCTTACCCGTTGAGAAGAAGTAGCAGTGGTACGGGACTGTTCGACAGACACTACTGCCAGGTTCATTTTTGAGAATATCATTACCCAGTTCGGATGTCCCAGGAGCCTAACCAGCGATCAGGGAGCTCATTTCATTAGAACCACTATAGCAACACTAACAAAATAATTTCTGATCTAGCATCACAAGAGCATTCCATACAACCCACGGGCCAATGGAATAGTTGAAGCCTTCAACAAAATCCTGGAAATAGGACTAACAAAGGTCTGTTGCAAAAACCAGGAGGACTGGGATGATAGAGTTTCAGTTGTCCTCTGGGCCTATAGGACAACTACAAAGAAACTCCATAGATATACATCGTTTCAATTATTCTATGGGAGGGAGGCAGTCGTGCCTATAGATCTCATCACTCCAAGCTTTTATATTGCACAAGTCACATGTATGACAGAAGGGGAATCAATAGCGCAGAGACTTACGGAGCTACAAGAACTCGAGGAAACAATATTTCTAGCTGAATGTCATCAGTCTATGGAAAGAAAAAGACAAAAATATTGGCATGACCAACACATCAAGACCAAGGTATTTACACAAGGGGACAAAGAGTTACTCTATGACAGCCAATACTAGAAGCATCCTAGCAAACTGCGTATGCACTGGTTGGGACCCTTCATAGTTGTGAAGATCCAACCCTCAGGAGTAGTCCGACTTGCGCAACTGGATGGTGTGATATGATCGGGATGGGTGAATGGCGCTCTCCTAAAGCCCTACTTGTCTCAAACCTGAGAGAGAAGGACAGTCACTCCAATTCGAAGGAGCTTCTACAATAGATAGATTTGAGTTTTGTTTTCTTTCTGAAATTTTGTAAGTTCAGTTAATAAAGTCCATATGCGTAGTATTGCACCATAACACATAGTTCATGGTTTTGTCTAAGTCTTGGTTGATACAGAACTGATGACCCACCAGTACAGGACCTAATGCATAAGAGACTCCATTAATGACAATCATTAAATATGACGAGGACAACCTTCGTAGTTGGAGGGGCCACGAATCCAAATCCAATCTGATTTATAGGCGACGCAAACCAAGTCTAGTCACCACATTTATTTCCATTCTCGTACCTCACCTGACGCCTGTTAAGACATAACTCCACATTAATCCAAGATTCCATTGAAGTCTCCGCCGTGACACCCACCCGTCATATAGAAAGGTATCCAATCGACCACGTCCCTATTCCACTCAAATAAGTAAATACCAAGATCGCCAATAGGATTTACCTTGACTAAACCGTCCCGTCGGACAAATCACACCCGCATTGTGTCCATACGGTCATGATGAATAGTAGTTACTACTAAAACCTACCTATTAAGCCCAGTATAACGCCCTCAAAACTTAGTCGATAATGTATTATTTCTAAAAAGAGCATAGCTATTCCCTAACTCAACAGTACAAGCCAGTTAGGACCATTGGAAAAAGCTGCAGACATAACCCTTGTTCTTACCTGCCATAGAAGTGAGAATGTTGAGAGCCACAACAAGCCGAAGCACCGTGACTAAAGAAGCACCACCAGATGAGCCCACTAATCCTCGTGTCGAGATCATGGGTGATCTCAAAGGGAAGGTAGACCTAGTTAAACTCCTCGGACTCGACATCACAGATTCAGCCATGTTCCCACAGATGCACATAGACATCTACTGAGATATCCTTCTGTATGGATTCGTAGGAATGCAAGTAGTACCGAAAGAAGATTTCATCAAATTATTTAACTCAACCATCATGAACCTGAGAGATTTACTAGTCTTTGGTACCACATGCGAGCTCGCGCGCTGCACGAAATTTATGATAAGCAGGGTGCATGATAGAAGTCTATGGTTGGATAAGAGGTATCTAATCCATGCTGACGATATCCAATAGATTATTGTATTATCCTACCAAGGAGAGGATGTGTCAAAGGGATTCCAGGTTCTTAGGAAGCACAGGAAAAAGAAAGGCGAGCTTAGCCTTTACGAGAAATTTAACACAAAGAGAGGAGGATGCACAGCAGTAATTGAACCAATACTGCATGAGACCGTCTGGATTGGCTACTACATCATAGCCAACAAGGTTATGTGGTCTTACTACAAGGAAGAATGCACTCTAGATGCATTATTAGTCATCGACTTCTGCACAAATGGAGCAGTGTTCAATTGGTGTAGTTTCATGTTGGAGGAACTACTAATATCTTGCATGGAAGCACAAGAGAAGGGAGCAACCTTCACCTATGGATACCTTCTTGTGGAATTTGCAATGCTCAAATGGAAGCCACCTGTGGGTAGACCACCGGCAATGCTAGATAAGGGGTCCATGGAAAATATGTTTGAGCCATGGTAATCCAAACAAGACTTGAAGAACACAACACTCAACAACGCAGCATTTTCCAAATGGTATAATAGTATGATAGATGCAACGCAGTGGTTGCACATCCCGTAAGAGATCCTCAACTGTAACACAAGGAATATCACCTTCAGCATGAACCGGCACAACACATTCATTTGGCTGAGACATGTCAGCAAGGAACATTTCCACACATGGATTCTTCCGTTCTATTTGGATGAAGAAGTCTTTGATAAGGAATTCATTTCATGGCTAGAAGTCAAACGCGACTAGCGTAAATCAGGAATGCATTACATTTTTGTTGTGGAGATGATAAAGAATAAATATGATGAACCAGGAGAAGGATCGAGTTCAGACCCCAAGCAGAGGAATTCAGACACTCCGGCACAAACAAACTTTGAGGGGGGCGAAGAGATATAGCAGCTAGAGCGGAGAAAAAGATCAACCCACCGAAAGCTACTAGACGATGATGTGTTGTTAGGTGTGTAGGTTAACCAGATATTGGGAGTTTTGCTTGGTACCAAACCATTGGTGAAGAGTCCCAGAACCGGGGACTCACCAAACAAACCCCTTAACCCACATCCCCTTGCATATGTCGCTACACACACCCGTGCCACGACCAAATCCACCACTATCATATATATTCAGGATGACCCAGAGAAAGAAACACTTCCATCCATATTCATGATTGAACACCCTCCACCACCACTCCAATTACCAAATCTCATCACGGCCAGTCCACATCATACAATAACCTCAGAGTCGATGCAGCTCGATCACTCAGAGATAGTGGAATGATGACCCCCACAAATAACCAGAGAATTACCCAAACCAAGATCAGAATTTTCTAGTCCTAACTCCAAAGCCCCTGATCTGAGCATGACGTTGGATGATCCAAATCCAGATACCCAGGAACAACAACCTGAATCTTTAGTGCAAGAAGATGACACGTGAGCTAGAGAGGAGCCAGAACCCGATAGCAACCAGCAAACAACCTCACCAGCCAAGGGTGAGGGTGTCCAAGAAATCACGACACATCAATAAGAAGGACTAGAAGAACCGCAGATACCATATGCACACAATGCACCAGAGGCGGAAACTGAGAAGGATACGACAGCCATGAAATCACAAATGGAGCAGGTTCTCCAGAACCCTAAACAATGTGCGTAATTGATGCAAGTCTACATAGCCAGAATAGAGGTTCTGAATCTTTTTCTAGCAGAGCTAAGTTTGAGAATTGCACCAGTGCAACCATTGGAGGAAGAGGTAGAAATTCACTCATACCATTCAACGGGCAATGGACTCCCACTACAGATGCGAGTACCCACCAAAATTTATCCCTCATCCACTGACCTGTTACAGTAGCTAGTGCAACACATATTTGACCTAATCAGGGCATCCACGGACCAGTTGGAGTAGGGGTTCTAGGAGGTCGAGAGATCTACCTAGATCGCAAGGAAAGAAATTTGTGGAGCACACATACAGAATGAAAGAAGCACATGACAAACTCCAAGTCCAGCGCAAACTGGAAAAAGTGCAGGAAAACCTTGTTGAGGCTTGGTCGAAGATTCAGAAGGTTGCGCTTGAACTACATCAGGCTACCGACGTAAGCGAGCCAGAGCAACAGATCGAGTTGTTATAGGAAGAATGGACGCAACTCACCAATGACACTAACCAACTCCAAGTGAATCTACAACAGGTCTAGCAAGAAGCAGAACATTAGCCTCAGCAGCTCCAGGAACAAATGCAGAAGATAATATTGCAAGGCAACAATGCCTTAGCAACATTGCACAAGCACACAATGGACTGAACTAAAATCTTCAGAGAAGTCAGGGACTAGATGGGCATCATCGCTCAACTAAATTGGGTCTTAGAGGAGGTCCAAACAAAGATCCAGGTGTTGAACAAAAGTTGCAGACACAATGGACCACATGGAGCAATAGCAGAAGTTTGACCAAATTCAGGAAGCCGACAACAAACTAAACACACTCTATGCGACACAGTCTGTAGCCATGAAAGATTTGCACAACTTTCAACCAGTAATTCAAACCGCCTATATGAAAATGCATCAATTCGATGCAATAGACAATTCCAAGTGGAACTCGTTGGTTGCGACCAAACCAAAGGAGTACAGCAAAGAGATGACCCAACAGTTCCTTGTAGAAGCAGCACTCCTCGCCCGGAAATGGTAGGACAAAGTTGAAATATTTCAAGGAGTAAAGCACAGAGCATTAGAGATGGTACCAGAATTGGGCCCTTCATTTGAGGAGATAAAGGAAGAAAGAGCACAAACACAAGAGCACAAAGATGAAGAAAACATGGACAAGGGAAAACAACAGATGCTCCTAGAGGATGTGAAAGAACCAAGAGTTTGACTCAAGGACGAGTGAAGGATTGTGGTCGAAGCCTGTTGGGCCCTTCATTTTGAGAAATAATTGCGCAATTTTTGACTAAGCATGAGTTGCACAAACTCCAACAAAGCAACAAACTATTGCAAAAAAACAAGAAAGCATGCAAACCAATAAGAACGACACAACCTAGATATATATAGGACCGAACGCAATTGTAAAGGGGTTGTTTTCATTACTATTGTTGTTTTCCTGTCCATTGGTTCGTCTCTTTATAATTGGTTCATTATTTCATGAGTTGAGTCAGGGTTGTCAAGGTCACCCAGATTTTGGGATTAGCTGTTGATAAATGTTGTACGTTGGGAAAAAGACATGTCTAAGTATGTAATGGGTTAGAACTATCAATTAGAGGATTAGACCTCTGTGACATGAGCCTAATATCCAAGAGTCTGTATTGAACCCTACTATGTAATTATGAGTCTGTAATCAGAGAAAGATCCTAAAGATAATATGAAGTAAGACCGAAATTCAAAATATGTTGTGTCTTTATGTGCTTACTTATGCATTACAGTATTTCATTTATGGTTTATGAGTTCTATTTGATGGTTCACTATTTGAATGCTTTCTCACAACGTAAGTAGGTTGGACTCCTGCATTTATGTGTTCCAGATCTATTAATATCTCTTGCGCAAGAATAGGAATGAGTTATGACTGCTCTGTGGATCCTATTTGGTCTTCTCCCTACACTTCCCTATCTATATGTCTCAACAGTTCTTTATGTGAGACTTATTCTCTTCGGAGGAGATGAAAATGCCAGTGCTCTAGACTACACGGTACCTTTTGTTGGTAACCTAAGAAGGACCCTGGTCTAATCAAATTTGCACCAACATGTCTGACACTATTAGTAAAGATCTAGGAAAAGAGGAATCAGAACAACCATAATGTTCAATGGATTTAAGCCGAAGCAAGGGATGAAGGACAGAACATCAACATAGTTACGCATGGAGGAGCTAAAATAGGAAACGACGTAGCCTGGAAAGAGACAGTACAACACATGTGGGTGAAGAAGAATGTTGAATGAGGGAGACACTTCGAAGCACAGAAACAAAAGGAAATATTTCGGAAAACTAGACAAGAATTCTTTAAGCAAGACACCGCGTTGACTTCAACTGCACAGCAAAGCAAGGAAGTACCAGAGTATGATATGCCTCCATTGTTGGATCATACCAATGAAATTCATCCCATGGGACAAGTAAGTATAATCAAAGGATTTTTGCATTCATGTCTAAAACTAATAAATGACCCATTGTAAGGTAGCTAGAGAGGTAGTGGTGGGGGGGGGGGGGGGGGGG